>CM019148.1:84362317-84639964 GCA_009733165.1 Naja naja | reverse complement strand
CACAGCCATTTCAGTTTTAAATTTAGTGCTAGGCTCGTGCTGTGTTAGAATGGTTTTTTCTTCATCCTGATTGGTTGGGAGTCTTGGTCTGTGTTTATTGGTCTTGAGTTTGCTGTGTTCTGCTTGATTGGTGTTTCTAATATCTCTTGTCTGTTTTATAGCATTTTTTTGTCTTGATTGGCTGGCAATGTTGTGTTTCCTGTATTGGGGTTTTTAGTGCTTGGCTTTGGGTGAATGGCTGGCTATCATTTATTAGGAAGCTAGGTTTCATCTGGGTGGCTGGTTGGGGTGTGTTTGAGCTGGAGGTATGGGGGGGGTCTGTTTGTGCCCAAGTGTTTCCTTGGCTTGTGGTGTAGAGATTTTTTTGTTTGTTGTGAGTGCAGGCTTCCAGATAGTTGACAGTCTGGTGGAGTCATCTCTTCTATTCATGCTTTCAGGTCTTTTTTCAATCTCTATGGCTTCTCTGATAATTCTGTAGCTGGGGTTTTCTATAGTTGCTAGGGTTTTGGTGCCATTGAAGTTAATGCTATGACCTGTGGCTTTCATGTGTTGGACTAGTGAGGAAGTGTGTTCCAGCTTTTTTACTGCATTTTTGTGTTCATCCAGGCAGGTACTTATTCTTCTATTGGTCTGTCCAATGTATGTGGCAGGACATGATGCGCAGGGGACTTCATATATGCCTTGGTTTTCCAGGTCCATTTTATCTTTGGAGTTTCTTAGGATGGCTGCTATTTTTCTGTCTGTTTTGAAGGCAGTCTTGATGTGATGCCTGTGTAGTATCTTACTGATTTTGTCTGTAGTACCTCTTATGTAGGGCAGGACAGCTGTTCCATAGGTCTGTTCATCTTCTAGGTCTCTATTATGTCTCAGTGTGTTTTTGTGGATCAGGCCTGTGATTTTGCTTTTGTGGAAGCCGTTGGCTGTCAGTACTTTAGTCAGGGTGCATAGTTCAGTCTTTATGTGGGTCTTGTCTGCCAGGTGTTTGGTTCTAGCAATTAGTATTTTGGCCACGGAGTTTATCTGTGCTGGGTGGTGGTGGGATTGGACGTTGAGGTAGCGGTTGGTGTGTGTTTTCTTTTGGTATATAGTGTGTGCTAGTGTGTCATATGTTTTTTTGTAGATTAGTACATCTAGGAATGGTAGTTGTTTGTTTGTTTCCATTTCCATGGTGAATTTGATTTTGGGGTGTGTGCTGTTTAGATGTGTTAGGAAGTTGTTTAGGTTTTCTTTTCCATGGGGCCAAATAACAAATGCGTCATCGATGTATCTTAACCATAGTTTGGTTTGTGGTGGCATTTGCCAGGGCTCTGATCTCAATATGTATGTATGTATGTATGTATGTATATATGTATATATATATATGTATGACTAAGCAGTATTTCACTTCATGGATGGACTCATGAGTAAGTACACATAGAACAGGAATGCAGGTCACTGTTCAATGAGTAACCTTGTGCCAAAAATAAACATTAAGAATGGAGTGGGGGGGGGGGAAATTCAAGGGAAAATGCAATGACATTACAAATTTAACCCAGACTCTCATTTGGAAAGCTGTTTGCAGTGTCCATTATTTTAAGTTCAAGAATTGATTATGAATTTGAAAACAGTTCAGGGAGGAGAAATTACTGTTAAAAAACTGTATGAAAGGAAGCTGAAAAACTTGATATTCTGAGCAGCTAGCTAAGGGAACAAGATCAAATATATTTAATAATAAATGAAAAGGAAAAAGCTAACTCTCAAAAAACAATAAGACAATCAATGAAATTAAATTTCTGAAAAATCTCACTTTTTTCCTGCAATCTTACTATTATAGAAATCCCTGAAATGGGATTCCTTTAGATTCCAAGTTCCCCATCCCAATTCTGGTCACATCTACTTGGAAGCAAAGCCCACTGAGCGCAATAGATCTTATTTCCTGAGGAACATTGTTCTAGTGAGACTCTTAAGTTGCATATGGGAATGTCCAATGGCTAACGGGAGTATCCAAGTGCAACAGAAAGACTTTGCTAATATATTTTCTGTATAAAGAAAGGTAAGAGGAGACGTGGCCATGTAGTGAAACTGATACAAATGTTTATGATATTATTGATGACATGAATTCCAGAGACTTTATAGCAGACTTTGAAGCTGCCAGCACATGATATGCCAAGTAGAGAAAATGGAAAAGCAAAAGAAAGAAAGAAAGAAAGAAAGAAAGAAAGAAAGAAAGAAAGAAAGAAAGAAAGAAATCCAAATGAAGGATAAAAAGATGGGAAAAGAAATATTTCTTAGGATGCTGTGGAGTCACAGTAATGAAATTTACTAAAATTCTCTTGAGTGGAATGTAGAACTCCTGCACAGATTGTAAATATGAGCAAGCTGTGTTTTTGACTGCCATCTTTCTTATAAAATTAGCTGTTGCAGCCTGCCTTGCTTTGCAGAAAAAGAAATGAAGACTTCACTGAACTTTTTCCACTCAAGAAGTAGAAGCCTCTCATGTGTAGGAAGTGAAAAAGAGAAAGGAAACATATAAGTAAGTAGTATCCTGCATCTTGGAAACAATAACTTAAGCTAAAAGAATCTAAAGTATGTGGTAAGAAAACACAAGCTTCTTACAGAGATGGGGGAGAGAGAAAAAAGAACAGGACTGTGCTAATACCAAAGGCAAGGTTACACAAAGCTGTCCAGAAAAATGTTCCAGAAGTAGCTCCTAAAATGGTTTAACTAAAGCTTAACTCCTAAAATCAAAGTATTTTACCTCAGTTCCACTTGAACATTAAAGATACTCTATCAAATCTGAGACATAATATGATATGTTGATTATAGAGATTGTGAAAGCAATTAGAGGAAAAGTACTATGTTTGGTAAGTTGTAGATATTGTGAGGGCTGATTGTGGTTATTATTGGCAAGAGAAAGGCACTAGTTTTCCATGCTTCGTGGTAAGTAGTGTAAGAATGATTCAAGACAATCAGTTGCACAACTTTTGATCCTTCAGCAGTTACAGGACATCAATTTCCAGCCTAGGTACCATGTTGAAATTTATTGAGAGTTATAGATCTACAATCATTGGAGGACAATAGGAAAATATTCACTTTCCACAATAAATAGATACTGATATAGAAAATAGAGACTACACTCTTGGGTTTAAATTAACATGTTACCTTTCTTTCAGCACAATTCTTCATGTACCAATAAAAATTTATTGGTCTTCCCAAGGGATTATGGAAAATGTAGGAGGAAAAAAAGCTGTAACTTTCTGTATATACTAAGAGATCAGTTGAGAAAGCATCAACTTTACCTGTTCTGGTTGATGTTCCTGAAAAATGAATGGATGCAGTATCCAAACATTTCCATTCTCTGAAATAGATCTTCAAAGGGGTACTTATGCTGCATTAAGTTTTGACTGAAATATTCCTATCCCTTTGATTATGTGAAGCAGTGTCCTGCTTCTAAATATTGGTGTGCTTGTTTTTCAAAACACAAACAGTGAATGGGTAGAAGCTCCATTCATCACTGTAAGTTGGTTGATCATATCAATAAGATAGCATCAAGGTGAGATAATACACCACTTTGCACACAATAATCAAAGACTCTGAATCCTGAATCCTGGTCATTTGGATAACCAGTAAACAAAATCTTTTCTTTAAGATTTTTATCCATCACAGACTTCTCTGTGATTCTAGCACTTGGGATGGTACTAAATCCCTCAGGTTTTATCTTTTTTAAAAACTAGTGGATTGAAATCACTTATTGTCACATGAGGTCCTGTTTCATTTTCTGCTTACTGAACACAAAGTGAAAATAGATGGTTTCACCCAGTCTGTCACCCAGCAAAGCCAAAAGAGAAGGGCCCAGATTTAGGCATCGTAAAGTTTTTTTCCCTCCTTACAGATTTAAATTAAGGAAAACAACTAGGGTCTTCTATATTTGAGGCGAGGCCTCCTCTGCCATTTTCATTCCTTTATTCTGGATCTCTCTGTAGCAAAACTATCCTTTTGGTAGCATTGGCAGCACTGATAATTGAATTTGATGTTACTCTGGTTTCTAATTTCAGTCCCTAAATATTAGTGCAATGCATGCTTTAAAAATGTTTCAAAAGGAGGGCTTTGAATCTCCACCAAATTCTGTGCCATTCTACTGTTCATTAAAACACCCAGTTTTTTCCTCAAGCTTCCTCCCACACTTGGAAAAAACAAAACATGCTGCTTTAAGAACTTTACTCTTTAAAGTCAATGCTTCTTTTAAACAGCCATAGCATTTGCTTTTCATAAGTGTATGGAAGAAAGAGGCTCTGATTTAATGAAAGTAAAGAAGGGCTTGACTCACTCAAATCCAAGTAATTACTTCTGAATCATTCTGAAGTAAGGCTCAAGGTTGACTCAGCCTTCCATCCTCTTGGGGTAGGTAAATTGAGGACCCAAGATTGTTGGGGGGCAATTAGCTGACTTTGTAAAAATGCCGCTTAGTAATAAGCAGGCATATACAATGGAATGAAGGCTATTGCTGAGCGCATTGGGTTGTGCTCCAAAAATTGTAAGCTACCCTGAGTCTCCGGAGAAGGGTGGCATATAAATGTAATTTAAAAAAGTATGCAAAGCCCTGCCAAATACTACTAGAAGCTCAAAAGTGGGCAATTGCAATGATAGAAAGCGTCTGACCACAGGAGTAAATTTATGTGCCTAATTTGAAAAGGCCTATCTTGTGGAGATATTTTCGTAAAGACATTTATCAAGCAAAAATCAGCTACTTATCTTGAGACTGTTATTCAGAGTTTTTTTTTTAATCACTGACAGGTAATTTAAATTCACAGAAAGAATTATTAAACTCTGGAGCCAATTGGAAGCAGGCTATTTAAACATCATGGAAACTACCTAGATAACATTTCTAGTAAATCATGACCCTAATGAAGAACATGATCACATCATATTAATATGCCCCTCACTGCTGGGATGAGGAGCCGATACGATGGTTCCGCCCCAGGAGCCTGATGGACCCAGAGGTTTCAGACGGCCCTGGGGTCCTTGCCACCTCCCACCACAGCCCAGCCGAGACCTTGGTGGCCGCTGGCAACAGGCCCCTCAGCAGCCGACTGGGTTGTCCCTCTTGCCTTTCCTCCGAGACCTCTTGGCTCCTTGGTTTTCAGAGGAGCTCGGGGATGAAGTGGTGGAGGAGATGCCTGGAGAGCAGGTGGAGGACTAGTCGCCGAGTCTGACCATGTCCAGCTAAGAGCCTATATTAGACTTATCTGGAAGCATTAGAGCAGCGAGATGTGCTTACTTCTCTGCTCTGATCGTGTCCAGAGATGATCGCCCTGCAGCCCTGTTCAGGGTCACTGCCCCTCTTGCATTTAGAGGAGAGGGGGACCTTTGCAGGGCAGAGCAGAGGAATTTAGTTTACATCTGGTGGATAAGATCGCCAGATTTGGGCCGGCTTGGACTCTGACTGGCAGGGTTTAGATGATGGAGTGGCGATGAGTCTTGTGGATTCTATCTGGGTTGAGTTTGACCCTGTCTCCCTGGATGAAGTGGACAGGATCATGCAGGAGGCTGTCTTCCACCATGTGTTTATTGGACCCGTGTCCTTCCTGGTTGGTTTATGCCTCCAGGGAGGTTACACGCTGGCTCCAGGCAGTTGTCAACGCCTCTTTGAGTGAGGGGTTTTTCCCGCCTTGAAAGAGGTGGTGGTGAGACCTCCTCAAGAAGCCTGCTCTGGACCCAACCATTTTGAACAACTATCATCAGTCTCCAACCTTCGCTTTTTAGCGAAGGTTGTCGAGAGTGGTGGTTCAGCAGTTTCTGCTGTTCCTGGAGGAAACTGATTATCTCGACCTGTACCAATCGGGTTTCAGGCCCGACACAGCACCGAGACAGCATTGGTCGACTGGTGGATGATCTCTGAGGGCTCGACAGGGGTTTTTCCTCTGTCCTGGTCCTTTAGATCTCTCAGCGCTTTCGATACCATCGACCATGGTATCCTTCTGTGCGCTCCGGTTGGGAGTGGGGGGCCTGCTTACGGTGGTTCTCCTCTACCTTTGGACCGCTCACAGTCGGTGTTGGCAGGAGAGCAGAGATCATCCCAGGCCCCTCACTTGTGGGGTGCCTCAGGGTCGCTCTCTCACCTCTCCTGTTTAATATCTACATGAAACCGCTGGGCGAGATCATCCGGGTTTTGGGGTGAGGTATCATCAATATGCAGATGATACCCAGCTTTATATCTCCACCCCAGACCAGATCAGTGATGCTCTCTCAGTGATGTCCCGTGCCTGGAGGCGTGCCTGGATGGGGAGTAACAGGCTCCGCTCAACTGCCAAGACTGAGTGGCTGTTCTTACCAGCATCTCAGTGTTCAGTGGAAGTGCCATCTTTGGTCATGGGGGAGGTGTTACCCCCGGGATAGGGCGAGGCATCTGGGTGTCCTCCTGGATGCACAGCTCAATCTGGAGGAGCAAGTGGGAGCTGTGGCCAGGGGGCTTTTGCCCAGGTTCGCTGGTTCGCCAGCCAGCTTCCTTATCTGAACCGAGATGCCCTTCGAATGGTCACTCATGCACTCATCACTTCCAGAATCGACTACTGCAACGCTCTCTACATGGGGCTACCCTTGCGGATTACTCAGAGATTGCAGCTGGTGCAGATGCGCCGGCTGTGATGGGGTATCCCGATACTCCCATGTTACACCCCTCCTGCGCGACTTGCATTGGTTGCCAGTTGTCTTCTTGGTTTCCTTCAAGGTGTTAGTGACAACTTATAAAGCCCTAAGTGGCTTGGGTCCAGGGTACTTGGGAACGCCTCCTGCCAGCATCACACTCCGCCTGCACTCCCACAGCCTCCTGGGAGTTAGGCATTGTCGGCTGGTTTCCCAGGGCCAGGGCCTTTTCTGTGGGAGTGCCTATGGAATCAGCTCCCGGATCTTCGTTGGCCCCTGATCTCCTCCTTGTTGAGACCTGAAGACTTGGCTGTTTCAGCAGGCCGGCCTGGATTGACCCGGGGGTGGGTTGTTTTAATTGTATTGTTTTTATTGTAATTTTAATTGTTTTCTAATGTTTTTAGCAATTTTAGACTTGTTTCCTGTTTAATATTTTTTTATTGTAAATATATCTCTTTTTTATATGTTCACCGCCCTGAGTCCTTAGGGAGAAGGGCGGCATACAAGTCTAAATAAATAATAATAATAATGTATTTAATCTATAAAATCTTACTCAAATGTATAAGGGTGCCAAGGCTCATGCATGGGTTTCAGAATGGAGTGAGTTATCCATGCAGTTGCCTATCTGTCAAATGAAGCAACTATCACTAAATGTATTACAGTTTATGCTATTATACCAATAAATATATCAATAAAGTCAGGGAAGTAGATACATTGAAGTACAAGCTGCATTCACTACATATTTTTGGTTGAGCTTATTAATAGAATTGTGTTGATGCATTAATTTCCTATGATATCTACAAATATTCATTGTTCCCAGAGATGTTATCTAAGTTAGATAATTGGTTCTAATACTAAGCAGTTAATAATCTGCTTTGATGTTTATGGTGCACTGCATATCAATGCTTTTTTAAAGGAACTATTTCTTTAAGGAAAATCTGCATTCAATGCCATCTGACCAGGATTAAGGCAAATTGCCTAGTTTCACTTTCTCTCTTTCCAAGCACTCCTTCCATGACTACAGCCACTTGAGGCAGAATGAATATGCTGGCTTCCTGTTGAGATTTCATCCTCCTTCAGGAATGAAAAGAGAAGAGCAACCAGGATGATTAGGGGACTGGAAGTTAAAACATACAATGAACGGTTGCAGGAACTGGGCTTGGCTAGTCTAGTAAAGAGAAGGACCAGGAGAGACATGATAGCGGTCTTCCAATATTTGAGGGGCTGCCACAGAGAGGATGGGGTCAAATTATTTTCAAAAGCACCTGTAGGCCAGACAAGGAATAATGGATGGAAACTGAACAAGGAGAGATTTAACCTGGAAATAAGGAGAAACTTTCTGACAGTGAGAACAATCAACCAATGGAACAGCTTGCCCTCGGAAGTTGTGGGAGTGCCATCACTTGAGACTTTCAAGAGATTGGACTGCCATTTGTCAGAAATGGTGTAGGGTCTCCCGCTTTGGCGGTGGGTTGGACTAGATGACCTTCCAATTCTGATTATCTGTTATCTGTTAAGATGCTATATCTGCCTAAAGCACATCTGCATGCACACATCCTCAGGATCCAACAAGTTCAAATGAAAGAAAGAGGAGCACATAAGTGTCAGAAATACAATTTATTCAGATTGTTGTCCATATCAGGGGTCGCCAACCTTTTGGACCTCAGGGACCACCAAACTCATAATTTTAAATCCCAGGGACCACTAACCAGTTCTATGGGCATGGCTTAATTTGTGGGTGTGGCTTGGTGGTCATGTGACTGACTGGGCATGGCTTGTATGTAAATACTATAAATATTTATATAAGTATTGAATTTTTTATATAAAAAAACAACTTTTACCCAAAATCAGGCAAAGCAGGCAGGCAGATTGAGTTGCTCACAGAATCATTCAGTGATCTATCTATCTGCCATCGGTTACCTGAGTCTGTCACGTAAAATTTACTTGCTGTGAGTCTGCACTGAATAATAGAACCTTCAGTCCTAAGGAGGTTCGGCTGTGCTTAAAAGCAGAGCCAAAGATCTAAAGGCTAGCTAGAAAGCAAGAAGTCCAACCATTTCCTGTTTCCTAGCTAATCTAAATCTCCCAGCACAGCAGAACAGCTGATGGTCGGAAAAAGGAAAAATAGCAGGCAAGTTTGCCGGGTAAGGAGTGAGTGGGCGGGGAGGGTTCCCGGAGGCCATGTGGGTGGCGCAGCCTTGTGTTTCTGTGCAGCCTGGATTAATTGCTTTGGGGGGGTGCTTTGGGGGATTTCTCTGCGGCCCATCAAAATTTTCTCATGGCCCACCAGTGGGGCATGGCCCACCAGTTGGCAACTGCTGGTCCATAAAGACACCAAGAGCCTCAGTGGCACAGTGGTTAGAGTGCTATACTACAGGCCACCTCTGCTGACTATTGGCTGCCTGCAATTTGGCAGTTCAAATCCCATGGGTAAAATGAAGACCAAGATTGTTGGGGGCAATATGCTGACTCTGTAAAACTGCTTAGAGAGGGCTGTAAAGTTTTGTAAAGGGGCTGAAGATGGTATGTATAGTTCTTGCTCCTATTTTCCCCTTTAAAAACAATCTTATGAAGTAGCAACAGCAATAGCACTTAGACTTATATACTGCTTCACATTGCTTTACAGCCCTATCTAACCAGTTTACAAAGTCAGCATATTGCCCCCAACAATCTGGGTCCTCATTTTACCAACCTCAAAATCAGAAGTGGTAAAATCAGGTTCTGACCAGTTCTGGAGAACCAGTAGCAGAAATTTTGAGTAGTTCAGAGAACCGGCAAATACCACCTCTGACTGGAGATTTTACAGTATCCTTCCCCTGCCATGCCCACCAAGCCACCCCAACAGAACCGGTAGTAAAAAAAATTGAATCCCACCACTGCTCAAAATGATGGAAGGCTGAGTCAACCTTGAGCCAGTGACAATTGAACTGCCAAACTGCTGGAAGCTAGCAGTCAGCAGAAGTAGCCTTCAGTTCTGTGTTCTAACCACTGTGCCACTGCAGCTCAGTATGTTCAACTGAGAGAGGTGAGAGATCCAAAATCACCTGAGAGTGGTCTAAGACCCAATCACCCCATTGATTGGACAACCATATGTCAGAATTGTTTCCTGCTTGAGCAGGGGTTTGGATTGGAAGACCTTCAAGGTCCCTTCAAACTCACAGCCAGTGGGCCAGATACGTCACATGCTGGCCACACCTACACCCAGTTTAGCAAAGGGGAAAAGTCATATGTCATGTGACGCCGCCATGATGATGCGAGTTTGATGCTCCTATTCTAGTTGAACATCACACTGGCTATTATTTTATTAATAAGGTAAGTAATATCCCTTAGCATGTTTTAAGATTATTCATCAATGATTTCAGATCCCATTACACTAAAAAAAAAAGCAAATATCCATCAAACAAGTATGAATATTTGAGAGTTTGTGCATAAGGGAGAGTTTGTGTAGATTGAATCACTGCAAAAGTGCTGGGGGGAAAGCAATAGAAGGGAGAGTGGATATAAACCATCAAGAGACAGAAAGCATGTCCCTTGGCAGCTTATCTTTTAAATGTCAACTGAGCCAGCAAGATATCTAAGAAGCAATTATGAACTCACTATGAATGAAGGTGCAAAATTCCTTTTGCGATATCCAAAATTCTGTCTTTATGCCAAGGATTGGTACACAAGATAGCTTAGTGAAGTTTGTGTAGTTCTTTACTTCCTTGATTTTGTCCAGATATGAGGACTGTGATGATACACATAAGATGTTTTAGAAAGCAAACCATGAGTAGATTTTGATAGGTATGGTAGAACTTCAGATGGGCTGGTGATGAAAAGTTGATGAAAAAGAATGAAGCAGATGAAATACATGCCTTATGAATGGTAAAGGGACAAAGAGAGCCAAGAAAGAAAAAAATGTAACTCTATTTAGAAAAGTCTGTGTAAAAGAAGCCTTCTACTGAAAGTGGCACCATCAAAAGCCAGCTTCTCTTCTCCTCCCCTCCCCCTATTTTCCACAGAACTGAACACACATGCCTCATATTTAATGCCACTTGTTACCATGGAGTTCAAGAACAGAATCTGATTTTCTCGGTGGCAATCTAATATATTACAATATATTACAATGTATATGTTATGTTTTATGTGCAGTCATTCAAATCAGATATGTGTACTTGGCAAATGTGCTACTATGTGGGATTAATCTGATGTTTTTCCTTTTCTTGCCAAATGTTAGAATAGTCAGCTGTATCATGTAAAACAGATTTCTTTCAAGCTGGACTGTAAAAGAATGGAGTTTTCAGTCTATTAATTTAACAAAAATTAGTTCAATGGGTTTGGAGTTTTAAGATATCAAGCTTAGAAAGTTGGGATAATAAATGTCATCTATGCCGTAAATTATAGAGAATATCAAGAGTTCTCAGGAAAGGGACTATAAGCACAATATTTTGCTCATCTGTCAGCCCTCCTGGCAATTTTGACTGGTTGTTTTATTTGAATGCAAATCCATTTTCAGCTGCTTGTCTGATACCACAGAGGAAAAGCAAGTCAGGTTTCTTGTCTGCTTCATGCATCATTAGCAAAATTGCCAGCTCAAGTCCTGCCTGCAGTTTTGTTATTAGTAGTGATAATGCAAGAAGCAGAAGGAAACACAGCTTGACTTTCATCTCTCAGGTGGAGACTTCATTTAGAAAAAGATTACCCCTTTATTCATAAAATAAGTGGATCCACTATGAAGTTGTCAATCTGATATAAATCTGTAAGTGTGTGTGTATCTGTATCTATTATATGTATCTATATGTATATTAATACATATACATATATACATACACAAATACACATACACACATAACTATATGCACACAAATGCTGTGGCCTAATATTTAAAAGCATTTTCAGATGTCCATTATTATTTGGGAAGGGAATATTTCCAGAATATTTTAAAAAGTCTTCAATGAGCCATAAATTCTCCCCCAAGTGTGATACATATAATCAGTTTTTATTGGGGTGATAAATTTACTATGAGTTGAAATTTGGGTGCTAGTTTTAGTGTTGATGTAGTTCTCTGAAAGCAACATTTATGGATATATATATATATATATATATATATATATATATATATATATATGTCTTGGTGTATTCGGTCTTGTCCCGTAAGGTTGAGAATACCTTGGCAACGCGTTTAAATCTCATCCGTCATATTCAGGCTGGTATCTTCAGCTTCGTTCTTCTGGGAGAAGTGTGTGATAGTGGCTGTTTTTCCCTTTTAAACTCCAGAGTTGGCTGTGTTGTTACTTCTTGATTGGTTGATGGAGTTGATGTATGCAGATTGGTTGGCTTTTTCCTGAGACCCTGTGTGGCTGGGGTGCTGGCTGTGTGTCTCTCAGCCTTTCGTGTTGTAATGACCTGGGTAATGGGCTGTGTGATGACCTTCTGAGTTCTATTGTTGTGACATCCTGGGTGTGGTGCTGTAATCTCCTGGGTCGTTGTCTGTGTTGCAACCTCCTGATGTTTTGTGTTGTAATCTCCTGAGTTCTGTGATGTAGTATCCTGGATGGAAGGCTGTGATGTGACATTCCGGGCCTTGGTTTGGCTCCAAGTTTGAGGTCTGCCTATGTGTTTATAGCGTGTGTCAGTTTGCTTAGTTTGGAGGTCAGAGTGGGGTGTAGCAGCTGGAGTTGCAGCTATGGTCTGGTTTCTGGATGGTGGTTGCCTTTTGTCTGTGTGGTGGGCTTGGGTTTGAGTCTGGTGAGGGAGATTGGTGGTGGCATCATGTGTTGTTTTGGGTCCGGTGTTGGTTTTCGTGGCTGGGACTCATTTGTTGATGAGGGCTAGTTTCCAGATGTCTGGTAGGCAGGAAGTATCATCCCGTTTATTCATGTTATGGGGGTGTTTCTCTATTTCGATGGCTTCCCTAATTATTCGTATGTATGTATGTATGTATGTATGTCTGTCTGTCTGTCTGTCTGTCTTGGTGTATTCGGGTCTTGTCCCGTGTAAGATTGAGAGTATCTTGGCAACGTTTCGACGAAATCTCAACCATCATCTTCAGGCTGGTCTCTTCAGCTTCGTTCTTCTCCCAGAAGAATGAAGCTGAAGATACCAGCCTGAAGATGACAGGGCAAATTTTGCATGGTAAACCAAGGAGTTTATGAAATACCATGCAAAATTTGCCCAGCCACGTACATTGGACAAACCAACAGGAGAATAAATGCTCGCATCACAGAACACAAGAACGCAGTCAGAAAAGAAGAAAAAACTTCCTCCCTTTTCCAGCACCTTAAAGCCACAGGACATGAAATTGATTTTGAGGGATCCAAACTTATCTCCAACACTGAACACTTCAACAAGAGAATAATTAGGGAAGCCATCGAAATAGAGAAACATTTTTCTTTTAATTAATATATTGAAAACACATTAAAAAAAATAAAGCTGCAGGATGTGTTAATTGTTAGTGGAATGAGAGCAAACACGATAGGAGTTGTAGAACAACAATAAAAAAATCCTTCTGACTTTCACCAATGGAAAACCCATTTTCTGAAACAAATGTTTGTATTGGTAATTTGTGTGTGAGTGTGTGTGTGTGTTTCCTTTGTAAGAAATTATGATGAAGGTGGAAATGTGTGTTTCTCTATTTTTCTGGCCTTTCCCACTCATTTGGACAACAAATGTATGGTGACTTTGTTTATCCACTGATTCTATGCCAGATGCTGTGGGTAGTTTTGGCAGTGTGCCATAACATTCAGAGTGCCAATGGACTGTGAAGAAAGGAGCACAGAACCATAATAGTATCAGACCATTAAGTTCTGGTAGTCTGCCATAAGCTTGCTTCTATTGGACTTGTTCTGTTACCCAGTTTGTTTTATAATTTTGGAATTAATAAATTTCTACTGGCAGGAAATAATGACAGGTTGTTTTACTGATGAGCACACAGGTAGTCCTCAACCTACAACCACCATTGGGGCCAGAATTTTGGTCACAAATATTTGTGGTCATAGGTTGAGGCAACTGTATGACCAGACCTGATTTTTCAACGTTTCTAGGGTAGTCATTAAGTGAATCACAGTCATCAATCCAAACCATGTGGTTGTTAAGCACATCAGGAAGCCATTAAATGAATCTATTCTCCCAAATGATATTTTTTTCCAAATATTTGGGGGGAAAATTGAAAATTGGGGTGGGGGAGTCACATAACTACAGGACACTGTGACCAATCAAAAATGTGAACCAGTTACCAAGCACCTGAAATGCTGTCATGTGACCATGGCAGGGTAGCATGACTTTTATGACAGCCAGATGTACAGAAGTGGTATTCAGCAGGTTCTGACCAGTTCTGGAGAACTGGTAACAGAAATTTTGAGTAGTTGGGAGAACCAGCAAATACCACCTCTTACTGGAGATTTTACAGTATTCTTCCCCTGCCACACCCACCAAGCCACGCCCACCAAGCCATGCCCACAGAACTGGTAGTAAAAAAATTTGAATCTCACCACTGTGAGAAATACTTTATAGAATAGAATAGAACAGAACAGAACAGAACAGAACAGAATAGAATAGAATTCTTTATTGGCTAAATGTGATTGGACACATAAGGAATTTTGTCTTGGTGTAAATGCTCTCAGTATACATAAAAGAAAAGATACATTCGTCAAGAGTTAAGAATCATAAGGTACAACACTTAATGATAGTCATAGGGTACAATCAGCAATCAACTCATACTAGGAAACAGTAAATATAAATCGTAAGGATACAAGTGGCAAAGTTACAATCATACAGTCACAAGTTGGAGGGGATGGGTGATAAGGAGTCATGACAAGATTAATAGTAATGCAGACTTTGTAAATAGTTGGACAGTGTTGAGGGAATTATTTGTTTAGCAGAGTGATGGCTTTCGGGAAAAAACTGTTCTTGTGTTTAGCTGTTCTGGTGTGCAGTGCTCTATAGCGTCATTTTGAGGGAAGGAGTTGAAACAGTTATGGCTGTGAAAATAATTACAGACCCCTCACATCCCTCTTTTTGACTCGTGCAGTATACAGGTCCTCTATTGAATGCAGGTTGGTAGTAATTGTTTTTTCTGCAGTCCTAATTATCCTCTGAAGTCTGTGTCTGTCCTGTTGGGTTGCAGAACCAAACCAGAGCCTACCTTCAAATGGTCGTTAAATGACTGGTCATAAGTCAAGAACTATCTGTATGTGTCATACGTCATTGAGTAACCCCTGATGAAGGACAATATCCCTAGTCAACAAATGAACTTTTAATACCTTTGCATCCTGAGGGAATCTCAGTAGGGTCCATTTCTGAACATACTGAGGTTCTCTTGGCCCAATAATACATTTTATGGCATTTTTGGCCATCATTTGAATAATGACCGCTAACTCTCTTTTTTTGGCCACACTTAATAATACCAAAGGACTAGAACAGCTAATAATTATGTAGACTTCAGGTCAAAACAGGAGCATAAAAACACATGTTCTCTTTCTCTCATCTTTTTCCTATGGATTTCCTGACAAACATTTACATCATTTGGATCTTTTAAGGTCCCTCTAGCCTCTCACCATATAAGGCCTTTTTTTCCTCTGGAATTAAAAAAAAACAAAAAATCCGCTTGAAGTATTCATTCACTCACCACTGGGGAATTACTGGAAATGGGCATCATCTTAATTTTCATCAAGCTGTCTCCAGTATGGACAGAGCCAAATTATGCATCTCATCTTATCTTGCTGGCTCTATAAAACCATTATAAAGCAATAAAGATCATGAATTTAGATCGGTGTCCTGCCTCTTTGGTTTAAGGCATCCTAAGGGAGCTTTATATTAACAAATCATATTGAGTAGCTATTTAGTTCAAGGTTGTGAAGCCAGAGAAAGCATCTCTGTTAAAGCAGTAAATACAGTGAAGTCACTAAACAGGAAGATTTTTACCGGCAATTAGTCTGGGAAGGATACAATCACTTCTCTCTCCTTCTCCCTCCCTCCCTCCCTCCCTCCCTCCCTCCCTCCCTCTCCCTCTCTCTCTCCTCCTGAGCTCTTCCTGTACTGTACTTTTCCTTTGCCTGTGATATAACAGGTGTTCAGAAGAACAAACTGGTCAACTTTCCATAATTTAACCCTAACTCTTGATTGCTCACTTGGTTATTTCCTTGGATGGCAGACCCTATTCATAATAATTAGGATAAATTATGGTTTAAATTTTGTATTGATGCATTGCATTCCCCACCCCCACCCCCCGGTAAGTGGCTTTTGAGAAAATACTACATCAGCATGGTACAAGTAACATTAGGATGGTTAGAGTTTAAGGCTGTGAATACAATATCCTAAGCCAATGAAGGCTTTGGAAAGATAACATCAGGGAACAACTGAAACAAGAGTATGTTACATAGGCACAAAGGTATGAAGCATGGGTCACAAAGGTGCAACATCTACTTTGTCAGTTTGGTATTAGCATTGAATCCTACCTGCAGATGAAATGCCTCCAGTTATTCAAGAAATCCTCTTTGCTGATGACTGTGTACTCCTGGTACATGAAGACAGTAATCTACAGTTGATTTTGAATCAATTATCAGATGCTGCTGTGCTTGCCTGAGCAAGGCTGAAGTATATCTGTCTGACTGATTGACTGTTTGTCTGTTGAACTATTGATCTATCATCTATTTATCATCTACCTATCATCATCTATCATCATCTACTATCATCGTCTATCACCTACCTATAAATCTGTCATCTATCTATCTATCTATCTATCTATCTATCTATCTATCTATCATTGTCTGTCTGTCTGTCTGTCTATCTATCTGTCTATCACATTTGTGAATTTCCCTCAGTGAGGGGCTTCTTGGGCATTTTTATCAGCCTGTGCCAAATACTAAGCCAGAAGCATTTTTTTTAAAGTCACTGTTGATGATACTAAAAGGAGAAATGTAAACAGCTGCAAATACATGTGAATCATCATCTTGAGTAAAGGGTCTTTGGACAAAGACCATGAGCAGCAAGTCCAGTCAGGTATTGGGGCAACTGTTGCAATTTAGTTTTCCCACTCCACTGCTGTCCAGTTGCTGCTGTCTTCCACACCCTAGTGCTGAACTTGCCCAGAATGATGAATGTGTGCCTGATAGGTATTGTTTGAATTACCTGTTTTAAGTGGAACAGCCTTTGCACAGGGGCAGTTTCACAATCCAGCAGCATGGAGAACCACTGCAGCTGTAGACTCCTCCTGCTGCAGTGAATGACCAAGATGTCAAAATGTCATATGCTTAATGCTCCACGATGTCTGCTGGGCCTATCTTCTTAACCATTACCAATCGGGTTTCAGGCCTGGTTACAACACGGAGACAGTGTTGGTCGCTCTGGTGGATGATCTCTGGAGGGTGTGGGATAGGGGCTACTCCTCTGTGCTGGTCCTTTTAGATCTCTCAGCGGCTTTGATACCATCAACCATGGTATCCTGCTGCAGCGCCTCAAGGGGTTGGGAGTGGGGGGCACCATCTTACGGTGGTTCTCCTCCTACCTCTCGGGCCACATGCAAGTGATGTTGGCAGGGGGGCAGATCGGCCCCGAGGCCCCTCCTTTGTGGGGTGCCTGAGGGGTTGGTGCTCTTGCTCCTCCTGTTCAACATCTTTTTGAAACCACTGGGTGAGATCATCCGTGGTTTTAAGATGAGGTATCATCAGTATGCTGATGATACCCAGCTTTTCATCTCCATCCCAAACCAACCCAGTGATGCCCTCAACGTGATGTCCAGGTGCCTGGAAGTGGTGCGGATCTGGATGGGGAAGAACAGGCTCCAGCTCAACCCGACTAAGACCGAGTGGCTGTATGTACCAGCATCTCGAGCTGTCCAGGACGTTCCATCTCTGGCTATGGGGGGAGAGATGTTGCCCCCCATAGATAGGGCCCGCAGCTTGGGTGTCTGCCTGGGTGGACACCCAGCTTACTTTGGAGGAACAGGTGGGAGCTGTGGCCAGGGGGGCATTTACCCAGCTTCCTCTGGTAAGACAGTTGCGCCCCTACCTGGACCGGGATGCCTTGTGTACAGTCACTCATGCACTCGTCATCTCCCGTCTGGACTACTGCAATGCTCTTTACATGGGGCTGCCCTTGAAGACCATCCAGAGGCTTCAACTTGTCCAGAATGCAGTGGCACGGGTTGTGTTGGGAGGGTCGTGATACTCCCATGTCACACCTCTTTTACCTGAGCTGTACTGGTTACCGGTTGCCCTCCAAGTGAGATTCAAGGTGCTGGTATTGACCTATAAAGCCCTTCATGGCTTAGGACCAGGATATTTGCAGGGAACCCTGCAGCCAGCAACGGCTTCCCAACGTCCTGTGCGCTCCCATAGGCAGGGCCTCCTTGAGGTGCCGTCGGCCAGACAATGTTGACTGGCGGCCCCTAGGGGTAGGGCCTTCTCTGTGGGAGCACCACCCTCTGGAATCAACTTCTCCTGGAGCTACGGGTGGCCCCTGACCTTCGATCTTTCCGTCGTGACCTAAAGACGTGGCTTTCCAGCTTGCCAACCCGGACTGATGGAGGGATGGGAATTTTTAGTTATTAGCCTTTGTTTTTAGTTTAATGAGATTTCTTAGTCAATTTAATTCTGTTTTAATTTTTGTATTGTTCTTTTAATGTAAGCAGCCCTGAGTCCTTCAGGAGATAGGGCAGCATAAAAGTCTCATAATAAATAAATAAATAAATAAATAAATAAATAAATAAATAAATACTGTTGATGAAACTTCTCTGTCAATCTGCCAAGGCCAGACTTCACACTCTGGGAATGATGAATCCTATCACACCAAGAGTTATACCTTGTCTATCCATACCTGGTTTAACGCATCTGCCAAGATGGTGTGGCCTCTGCATGTATTTGGAGCCTCTGCACCTACTTGGAGCCACAAGTTCTCACCAGGTGAGAACCAAAGGTGAATGACCAGCAGACCCCTCTGCCAGAGGTGTGCTACCATCCCTGAACAATATTAGGGTCATTTTCTCCTTTCTAAGGATTTATTAGGCAGAGTTTTTATTGTACTCATGCCCAAATGTTGATGATCCCTATGCATTTATCTTGGCCAGTATAGGAACTGAATAGGCCTTTGACTACAGCTTTCACTTTCTCCCATCTCTGAGTGATTATGGAGGCCATTTTAAAAGAAAACCTCCAGATTCAGGTAGCAAAGCACTCAGGTCAAGGAACAAAATTAATTTTGATAACTGCTATTGTGAAAAGTTGTTTCTGTTTTATGTAGGAAGAATTTCACTGTTTCTGGCATTCCCCTGTGGAGGCTCAAGTTCTGATTTATCTTGTTGCCTGTAAATTGAGCCGTGTATGGCACATAACTTTTTCCAATAAATGCTGATAAGAAAGCATCTGGTGAGATCTTTCACATTTTGTGTGTGTGTGTGTGTGTGTGTGTGTTGAATCATGTGCACAAGTTGAAATAGGTGGCAATCGAACTTCTAGTCCTAGAGAAATACCTGATTCTTCCCCAAGCATTGAGTTACAAGAAAATAAGCACAATATGGAGCTTATTTCTCTACAATGTTGATACCTCACCTGCTTCTTCTAAACAAACAAACAAACAACTCCAAGTTTTACTATGAGCTTACCTTCTAATCAGTGCCAACAATATGAACCAGTGATTATATTACCTTAATATTTCAAAATTAGTTCTTGGTTTCCGAATCCCCTTCTTTAGATATTTATATGCAGAATTAAAATCACAGTAGGGCATCTCTGACTTGGTTGCTCATGTTTAGAATTATTCCCCCACTCCTTTTTGAAAGATGCATGTAGAACAATGTAAGCAGGATATTAAAAAACACATTTTTTCCTTTTTAAAATATTTACCCTTTTTAAAGAATTGCAAACCATTTGCTCTTTTGTATTCTTTTATTAGCTTCCAACATGCTTTGTTAAGCATGACATAGCAATACAATTTAAAACTGGAAAAGAGTGGCCATGATTAATGTGTTTTTAAGAAAAGGCTAATCCACCATTTACTTTAGTTTCCTTTCTTATAATAGCTTTAAAGGAAAACAGTCAAAAACCATAATGTCTTTGGTAGTTCCTACAAAAACAACAATTAAAAGGGCAAGAACTCACCTTGCTCCTGTAGTAAAATCATTGAAAGGACTCAGCTAACTTGCTTGTGCTAAAAGTAGGTACATTTCAATCCTCTAACCCCAGCAAACCTGAAGAAAGCAATCTAGTAGAACCCTTGCCCTTCTTCTTTCACATTTTTGGATACAAAACCCTTATTAGGAGGACCAATAAATCAACTTCAGTAGTGCTGATGAGAAAGAAAGGCAAAATAAGTCCTCCCATAACAAACCTGGCAGACTTTACCCAAATGTAGCTGCTTTGAAGAACTATGAAGATGTATTTGTTTGGTTGATAGCTTGACATGTGTCCAGGCTTTATAATACATTTTGTATACACATGAAATGTCAAACTTGTGTCTTGACCAGGGTTGTGAGATCTGAATTACAAACACTGGGATAACCATAAGATGTCAGCAAAGAGATGAAGAATATCCTGACTCTCTGTTATCATATAATTGGTCTCTGGATTTTTTAAAAAATCCAGCATTGATGGCCCTGTCCTTGACTCTAGTCAAGTCCATTGATATTTCTAGCACCCATATTGTCTTCCATATGCTAAGTTCTCATAAAAAATAAACAATAGTTAGGTTGGTTTATTTTTGGCTTAGTGTACTGTGAAAATCCAGCCATTGTGGTCAGAAAAGTGACAATGTTCTTATTTTGGACCTAGAAAAGAAATGAAGGAGTTCCTGAGAAAAGATAAAGAGACCACAAAAAGAAATAAATTTTTGGGACGCTACTTAAGAGGAATAAACCTCAAGATCTTTTTTTAAAAAAAGTTTCTCCACTAGCTTTTAATGGATTTTTCTTGGCTAGGACTGAATTACGATGATTTCAAGATTTGTTTATATATAAAATAGGGAAAGAAGATTTTGTTGTTGTTATTGTTGTATTTTTAGAGAAAGTGATAAGCTATAGTAATATGCGAGGAAGAGATTTTTGAATGAATTGTTAAAGAGTATGATAAGGCCAGGCAAGTACAGAACTTGCCTTGATGAAGCGTGGGATTATTTCTTCATATATCATTTTTCTTTATATTTTCCCCTTTATCTCCTTTTTCCTCTTTATTTTTTCTTAGTTTCTACCCATTTTTTATCATTTTAAATCAGTTGTAATTTTAAAATACTTCAGTAACAAGTATTATACAAAAATAACCTTGAAAGATCATTTTACCACATGTGGTAAACTTACAAAAAGCAAAGGAAAATATTGGATACAAATATGTATAATGACATAAAGATTTTTAACGGCTAATATCCTGTGACTCTTACTATACTGAGCTTGGAATTCCCAGGACCTGTTTGGTGAAGGTAGAATAAGCATTTGTAGAATTCTTGTCATATGTTCATGTGTGTGCACATGTGTGCTAAATTTATATCTGTCTTGCTTGAGAATTTCATAATTAATGTATATTTTGAAGAAAGGAAAAGAACATTTATTTTACTAGAAAATAGTATTCTTTACTGAACAATATATTTATCTTACTAGAAAATTTATAACATATTTGTATTATTCTTTCATGAATGTAATATTACATTCTTTCTAAATGTAATATTACTGACATTGTAAATTGCTTAGAAACTAATGGCAAAGAGACAATAGAGGACTTATTATATCATATATGTCAATACATAATACTAATCTATAAATAGCATCTTAAGGCTATGGATAAACTGCATAGAAACTCATGGTGAGTACACAATAGGTAACAGATTTTTAAAAACTACAGATATGATGCAGGGTTCAATTTTTGTACATTCTGTGTAAAATAATAGTTTAAGAGGTATAATAGAAGGCCATTTGGCTTACAATCTAATCATGTAACTGTGACATAATAATGCTGAGCAAATATGGGGGGAAGTTTATTAACACTCAAAAGAGGTAAGTTGCTCTTAATTACACACGGAGAGAGAACAATTTACTGGGCAAAACTGAGGGAGTAATTTGTTAACCAAAAAAAACCCTCTGATAATCACACTCTTTATAATACAATTTAATTGTCCAAGCTTTTATTTTTAAAAAATCTTAACATAGAAATAAAAGCTGCATGGAGAGAATGAGTATATGCATGGGCCAAAGGAACAAGGTTTCCACTGTAATTCTATAGTTGCGAACTTTGCTACAGGGCTGTGAAATAAAAGCAAAAGTGGTCAGGAAAACACTGTTTTGGTACTGCTATACAGCTTATTCCACTCGACTCTTAGACTAGTTTGCAATGGTTATTTGAAGTCACACATTACTTATGAAGTTGTAGTCACATTTTCCCTTAATTTAAATGCCTGGCAGGGTAAACCATGTTAACTTTTTTGATTGCACATTGCCCTGATTTCCCCAAAACCCATGCTTACCTTCTCCTCAGGGTTCATACACTGATGGGGTATATTGGAAAAATTCTACTAATGCAGTCTTTTGCCATATCCATCTCTCTCTTTATACTTTAAAAAAAAGGAAACTTTTTTCAGACGTCCTGATTGGCTACCCTAAGTATAATCTTTCCTGTTCTCCCTGCTTTTCTACGAATAGGTTTCTGTTACCATGGCTTATCAGTGCAGCTTGTAGCTTGCATTATTGAAGGACCACTCAGTGTTTTCTACAGCAACATTGACAATGTTGTCATAACAATTATTCCCAACTGAAGCGCCACATTTCAGTTTTGATCAACTGAAGCGCCACATTTCAGTTTTGATCAAAGAGAGGCCTTGAATGCATGGCCTATGCTTGCATTAGCAGAAAATCCTTCTATTATGACAACATAAACCTAGCAATGTATCACTGTGGCTTGAAGGACATTCTCCTCTTCCAGTAAAAGCAAAAAGAAGCTTGGGTCTTTAATTTCAGGTCACCCCATTTTTTCCTGTAAATGTTTGAAGGACCCTTGTAGATCTGGAACTGTATAACAAATTTAGAGAAATAATGTTCTGGCAAGTGAGGATCACAGCTGTTAGCGTGATAAAAAAAATGAGGAAAAATTGGTTCTATAGAAATATATATCATTTCCACATGAGGATTGTTTCTTCCCCATTTCCACAAATTTTAAGAGGGACTTCAGGCAAATATTTTATTAGTGAATATCCCCTTTCCCCTCTTGGTGAATTATTCATGATTTGTTGTCATAGCAATACTTTTTCCCTTAGTAACTTCGATGAAATCCAAAGCTGACATGGAACCCAGCTGCTTTCCCCTTCTACTTGTCGAAGAACACTTTAAAAGCTTGGTGGTACCATGGCTATAGTTTCATTCAGTGCCTCTAATTGTGTTAATCTATAAGTGGTTTACAGTTTTAGACCTTAAACCAGAGGTCTCCAAACTTGACAACTTTAAGACTTGTGGACTTCATTCAGCATAGCTAGCTGAAAAATTCTGGGAGTTGAAGTCCACAAGTCTTAAAGTTGCCAAGTTTGGGGACCCCTGCCTTAAACCCTACCTCTAGGGTAGTATGTCTACTCATCTGCCTGTTCTAGGTGATTGATTGAGGGTCAGTAAAACATAGTTATGGATTTCAAATTTAAAAAAATCCACTTAAATATTTCCCCAATGGAATCTGGCAATGGCATTCAATAGGAATTCCATTTATCACATTAAATGTATAAGGTGACAGAAGATTAGTGCTTTCCTTAAAACAGAAGTGTAAAAACTCTTGATCTTTGCAGTTTATTCCCTGCCATTTGCTGGGCTGCTATGTAAACATTGAATATCAACTAGACTTAATAGACTTCACAAAACTTCAGCAAAGGTTGCAGAGATAACAATGAAATATGTACTTCTGCATGAAAATGTGTACAAAAGTCTCTTTTCAAAGAACAGTGCTCTAAAACATGGTTCAAACTTTAATTTTTTATGTGTTGTGGATATATGTGTTTGTGTTCAGGTTTGTCAGAGCATTTGCAACATGACTACTATTGTGAGACAACCCAGGAGCAAAACACAACACACAGAGGCTTAGACCTTTAACAGTAGTTTATCTACAAGACAGTTATATACAGAAATATACGTGGTAGGCAAATACCTGACAAGTAATCAATCTTCTTAACTCTGCATGGAGAACTCTACAATGGAGACAGGACCCAAGGAGAGAGAACACACCCTCTAATGGTTGCCTTTATATAGACACCTCTTAAAGAGGTAAAACTTCTGTGGACCCATACATAGTATTAAAAAGGCAATACCCATGCTATACTGATTCATCCTCATTGCATCAGCCTTACATTGCACCAGCCTTACAGTAACTGATCAGCTCTTAAATCTCAATACCTTAACAAGGTTGTACATGATTCCACTTGAAGCTTGATCAGTTATGCTTAGCCAATTCAAAGTGTAAACCTAAATACCTAAAAATGTTTTATTTGAGGGAAATACATGCAAAGACTGGGCTTCAGTGATTTCACTCCAATGCAATTGAAAATATTACTTCTGGAATTCTTTTACAGCAAAAATAGCAGAACTAAGGAAAGGATAGCATAATCATTTCAAAACTGTTCAACAAAGAACTTAAAGAAACATTTTTTAAAACCAATGCACATCAACTTCAAAAGACATATTTGTGTACATTTTATTGATTTACCACCTGCCTACAATTCAAAAATCAGTGTGGAATGTAACATATTACCACAGTGTTTTTCAATCTTGGCAACTTTCAGTTGTGTGGACTTCAACTCCCAGAATTCCCCAGCACCAGGGAATTCACTGCATTTCTTCAGCTGTAAAAAAATGTCTGGCAGCTATACCTTACAGTTTACCCATCAATTACACTTGTAGAAACTACTGTTCTGTTTACACTAAACATCTGCAATATATATCAGCTGAAGGCACTCCTATCTTCCAGCCATCTGAAGATACAATGGCCTCATTATAACTATTCATCTTTGGGAAGTTTAGTTCAGTGTACATTTTTATTTAATAGGGCAGCTGTTCTGCTTTTCCCATAGACCTGGTGATACCTTGGAAATAAATGAGACCAATGGCCTTTCTCTTCCTTTGCAGAGAATCCAAGGCATATTTCTCAATAAATTGGCTCTACATTCCATCTCGTGTAGCAGCTTCACAACCACAAAGTTGAATGAAGTGTGAAAAATCAATACACTCATTTTATTTTATTTTTTGCAGTTTATAGAAATGTGAACTGTAATGCCACAAAAGGACATGATTGTATTTTTTTTCTTGAACAGCACAAAGAGATTTCTTTTCTCCCCTCCCCCTCCCCTCAATGATCATGTGAAGGACAGCAGAGAGCATATTTCCTATAAATTATTTGTGGTTCTTGGAGCATCTTTAAAGAACTGAAAGCTTGACAATAACATTACAGAACAGTCTTAGTGCTTGTATTTTAGTGGGTAAGATAATATTACAAGTAGAGATATCCATTTAATCTGGGGTTTCTGCCCATCTCTGCCCATGAAAGAAATTACAAACTTGTTTTCTCACCTGTAACTGGCAAACTTTTTTCACCCCTTTTTATCCTTTTTAAAAATTTTGATCATATTCAGGATACAAAGAATGTAGGCCAATAGCTAAGAGAAACTCAGATTTGTTGCTGTTGGAAACTACACCCAGCCCTCATTTCACTGTCTAACCTTGGCTTTCTTTCTTATAAACACAAAGTTGCCTTGGTTGATTGTTCTCTAAAAGAGGATAGATAGATGATAGTTAGATAGTTAGATAGAGAGAGAGATAAATAGATAGATGACAGAGAGGGAGAGGGAGAGCGGGAGAGAGAGATAATAGAAAGTAAGTACTACCTCAACTACAATCACAACTGCAACCAAAAATAACCACCAAACCACAACCACAAATAATTACTATCCCATCAAATAATTCCACAAATGATATCCCCTTACTCATCAGAGACATCATGGAATGTGATCAGAAATGTCTAAATGCCATCTTATTTGGTCTTGAAGACACCAACGAATCAGATGACATCACCAAAGTTCACAATATCATAAGCAACGCAAATGCAACAAACATCTCTCCTGAAGATATCATTGAAATAACCAGAGATGGCCCTGAGTTCAAATACAGTGATGTCTCAGTGGCCCCAAAATTTTGTAGAGTTGTATGCAAAAATGAGTCCAGCAAATGCATATTCATTCATACAATAAACACCATTGCAAAAACCAATCCCAACCACAAAAAACTTCACTCAAGACCAGACTTATCCATACTGCAAAGAATCCACTCCCGTGAACTCCACAGTGAACTCAAAAGATGTCAAGACAATGGAGAGAAGGACCTGTACATTGACTACCGCTGATTGTCTCAAAAGTAAGTCACACAACCCACAACTCCACATCCAACCCTACCTCATTCGATGCACCATCACTCAAAACTAGGCACGCATGTCCCTAACTACCTCAATTTCAACCACAACTGGCCTTAAATGCGAACTACTCAATGCAAGAAGCCTTGTGAATAAAATACCTGAATTTCTCCTATTACTAAATATGGCTAAATTCGACATCTTATTTGTCTGTGAAACATGGCTCAACACATCTCTCCCTGACTCCATTACCACAGTAAGAGACTATAATGTTTACTGATCAGATCATGAAATCCGTAGAGGAGGTGGTGTTGCTATCTTCTATAAAAAGTCCTTACATCTCAAAAAACATCCAAGTTACCCAGGAGCTTGCTCTTCCTGAGACCATCGTCTGTGAACTGTCCTTAAATATCACATTTCACTTCTTACTATGTTACAGAGCCCCTGATTATGACATCGAACATGAAAACAAGCTAAAATCACTATTAACATGGGCAACATCCTGCCCACACACTTTTATCTTTCCTGGTGACTTCAATCTACCTCACATTAAATGGACCCTAAATGAATGTAAAACTGAACCCATACATGCAACCTTCTACAATGCTGTAACAAATCTGGGACTGGAACAACTAGTAACCAACAATACTAGACTTAACAATTGCCTCAATCTCATCTTCTGCAATAGTTTGAATTCAATTTATGGAATACAAATTAAAGAACCCTTTTCCAACAATGACCACAGCATGATTGACTTTTGTCTCAACTTACATTCACACAAAAATCAACACAATGATGTGATCCCCAATTATAACTTCAAAAAAGGCAACTATAATCTTACAGACAACGATCTCTCATCCCTTGATTGGCAATTTCTATTCACTGGATGCAATACTGTTGAAGACCATTACAACATATTTTTACTTAAAGTCAAAAGAGTCATCAAACTATATGTACCAATAACAACTCCCAAAACCGGAAAAAACAGATTACCCATAACAATAAGGAAGCTTCAATCCAAAAGAGATCACTTTGGAAAAATAAATCTGGTCACATTGCCAACTTCAAAAGCCGATACAAAAATTTATGCCACCAGATAAAGACAGAATGCACCAATTATCACATTAAACAAGAGGAAAACCTTCTACGTACCAATTCCACCCATGCTTTCTACAATTTTGTGAACAACAAACTAAAAGACTCAAGGTCCATCCCAGCCCTGAAAGGACCTAATGGTAAAGACTGCAATGATGACACCATTAAAGCCAACCTCTTTAACACATTCTTTGGCTCAGTATTTGTAAACAGCAATGGATCATGCCCGGTATTTCCTAGTCGAACCACAGACAACTACAATGATCTAATACATATCGATTTTACAGAAGACAATGTTGAAAAAGCACTATGCAATCTAAAGCCATCTCTATCTATTGGACTGGATGGAATATGTACCTACTTCTTAAAAAAGCTATCCACTGCCATAGCCGAACCTCTAAGCATAATCTTTGAAAAATCTTTCAGGACCAGCTCCTTGCCAAAACTATGGTCACAAGCCACAGTCATCCCCATCTTCAAAAAGAGAGACCCCAGCCTAGTTGAAAATTGCAGACCAATTTCTTTATGCTGCATCACCTGTAAAGTCATGGAATCAATTATTCACCAATCCATTATCCTCCACTTAGAGACAAACAACCTACTCTCTAATAAACAATTTGGTTTCAGAAAAAAAACTATCCTGTAATCTGCAACTGTTACACTGCAAAAACATACACAATTTGATCAGGGCAAAGCAATAGATGCAATCTACATAGACTTCTGTAAAGCCTTTGATTCAGTGGTACACGACAAACTACTCCTAAAACTAAAATCTTATGGTATCTCTGGACAACTGCATAACTGGATAGAAGCATTCCTGTCAAACAGACAACAAATGGTCAAAATTGGGAGCGTCCTATCAAATTTTCTACCTGTCAACAGCGGTGTCCCCCAAGGCAGTGTTCTAGGCCCAACTCTCTTCATACTCTATATAAATGACCTCTGTGATCATATTAAGAGCAACTGCGTTCTCTTAGCTGATGATGTAAAGCTATTCAACACCACAATACTGCTACCCTTCAAAAAGACCTTGACTATGTATCAGAATGGTCAAACAAATGGCAACTTCAAATCTCAACAAATAAATGCTCTGTCTTACATATTGGCAAAAAAAATCAGAAAATAAAATACAGGCTGAATAGTCAAGACCTTGTTGATGATCCAAACTCTGTCAAGGATCTTGGAGTACTCATCTCTAATGATCTAAGTGCTAGAGCCCACTGTAACTACATAGCCAAAAAGGCATTAAGAGTTGTTAACCTAATCTTACATAGCTTTTTCTCTGGTAATATTACACTACTAACTAGAGCATACAAAACATTTGCTAGACCAATACTTGAATACAGCTCATCAGTCTGGAACCCACATTACGTATCTGATATTAACACAGTTGAGAAAGTCCAGAAATATTTCACAAGAAGAGTTCTCCACTCCTCTACTCATTGCAGAATACCTTATACTACCAGACTTGAAATTCTAGACCTAGAAAACCTAGAACTACGCCGCCTTCAGTGCGATCTAAGTATAGTATATAAAATCATACATTGCAATGTCCTACCTGTCAATGAATACTTCAGCTTCAACCATAACAATACAAGAGCACACAATAGATACAAACTCAAGGTTAACCGCACCAAACTTGATTGCAGGAAATATGACTTCAGCAACAGAGTGTCAATGTCTGGAATACTCTATCTGACTGTGGTTTCTTCCCCAAACTCCAAAAACTTTAACCTTAGACTGTCTACTATTGACCTCACCCCTTTCCTAAGAGGTCTGTAGGGGCATAAGCACCAATGTGCCTACTGTCCCTGTCCTATTGTTTCTTTATTTTTCTTATATGTATCCATTTCATGTATTCATAACTATGTTTATACTTATACCTATTATCTTGTAAGTGATTGACAAATCAAATAAATAAATAAATAAAAGGTGCTGAGTTGACTGGCAAGTTTGTTCTCTCAAGTTATCTGTATTACTGCCCTGATTGGTTCTTACTCATGTTCCCAGACCAAGTCTGTAGTCTGATCAACATGGCAGATGAGGTCATGCCTAGCAGCAATCAGGTGAGAAGCAGAATTATGTTTATATTTGATTGAAAGTGACTAAGAGGAGGGGTATATTTGCATATTACACCATCTATGTATATATTAAAATAAAACAAAACCATCCTTTGGATATTTGCCTGGAGATATGAAGATGGGTATTTCTATTATGCCACAAATGCTAACTATAGGGTAAATTGATGTGGTTGCCCATGCTACCTACCAGAGGTGGTATTCAGCAGGTTCTGACAGGTTCTGGGGAACCGGTAGTGGAAATTTTGAATAGTTCAGAGAACCAGCAAGTACCACCTCTGACTGGCCCTGCCCACATCTATTCTCTGCCTCCTGAGTCCCAGCTGAGCGGCTGGGTCTTCTTTTGTTGCCCTGCACAGGAGAATGGAGCTGGAAAGTAGGTTAGTGGGGTGGGGAAGAAATGGGATTTTGCAGTAACCTTCCCCCAAGTGTGGGGAGGGAATGGTGATCTGGCAGTAACCTTTCGCCAGGAGCAGGGAGGGAATGCAGATTTTACAGTAACATGACATGCTACCAAGCCACACCCACAGAACCAGTAGTAAAAAATTTTGAATCCCACCACTGCTACTTGCCTTAGATAGCCTCAGACATTCTCTCTTCAGTTTATCTTATTCTTGTCTTTTCATTCATTTCATTCTAAAATGTATGCCTTACATTCATTTTCCTTCTATAATAATTTACAGATATCACCTTGAAAACCCAGAGATCTAGTATACAGCTCTAAGTCCAAATCCTACCACCTAGAACTATTTTGAAGAGAAACGAGATCGAAACTTCATAGTGGCATAAAAATTATTCATAATGGTCTTATTGTACACATAGATTAGAACAACCCCTTAGCTAAGTAAATCAGTAACTAATGATCTGTGAATCTGCTGCCTTGGTCTTTTGATTACTTTTGCTATTACAAAGACAATCAAATTATGATTATTTTCATTGCAAATTAAATATAGGCTGATATAAAATATAAGTACAGGTTTTCAAATTCTTTTTAAAACTGTCTCATAAATAATTCACATTCTCCATTTTTGTTAATTTAGCTCTAGTAGAAAAGCCAGCAAACTTGAACGTACATCTTGCAGAAAGGTTCTGGCCATATAGAGGTTTTGCTCTGTTTGACTTAAGGCCAATTGCATATGCATAATTCTTTAATTATCACATATGGTAGTTTTTCACTTTAGCTTAGTCTCTAGAAATATAGCATACATTTGCTGAGAAACACAGCTCTTTACAGATAATGCAGTGTGTGGAAAGCTGCCAGCTTCACTAGACCTGCTGAGTTTCTTCCTTCACAGGCAATTTCCTCTGCCTTGGAGAAGCATTTCATTTGGTTCTGTTCCTGGTTGGGAATGACTTAGGTGAGGAAGGAGTAGATGGAAGGTAATCTCTGACATGATGTTGTTTCCCCTTTTGTCCTTTGTAGTAGACAGGTTTCTTGGCTGTACTGTAGAGTAAGTACCATATTTCTACAGTTTCTTTTGAATTTGCAAACAATTGTTGTTCTTTTGCTTTGTAACAAAACAATACAACCTCACCCAATACAACTTACTGTTCTGAAATGTGTGATATGGAGCTTATGACCTCAGGAATTGTTCATGTCTTTAATTATAATCGTATTAATTTGCGAAACCTATCAGTTTCACAGAGAAATCAATACCAATTGAACTTTTGTAGTGGATGTCAAAAGTTTAATAATTCTATATATCCATAGATCACTAAACGTAGTCATAGATGGATAGTTCTATTTCTAGACTTGGCCTCTTTCACATGGCTTACGTGATTCATAAATCTGCTGCATTGTATTTTGACATTAATTAATAATTTTTGCACAAAAATGATTTTACATGCAGTTTTAATGTTTTTATTTTAATATGTGCTTTTTTTACAATGGTTGAAATCTGCTGTACAAAATTCAGAGGCATGTAAAATTTGAAGGACATTCTGATTGTCATATTAGTCAAGGTGATATGGATCAGGTCAGCTTCTATGAACTTCTCAAAGAATCAAATCCTGAATGCTCCTTATCCAGCAATATTCAGCTTCAGTGATTCATAGTGCTATCAGAGTCCACATTAACGATAGCTCCAAACATACTTCAAAGGCAGACCTACACTGAGCCAATTAACAGAATCCCATGAGCAATTACTTAAACATATATGGCAGCTGTGTGTGTGAAAATTTGGAAGAAAAAAAATGTGTGCTGTACTTTTTCATCCTGCTGGCAACAATCCAGTTTCCAAAGAAAAGAGTATGCCAAGAGGCAGGAAATACTTGATGCTTGATGAGTTGTGCCTTTTATAGCCAAGTTCCCATATACTTTATGTGTTGTGTTATGGAAAGATTTTGCACACAGAAACAAAAGAATAAAACCATCATGAGTCACAAACACTTGGAACATCGCAACTCTAGAAAGCCAGAAATCATAGAACATTCTTCCCCAATTTGGTGTTCTAACAGCTTAGTTGTTAGCTGGGAATGGTGGGAACTGTACTTTATTACACGAAGCAGCCATAAACTTTGTCTTTGATACTTGTCTAAAAAGCAAATGATAATAGACCTTAAGAGGCTCTGCATGAGTCCCATTTTCATAGTCTAAAAGGCAAATGTTTTAAAAAAACCATTTTAATACTCTTGGGAATATGATGTTAAACTAGCTATACATGAGGAAAGCTGGAAAGCCACCTGTTACAGCAATCTTCAAAAACAATTTTGGTGAAACTGAATTTTCTGAGACTGAAAACTCTACATAGATTATACTTCTCGGGTTAGCCCCTGATTTTACCTCCTTATGTTGAAAAAAATAGCACCATGTTTCATAATGTTATTTCCAATTCTGGGTAAATACAATTAATAAAAGAGAGTATCTGTAGCTCAGGGTTTTACTGTGGAGTTCTTGATGCGCTCTGAGCTTAGTGATTGGCTTGCAAATATTTCATTGCACAGTTAGGTAATTACAGGTAAGTGTGAATGAGTACCGGGTTTGTTACATGAACAGGCATGCTACCTGAACAGCACTGAATTGAACTTATTCACCGTGATCTTGTCTAGGTTAGTATTGAAATGACTGCAAGTAAACAATTAAGTTTGTTTACTTAAGCCCCCAAAATGCCAAAGATACTCAAGTTCATTCTGATAAATAATAACTTGCATTCCCAAAAGTGCTTTTTCAAAAGGCAACTGGACTTAGTTTTTCCTTGAAGATGTTTCACTTCTCATCGAAGATGCTTCTTCTTCTCAAGCTTCTTGGACGAGAAGCAAAATGTCTTCAAGGAAAAACAAAGTCCAGTTGCCTTTTGAAAAAGCACCTTTGGAACAACCATGATGTGGATGACTGAGAATCTCTGCTGACAATAACTTGCATTATAACCAAACCCTTATTAATATTTCCTTTATTAAAGATATTTATGGTCAAAACCTTCCTGAAGCAATTTTTTTTGCTTTGGACAGCAACATGGGGAAATATAGTACATGCATTGCATAAAACTGGCTTCTTCAGAAAAACTTGTGTGTGTGTGTGTGTCTCTCTCTCTGTTTCTGTCTCTCTCTCTCTCTGTCTCACTCTGTGTGTTGGCACATAGTGAAGTAACCAATTAAAATGAAAGATTTTCTTCCCAAGGATGGAAAGTTTTATCAATCCCTCCTGTGAAGTGGCTTCAGCCATATCAAAGATAAATTGGCTGTTTCAGTCCATGCCTTGCATTCATTTCTGAATACTAATTTTTCAGAACCAATGTCTATTAATATCATAGCTGGATCAAATGTAAATATGATTTTGTAACTAGATTGCTAGAATTTGCTCAGTGTTGACCTGTGACATTTGCTTATGACAAAAATGGACATGCTTCATTGCTCCATGCTGACAGAGAGCATGTTCAATTACGCTTACATTATACAAGTCTGTGCAGAACATCACATATGGAAATTAAACCTTTTCACTATCCATCTGCATCTGAACATTCATAAATTGAAAGAAGTGTGAAAGAGCTCTACTCAATCAATTTCAGCTTCATTCATGGCTTGCTTATTTTATGCATGTCAATATACATTTCTTTAATTAAATGTGGTTCAGTAAGCATTAGCACAAACGAAACAAGGCAAACCTTTAGACTGTTGGTCTTGTATATCTTATAAAGCTACCTAAGGCATTGCCAGGAGAAAAGCATACCTTTCAGGGGGAGAGAAAGAGAAGGAAGACAAAAAGAAGAAAAATAATAATAAGAAAGATTGATGGAGATGAAGCTCTGGCTGAAACAAGAACTGTTGTGTACATTATCATAATTATCTTCCATGCTGGGTGACTTCAAAGCAGGATACTAAAAGCATCATTAGTTTTTCCTTGATGATCCATCATAAAGCTAACAATTGCAGAAATGAGGCAACAAACATGCTTTAGCTTTGGTATAAACAGAGCACTCAGTGTTGGGCGCACACAGTCTCTGTCAGTTGCAGGGTGTATATTTTTGCACTTTAGGTAGGTAAGTGGAAAGTGTTGCATAGGTCATTGAAATTTCCTAATGAAGGTCAATGCTTTTCAACCTGATCGTCTGCTTTTCAAAACATTTATTTTCAGCCTTAAATGCCAGCCCAACAACAGGTCTCTGTTTGTCTTTCCCCCTCTAGCCTTTGTTTTGTGGTGCAGAAGCTTAGAGACACCTGCTGAACCCTCTATTGAGCAGCTCTGACCACATAAGTGGTTTAGACAAGGGAAGAGACTTTTTCCATCAATAGCACTTGGTAATGAAAGACCCCACACAATGCCTGGATGTGCAGAGCTGTGAAGTGCTGATAATGATGTCCAGGGTGTTAATTAAGTTTCCTGCCAAAATTGCTTTTGACTCACTGCATTTCAGCTCCTGGGAAAAAGAATCCAGTGTTGGTCTGAAAAGTTACAGAGTGCTATTGAATAACAGAGAGAGTGATTCATGAGACCTGAGCTGGGTGGGTGGGTAGGTGGTGTGTGGGTGGGTGGTAGTTCAAAGTACATATTTTTATTTATTTATTTGATTAGTCAATTGCTTACAAGATAATATGTATAAGTATAAACATATTTATAAATACATGGATACATATAAGAAAATAAAAGAAACAATAGGACAGGAACTGTAGGCACTGTCCTAGGTAGGACTGTCCTAGGTAGGAAAGGGGTGAGGTCAATAGTAGACAGTCTAAGGTTAAAGTTTTTGGGGTTTGGGGAAGAAACCACAGTCAGATAGAGTATTCCAGACATTGACCACTCTGTTGCTGAAGTCATATTTCCTGCAATCAAGTTTGGTGCGGTTAACTTTGAGTTTGTATCTATTGTGTGCTCTTGTATTGTTATGGTTGAAGCTGAAGTATTCATTGACAGGTAGGACATTGCAATGTATGATTTTATATACTATACTTAGATTGGACCAAAGATGGTGCAGTTCTAGGTTTTCTAGGTCTAGAACCTAGAAAACCTAGAACATAATTAGCTTACCTTTTTTTGGACACCATAATTGTCTTCTGGGAGAACAAAGCAACTGAACTGCATAGAGTTGTGACTCATAAGGAGTAAAAGGAGTGTATGATGGAAAACATCATAGTGTACAAATAGGATTTAGATAATTTTGACTTCCTGTTCTTCAGATTCTCATAAGCAGATGGTGAACAACTTGCCCTTCCTATCCATTATGGGCAACTATATTGATTCTGGATGGGGGAATAATAATAACTGGAATGTGACCATCCCCTCCCTATATAAGAACAAATTAGGGTCATCAGATCAAACATGCTAGAACAAACTATCTGGACCAATCTAGCAGAGTTTTCCCATGAAGCCTTTCAGCACATTGCCATTTACAGTATGCCATAAGAGTTCTCCATTTCTACTTTTCCAGAAATGTCACCTTGACTTTTTTTCCTCTTTTGAGGGACTTAAGCTAGCTGTTGTCTCTAAACAGTCTGTATTCATTATTCTTTACAGGATTTGGATGCCTAATTTGTAGCTAATAAATTTGAGAAATAAAAATCTCTTTATTCCTTCTATAAGAATATTAAAAAGGCACATGTTATGCATCGGCACTAGAGACAATTGGTCACATGCAGCTGGATATTCAAAGATTGCAAAACCCCTATATCTAGTAAAAAGGACAGTATGGGCAACCTCTGTTGGGAAAGGACCCAACATAGCCTCCTACATGCCATAAGCTATAAGAGGCCATTCAATTATGTGATGATATAAGTGGAAGGGGAAAAGCTAAAGATTTTGTATTCCATTTTCTTTTCTTATTTTATGATTGGAAATAATTAATGATGGAAACGTCCCAGTTGCCTGCCATTATACTGCTGCAGTTTAGTTTTTGGGGAGGCATTGGACATTTTAAAGGCAAGAATGGAAACCTAGCTAAGGGTTCATACTATAACTTGCACTCCCACAAAAGAATCAATATACAGCTTGGAGTGCATTTAGAGTTATTATTGCTAGTGAAGATAAAAATAGTCTCAGTAGATAAAAATATATTTTATTAGCTCAGATGAATATATCAGCCACAACAATATTTGGACATATATTGCCAATTATTCATGGTTTAACAAGTTCATAATTGGATTATTACTATAGCATCCCATCTATGAAATAGTCTCTTCCAAAACTTGTTGCCTTGCTTGAAATAACTATTTCCAGTGATGATTCTTATAGCACTTTATTTCTCAACTGCACTTGAATCTATTGAGATTTTATTAAGGGAATCTAAATTTTCTATAGAGGTCTGGAATAGAGAACAGTTAATAGCCCTTAGTCAGTTTTATTCATCTAAATGTATAATTATGTGTTCCTTTCTCTTTCCCAACAGGTTTCTAGCAGAACAGTGAGACCCAAATAGTAGTAAAGAACTCCTTTAAGGTCTCTGATAGGCTGAAGTAGAGCTAATGAAATTCATTTTCCAACTACCAGATTTTTTTCAGAGAACCAATCACAGCACTCAACCACTTCCCTATAAATTGTGTATGTGTGGGTATGTTATGTGCATATGTATGTGTGTGTGTTTATGTATCTGCAACAATCTTTGAGATTATGTAATATCAGAAACACTAGAGAATCCATGCCATTTCTGAATTGCCAGTGCAACTCTCAAAAGTGATTTGAAAGCTAATGATTTGATGCCTTTAATTAATTTTAATGCAGATTATCTTGCTTATTATTATTTATTTAGACTTATGATCTGTTGTGGGTCTTGGACACAGACCAGAATGAGATTCGTAATACTCTTGCCCCAAAGTTACAGCCATATCAGATAGGAAAAAGACTGAGGTCTTTTTATATCTATAATGATATAAAAACAAGGAATTCTTCTTTTGCCATGTTAGAAAAGAAAAAGAAGTGGCCAAAGGGATCAAAAGTTTTATTGTAGAAGGAAAGCCATGTTAATCTATGAAAGCCCAGAATTCATGTAGCTCATGGAAGCTCACAACTTTTATAAAATGTGTCAGTCTAAAAAAGTGCTGTCAGATGCCTCCTATTTAAGTGTTCTTAATCTTTTTTTAATGTGCAAAACTGCTTCTCCTTTTCCCTTTCTCTCTGTCTCCTGAATCTATAAAAACTAATCTTTAAAATATCTAAGTACCTCCTTCAGGTATAAGTTTGGACAGTGATGTATTGCAATAAACTTCAAGGACGTAGCATTATTGTAATTTTCTTTTTTCATTTTTCTTGATGGATGGAGAAGCAGATGTTTGAATTAACTGACCTGCATTTTGACTTTTGGGGTATTGACATCCAGGAAAAAAAATGGCCTTGCTATTATATTTCTGCAGGGAAGGCAGGGGTTCTGTAATGTGGGTTAACCCTCCTTTTGGTTAAAGCTCTCTCTGGATATTCTCCCACAAACAAATCAATTACAGTTACAGAATTGATCTAAAGTAATGCTGTTTGAAAAAAAATGTAGGTGTCCTTATCAAGTGGTGATATGTAGTGATGTAATAGGGATCAAAACTTATAAAAGAGAAGTTGTTAATAATATTCTTGATTATAATAGCCCTTGGACTGTTGTTATTCAAGGAGAACAAGAGCATTAGAAAGAATTACTCTTTGAGAGCCAATAAGCTTTGCTTAATATAGGACTTTAGGCCTTCTGGTAGAACGTTTTTCAGCATTAGAAATGAATATATACCATATTTAGTAATAAAAAAACTCCTTCAGTATCAGTTTTTTGTAATTTCTATTCCTGGAAATAGTAATATAAAATAGCTCTTTTCTATTCAGTGCCACATGTGCTTCATGACTTCGTTCAGTTGTGTATGCTCTGATATTTACCTTGGTCTTTGAAGTCTACTAAGCTATGGAAAAATATGTTCAGGCAGATATTCAACAGATACATTTCCCCCAATGGCTTGATAGGAATGCCATTAATTGAAGTATGTTCTAAGTATCTTTACAATATATGCCTCCCCAATATTGCACAACTATAATACTTGTGAAGCTGGAACTACATTGTACAAAATTAGAACCCCAATCAACCCAAATCAATTCCTTTATAGTAACAAGATGCTTTTCTGTTTGAGGCATTCTGATGTAATTCATACATGGACTTCTAGTAGAAAGTGGTGTTATACTCAAATACATTTAGAAATTTGTAGGGTATTGCTGTAATTCTGAGTGAAACAATATGGGTCCCTTTCAAATTACAATAAAGAAATATTAATCCAGAAATCAAAGTAACCTCAGTCTGCACTTCTGAAGTGTGCACTGAGAGAAAACAAAGACCAACTTCCCAGGAAAATGATGTAGGCATGTGATTTCAGTCTTCTATTACTGTATGTTACATGAAGAGATCTGAAGTATGATCCAACTTTTTTTTTTTTACTAATGGAGGCTCAGTAGGGAGAATTTGTCATGAAAAAAATTTCTGTCATGCCCCTGGTGGAGACTGACTCAGAGAGAGGAGGAACAGTGGACAAGGAGCAGAAGTGTGGTTTCCGGAGGTTGTGGAGGAGGTGGGGAAGGGCAGAGGCCAGCTGGGCAGTCAGAGGAGGACCCAGGCCCATCCCCTCTCCATCCTAGGGCACGCAGGGAGGATAGGATAAGAGAGAGATGTGGTCTACTGGGGAGGAGAAGGCCTTGATCCTCTTCATGGGCTGGAGCTGTGACAACTGGATAAGAGGACGGAAATGTGAGTGCTGGAAACAAAGCATGGAAATATCTCTAGTTTATTGTTCCTCTCTGAGTTTGGTGTCCTTCCCAGTGTGTGTTCTGATATCTGTGGACATCTTCAAGCCCTTATCTTGCCTGGTTTGTGTTGTTTCTTACTCTTTATAATTTATAGGCATTTTTAGTTTAAACGGCATTTCCTCCTTCTTGTAACTGCTCGTGTGGGAGTTTTTTGTCTTCAGTCAAGGATATTTAGAGCTTGGAAGCAAAGTGAAGGAATAAAAGGGGCTTTACCTGCTTTCTTGTGACTGTGTTTATTTTGTATCCCACTCTGGGTCATCACAATTTCACCTTTTTTCATCTTTTCCAAATGAAAGCATATTATTTTTTTCCCTGTTGGCAGAAAATCTGATCTCTATTTTCAGACAATCTGCTATTTTTGCATTAAGTCTGCTTTATGATGAAATAAATAAATAAATAAATAAATAAATAAATAAATAAATAAATGTTTCCCCTGTCCAGTCATGTCTGACTCTAGGGGGCAGCACTCATCAATGTCAGTTGGCGGTCCCTCGGGGGAGGGCCTTCTCTGTGGGGGTGCCCACCCTCTGGAACCAGCTGCCCCTGGGGCTGCGGTTGGCCCCTGACCTATGTTCCTTCCGCCGTGATCTAAAGACCTGGCTGTTTTTACAGGCTGGCCTGGATTGAGAGGGATTGGGGATTTTAAATGGGGTATTTTAGTATTTTATAATATATTTGGATTGGATAAGATTTTGGATGATGTCTTTGTGTATTTTGTATATATATCTCTGTGTGAGCCGCCCCGAGTCCTTCCCAGAGATGGGGCAGCATATAAATCCAAATATAAATAAATAAAATAAATCTCTGTTTTCTAGCCAAGGAAGCCATCCTTGTCCAAAGATGCCTCCATAGTCATGCCATTTGAGTATATGCTAAGGTACACGGAACTCTCTTACCTTCCCAGTGAAATGGTACCTATTTATCTATTTGCATTTGCATGCTTTTGAACTGCTAGTTTGGAAGGAGCATGGAAAGAACTGGAAGCCACCCCCTCATGGAGCGCTTGGATCTCAAACTACCAATTTTCTAGTTCAGTGTCTTGACTGCTAGGCCACTGCACCCTTATGGTGAATTATCTGCTATTAATTCCATTATAAAATTACTGAGTTCTGCAAGTGTCTTTAGTTTCTCTGTCTTTTGATGCCCCCCACAAGCAGTTTCTCCTAGTCAAGTATGCATAAAATTATAGACCAATAAAGTGGTCTGCTGTTTCTGATGCCCAAAGCATTGGAAGAACATGTTGGATGGATCCTTATATTATATGGAATCCCACAATGGTCCAGAAGGCTAAGGATAGGTTAATAAAGTAGTAAGCAGAGGAACTAGCCTGAAATGTAAATGCTTGCCAAAATAAAGCTTTCCAGATTTGGTAACACAATTTACAATTTGAAAAATATACCTCCAAAGTAGTATATTAGATGAAAACCTACACAAAGTAGGTGCTTCATCACTGGAGGTTTTTAAGAAGAGACTGGACAGTCACTTGTCTGAAATGATATAGGGTCTCCTGCTTGTTGGACTAGAAAACCCGCAAAGTCCCTTACAGCTCTATTCTGATTGATTGAAATGCGATCATTATGTATATTATCATATATTATGTATATATCCAAAAAATCCCTTGCCAAAAACATAGACTGGGAAGTATGTTTTAAAAAGTACGATTTGAAGTTAATATGTATGATAAATATGCACATAAATACTTGCATGTCTATCTATTGCTGCCAAATGAAGTTGGTTTGATACAAAAAAAAGGGACTTTGATGAAATCTCCTTTGAATCGAAACAAATTCCATTCATGTTTCTGACAGTAGTAGACAGAATTCATAAACAGCACCTGTATATCAATGCTGCAAATTCATACATTAAAGGATAAACTGTATATTTAAATAAAGTTATCTTGTGCTTTTTATGCTACAGGTATCATAATATGCATGTTGTGTGCGCATGCATGTATGTGCATCCTTCAATGTGCTGCTTTTGGGGGGAGGAATTATATGGTACAATATGCATCGAGTAAGGTATTTTTGTGATATGTCATTCTAACCAGATTTTGAACATTAAACTTCTCCTCAAATATCATTTCCTTCTCTGACCTGTTTTAGCTCCCATGGTATCATTATATTATTCTTCACCTGCTATCAGCTCCTTCTGTGTCACCAAGTCACAGGTGTATTTCCAGTTGACCAGATATGATCTGATATTTGGTACTGTAAGGTTAACCTGTCTTTCCTCTGATTTGACTAAAGGAAAGACCCAGATGAACAACAGAAAAGACAATGATTGCTAATAAATCTAGTACATAGAAAAGGTTATGAAAAGACTTCCTTCTTGTCTTGGACTTCACCTGAACAGCAATGCCTACCTAGCTCTGATATTATTATTATTTTTTGTCTATTCTTTGGCTCCAGCCTGAAAACAACCAACAGAATAACAGAATAACAGAATTGGAAGGGAGGTTGGAGGTCTTTTAGCCCAAGTCTCTGCTCAAGCAGGAGGCTCTATACCATTTTATACAAATGGCTGTATAATCTCTTCTTAAAAATATCTAGTAATGGAGCACCCATGTATAATATACATAATAAATAGTCTATAATGCACAAGAATAAACATATTAATGTGGACCAGTGGGTAAGAGTATAGCCTGTAAAATGGAGGAAAACAAATTTAAATACATCTACTTCACATTAGAAAGGCCTTGTAGATTTCTCCTTTAATTACAAGTTGCTCGTGTAATTATCAGATGTGATCTTTGGATTAGGAATATTTCCCCACCACCACCTTAATACTGTAAATCTGGGAGTGACTAATTTGAAATAGTTCAGGGAAGTGGAAAGGTTTTGTCTCTAAGCTAACTGAGTTTCCCATAGGAACTGTAGAGTATTTTTATTCCAAATTTTTTTCACACAGTGCTACATTTTTTCAGTATGTAAAATGGACCAATCCTGACTAATGGCAATAAGAGACATCCTAAAACTGGTCTTTTTCAATCTGGTATTCAAGCCAATTTCAGGCTTACATTAACACAATGTTCTCCCCCTCCCTGTCAGTTTTGATGTACTTATTTATACCATAAAATGAGATAGAATAGGAATGGGGGTTGACATGTTTTGCCCTTGGCGGGGAATAATTTCAATATAATTTGGACAGTGGAGTGAAAAAGAGTGATTGTTCCTTTCCAGTGAGCATACAGCAAAGTGTAGCCTCTATTCTTTCTGTGTGGTGGTTGTTAGGGAGAAGATTGAAGCTAAAGGATTTACCACAGCTAGTTGCTGGTGTCCTTTCTGCATTACTGTACTCTTTAAATTTCTCATCACCTATAGTAATTCCCAAACTTAAGTATCTCAAAAAGAGATACAAAAAGAGATACCAATAAATATTCTTCATCCTTTTATATAACGAAGACAATCTGACTCTTAACCAGCAGTTTCAGCATTCACTCTGGTGGATTATTACTTCGTTATGCTCAAAGACTACTCAAATTCAAGGGCCTTGGTGGCTCAGGCTGTTAAATGCCTGCATTTAAGTTCCAGCTGCCTACAATTACTGTAGGCTCGAATCCCACCAGGCTCAAGGTTGACTCAGCCTTCCATCCTCTCGGGGTAGGTAAATTGAGGACCCAAGATTGCTGGGGGCAATAAGCTGACTTTGTAAAAATGCCGCTTAGTAATAAGCAGGCATATACAGTGGAATGAAGGCTATTGCTGAGCACATTGGGTTGTATCCCAAAAATTGTAAGCCGCCCTGAGTCTTGGAGAAGGCATATAAATGTAATTAAAAAAAAAATTCTTGCAAATGTATTTTATTTATTATTTTTTTATTCATTAAACCTGTTTGCATAAAATTGCAATAAAATCACATTACAAATACAATCTATAACTAAAAAACTGGAGAGGAAGTGAGAAGAATGTACCAGGGTGTGCGGTGAGGGTAGGAAGCTGCTATTAGCTGATCAACTACCTCCAGGGTGAAGCTCCCTGATCAGGGCTCCAAGCCAACTTGGAACAAAGACTTCAGGCTCTTGCAGAAAGTCAGGAGGGTGGGAGCCAATCTTACCTCAGGTGGTAAGATGTTCCAAAGGGGTGGTGCCTAGACTGCAGCAGCCAGAAATTCTTGATTGACATGATCCACAGCATGCCTCTTCTGCCATGGTGGGGCAAGCCTAGAGTGAGATGGTAAATTTATAATGATTGGTTTGTGCAACTGTTAAGTATCATTGCCCTACCTCATAACATGCTTAAGCATACATTATCAGTTCCACTGAAATCAAATCAAATAACTTAAGTATTCTTAACTCTGTAATGAGGTCAAAAGTTTAAGCCATTTTGTATATCAAACTTGAACCTTCCATCTTCTGTAAAGTAACCAATGGAATTGGCTCCCCCACCCCCCACAAACATGACACGGACAAATTCTGGTTAATGATAATAAGCGACATTTTAAATTGGTCTTTTGCAAACTGATATGCAGACTAATTCCAGGCTTATGTTCACATACAATTGGCTAAAGAATCCAAGACAAGAGAACAGGAAGTACTACTCTACTTTTACATTAGTTTTATGCTGTTTCATGAAATACAACAGAACAGCCACTACAGTGCCAGTATACATATATATAATGGAAAAAGAACAGCATTTGCAGCTCTGGGAGGCTTACCATGGTGCATTATGTCTGTCTGCTTGCTTAGTTAGGGACCTTTCTGTGATGCACAGGATGAAGGGGATTAGATGGGGTGGCCAGCCATCCTCAGCAAACAACAAGTAAGCAATGCAGCCAGCAGCTTCCACCAGCATGTTACCTCTGAGAATAATGGGAATAAGGCTCAGGTAGCATGGCAGGAAGGGCTCAATTGCCTCCTTCTGTCTTCTTTGAGCAGGCTCATATTTTCTTAGTAATTAATTCTTGATTACTCCAGAGAGACTAAAGCACAAGAGTGATAAATATAAAGCAAACAATACATGAATGTCCTGAATGCTGAAGTTGCTGCTGTATTTTTTAAGGAACAAAATTCTGAGGGTTTGCTTGAGGAGTCACCTAATTTTAAATGCCTTCCAGGTACAGGTGATTCTGATGTTGTTTTCTTGATTGATTTGCAACTGAATCATCATTTACCTGACTACTAGACTTTGCAAAATGTGAATATTATACACCTTTTTCTTCCCTAAGTCGTCAAAGTTGGAATGGAATATTGTTTCTTTTGTTCCTGTCAACTAATTATACATGGTCTGAAGAAAGTAGAGAAGAAAGTTTTTCTTGAAATTCCCAAGATCATTCAATGAAGAGGGATGTTGAAAAATTCAAGACAGACAAAGGAAATAGGAAAAACAGTGTGGATTTCATTGAAGATCAGATTAATTTGTGGAGATGAATGGTATCAAAGTTTGCTACTTAACAATGACTCTATGATAGGGATGGGCAACAATGGACTCTTTACGACCTATGGACTTCAACTCCCAGAATTCCTGAAGCTGCCAAGGGGTTATAGTTGCTCAGCCCTGCTCTATGATATATCCAAGATCAGTTAAAAATATTTAAAGGTCAATCATAAGTAATAGAGAATTAATCTACTGATCTTCTATTTATGGACTTCTCAGGGCCTTCTAATTGGTTTCTATAGAAAACTAGATAATTTACAAGGTGAATATTTGTCTGATCAATCAGCTTATGTTCTTTCAATAATGTGAAGAGGGAAATGAGTGATATGAGATCAGAACACCAGCAAGAATGCCCAGAAACTACATAGGAGACACAAAGCATCAAAGCATTAAGTCACAAGCATGTATTAAGCCTAATATATTTCTATCCTGAAATAGGGTGAGGACTCAAATTTATTCTTATCAATCTAAGGAGTATGGTGCAGAAACACTATTAGTGTTCTGTCAGAGGAAATGATGTGAAACTGTAGTCTGTGCTTAGTAATTTGTGTAGGAGCATTATAATTACTAGTTATCTTTAACAATAAAATGTATTAACATTGGTGATTTGAAGATAGAATATCAGCAACTAACCTGTAAAAGACAACATAACTGCAAAAGACAGACTAGAAATAAAAATGTAAATAAGCAAAAAATGGTAAGAGAACATTTGTCCAATATTGGTGAATATAAACCACCATGATTTGGTGGATTAATCCCAGAATTCTGAAGGAGCTGGCAGATGTTATTTCAGAACCGTTGTATCATATCTTTCAAAAACCCTGGAGCACCAGGGAACTACTAGAGGATTGGAAAAGAGCCGATGTGGTTCCCATCTTCAAAAAAAAGTGGATGGGGGGAACAAACCCAGGAAACTACAGCCCATGGGTGTCAAACTCTCGGCATCATGTTGCTGTCACATGATGCTTTGCAACATTTTTTCCCTTTGCACAACTGGGGTGGCCATGGCCTGCATATGAATTCATCTGGCCCACGGACCACCAGTTTGACACCCCTGCTACAGACCAATCAATTCCTGGGAAGATACTGGAAAAGATAATCATCAAACAGATATGCAAACATCTAGAAACAAATGAAGTTATAACTAGAAGCAGCACAGGTTGCCAAACTTATTTCATTTTTTGACAAAGTGTTTAGACCAGTGAAATCCCATGGACATGGTATACTTAGAGTTCAGTAAGGCATTTGACAAAGTAGACCACAACCTACTTCTTGGTAACCTACAAAAATGTGGGGTAGTCCTTAATGGTACTACATCTATATGGTGGGAGGTAAGCAGTGGGGTATGACAATGCTCCATCTTAGACCCGTTATTTTTCAATATCTTCATGCGGGACTTAGATGAGGGAATAGAAGGGGAACTCATCAAATTTGCAGATGGCACTAAGCTGGCAGGAATAGCCAACAACCTAGAAAACAAGCTCAGGATCCAAAAGGATCTTGACAGACTTGAACAATGGGCCCTATCCAACAACATGAAATTTAATGTGAAGAAAAGCAAGGTTTCACACCTAGGAAGGAAAAACCAAAAGTACAAGTACAGATTAGGTAAAACCTGGCTCAAAAACAGTAACTGTGGGAGGGACCTTGGAACCCTAGTGGATAATTACTTAAACATGAGCCAGCTGCATGTGGCAACAGTCAAAAAACCTAATAGAATCCTTGGTTATATAAACAGAGGCATAGAATCAATAGAATCTGAATATTATATGGTATGGGATTTGTTTTATCAATTGAATTGAATTGAATTTATTGGACTTGTATGTTGCCCTCTCTCCCTAGGGACTCAGGGCGGCTCACAATATAAAAATACACCATACAAAATAAATTAATTAAAATTCAATTAAACCCCAAATCCAATAAAATTTAACACCAATAAAACTTAATTAAAATACAATTTAAAAACAATTTATCAATGCATAGAAAATAGAATAAATTAAAAGGGATTAGATGTATCCATAGAGCAATGAGAGAAACTGATGTGATAGACATATTAGGTTTCATTTACACAATATATATATGGGAATGTGATTATTGTTATGTTGTTAAATTTGATAAGAAGAATATTGTTAATAATGGTTAAGTAATGACTGGTCGACGCACGATTGAAATGGAATGGATTTTTTTGTGTATAAAAAATTTACAAAAATTTACCAAAAAAAAAAGAACCAATCACAGTAAGTGATTTATAAATCATTAGTAAGACCACACCTGAAATACTGCATCCAGTTTTGGTCACATCCAGTTTTGGTCACTACATGAAAAGAAGAGCCTTGGTGGTGCAGGCTGTTAAATGCCTAGCACTTAATTCCAGCTGGGCTCGAATCCCACCAGGCTCAAGGTTGACTCAACTTTCCATCCTCTCAGGGTAGGTAAATTGAGGACCCAAGATTGTTGGGGGCAATAAGCTGACTTTGTAAAAATGCCACTTAGTAATAAGCAGGCATATACAATGGAATGAAGGCTATTGCTGAGAGCATTGGGTTGCGCCCCAAACATTGTAAGCCTCCCTGAGTCTCCGGAGAAGGGCGGCATATAAATATGAATAAAAAAAAATGTTGAAACTTTGGAAAAAGTGTAAAGAAGAGCAACTAAGACAATTAAAGGCCTGGAGACAAAAACATAGGAAGAACAGTTGCAGAAATTGGATATAGCTAGTCTAAAGAAAAGAAGGACTAGAGATGACATGATAGCAGTATTCCAATATTTGATGAGCTGCCACAAAGAAGAGGAGGTCAACTTATTTTCCAAAGCACCAGAAGACAACAAAAAAATTGATAGAAACTAATCCAGGAGAGAAACAACTGGAATTAAGGAGAAACTCCCCAACAGTGAAAACAATTAACCAGTGGAACAGCTTACCTTCAGAAGTTATGGATGCTTCATCACTGGAGGTTTTAAGAAAGGACTGGACAGCTCCCTGTTTGAAATGGTACAAGGTCTCCTCTTTGAGCAGGTGACTGGACTGAAAACCCCCCAAGGTCCCTTTCCAACTCTATTCTGATTGAACCTGAATTGAAATGTAAGTGAGGTTAAAGAACGAGCCATTAAGCAATCTTACTAAAGAATTTTAAATTCATCATGAAATAGTGTTACTTTCTCTACATTCCTTTGATCTTGCTAGAATCTAAAGCAGAGGTAGATTAATTTGTACTGATTACTGTCATTTTTGTAAGCTTCGTCTGGAAAATAATAGCATTTACATCCAATAAGCATTACTTTCCTCTCTTTATACACTCATAATCTTAGGTGTAATTTGATTTTCCTCATCTTTTCAAATATGAAAAACGATTTGCTTGCTGAAATTCATTGGCTGCTTTTATAAAAAAAAAAGTGCTAATCTTCCAGAATTTAGTAGGCATTATAGGGATTGCCGAAGCATAGTGCCGAAGCATATGACGAAGCATAGTTCAAGAGATGTAGCTTAGAAATCGTTGCTGAAAATGAATTCCAAACCAAACAAAGTTACAACAAAACAGTGGCTAGCAATATGGCATTTGCAAGCACCAGGCTGTCTGCCACATACTTAAATGACATCTGTGCCATTTGAAAATAAATAATTATCTAAAAGAATTTTGAAAATTGTTCACATCCTGCAAGATTGCACCATTCCACAACATTTCTGGGTTGCCAAATTGCCTTTTTTTCCTTCTTCTTCTTTTTCTAAAATATTGCTCAAGAACACCAGCTCTTTCAATATCTCCTGCAGGATCAGCAACTTTTCATGAGATTTTAAGCTAGAAATTTATCTCACTATTGCTTAGGGGTATCTAAGTTTAAGCAGTTCACAGACAAAGGATTTTTCCCCCCTTTGGTCTAACTATCCCAGATCTGTTTAGCTGAAGATTCTTGGTATCAAACTGGCACTGTTCCTTATTGTTAAATGCTCTCATTTCCCCTTCTGGGTCTCCTTGATTGGTAAGCAATGCAGCAACACTAAAATGAAAATAAGTTCTGCATTCATTTAGATCTGGCTCATATAGACAGATGGCTTCTCCCTAAATTTAATTCCCAAAGAGTTTTATAATGAAATCCAGGAGCAAGTCTTTTTTATGATTATACTAGACTTTTCTATTTGGCCCATGAGTTTATGTTTCCTAAAGAATAAATTCACATATGGAATTAAATAAGGACTGGCAACCCTGCTGAGCACCTGCTAATAAATTGCTGCTATCAGCTCAGCACATAAAAAGTTAAGCCAGCTGAATTTAAGCCAGACTCTAATCAGTTTGCAGAGATATAAGATTGTTTGTTCCAAAGACTTGCAAATACCACTATTACCACCCATTACTATGAGGATGCTACTTTATAGAATGGCATCAGAGCCTGAAATTTTATTTGGATACTAAAATGAAATTCAGGATGGGCCACATTTTTGTTTCAGCCACTGTAATCATGAATGGCTTAGCTGGATTACAGCTTAATTAATTTCTGATATGTTTCATCATCCTCATAGACAACTTTGACAAGAATCGATGGTAACAAATTGAGTTCCATTATTATTTTCAGTTCCTGCAACTCATTTCCATTCATCATTTTGTACAAGCATGCTTTATTTAACACATACATTCTTTCAGCTGTTAACATGCCATTTCGGGATGGAGGAAAACTGAGAATAAACTGTTACAAAGCTCCTTTCATTTGAATAAAAAAATATATATTTCAATGTTAGAAAAGCACAGGGAAAAAAGAAAGTTACTCAGCAGGGTTCCAAAATCATTTCCAGCATGAAGTAGCTGGAATTGTTCCCTTTCTCCTCTCTCTATCTGTACAACTTGAAGCATGTTGAATACAAGGCTTATTCTGAACAAGTGACAAAATTCCACAAATACCTCTTTCCCCTTTGATCATAAAAATAGAGCAATAATATATCCAATAATAACCAACAAGCCTGGCTGATATCAAGATCAGCTGCTTGAAGCATTTGATTTTGTCTGCCTCGAAGAGCAAGTCTGATCTTGTGAAAAACAATTAGTCACCATGCAGAAAGGAGGGACCGTCTCCTGGGGCTGGGGACTCCCAGTCTGAGGATCCAAGAAAGCAACTCATAGTTTGCTTTAAATAATTTTAGAAGTTGTATGAAATGAACAATTTAGAAGGCAATCAAAAAAAAATTCTCAGCAGGACTACATTTTTATTTATGTTTTATTTAGAGCATTGTGTGCTATTTAACAATGGGAACATTTTGCGTTGTTTATAAAAAATGACTGAAATATATTAATGCTCAAAGAACAGTAATAAGAGCTAATCTTGTCACAGACATGAACATAAGTTTTTTTTCAAAAGTAATGAATACTATATGACAAAGCATATCATACAGCAATTTGAAACAATGGAAAAATAAAAGCTGTTCACCCAGCAGTAAAAATTACAAAGATGTTGGAAAAGGATTGCTTAAACTAGCTAATAACACAAAGAAGGCTACTTACTCCAACAGACATTTGTTCACCTGATGAGGTATTTGCAAAAAAAAGAGTCTGTAAAGATACTGTTATCTCAAGAATTCAGGATATATATAAGAATAGAACCATGGTGGCACAGTGGTTGCAATGCAGTATTGCAGGCTAGCTCTGCCCACAGCCAAGAATTCAGTCTTGTTCAGCTCAAGGTTGACTCAGCCTTTCTTCCTTCCAAGATAGGTAAAATGAAGACCCAGATTGTTGGAGACAATATGCTGACTCTGCAATCTGCTTAGGAAAGACTGTAAAGTACTATGAAGCGGTATATAAGTCTAAGTGCTATTGCTAATTAGAGAAATTTGTTGAAGAAAGATGTGGTCCAACTAGGGTTTCAGGCATGTGATTTTCAATGTCTCCTTCCCTTTCAGGTAGGGCTATATCACATAGGTAGGCATCTACTTTGCATTTTAAAATAGCCCAACTTTAATATGTACACGTGAAATTGGAAAAACACCAGCCTGTTGGCCTGAATGCTATAATATTATCTGAAGGACTTTCTGCCTTATTTATGAATGTAAAAATCAGATTCCAGTGGGATCCATCAGAGGGCAAAGGGGATGGGAAAAACAGACTAACATCAACACCATTGCAACATTCAATCCCCAGCTCTTTTCTATATGTGTTCAAGATCCCATACAGACAGAAAAGGGACATGCTTAAATCACAACAGTATATCATCACTTTCATCATTCTGTTGAAAGCCACATGCTCCTGTGGATGCTACCAGTAAACACCTACTAAAACAAATGGAAGATTTCCAACTATCTGCAAAACCAAACGTCTCATAACAGCTATTCCCAAAACACCTGGCTTTGCAATAATATCTGTAAATAAGATCTTGGAGTAGTAATTGATTACAAACTGAATATGAGTCAGTGGTGTGATGGAGCTATAAAAAAGATAAGCAAAGGGCTGTATCAATGGTATACCTTCTAATTCATAGGAAGTATATAGAAAGAATATAGGAAAAAATATAGTTCTGCTATATTTTGTATTAGTCAGATTTCATCTGAGGTCTGTATCTAGGTGTAGATGTCACCCTTTAAGGTAGAAGAAAGAAAGGGTCATTAGAGCAAATTCAGAAAAAGTCAAGGTCAGGTTTTACATTGGGACTTTGTAGTAAATCACAATTCCCAACACTTAACTCCTTGTTCAACACTTGGACAAACTGAAATATTTATTTGGGGGGGGGGAGAGGAATGAAGCTTCAAACACAAGTTTTTCTCCACTGCAGTACATTGAGCCTTTATTCCTAGTTTGAACCCTAGGCTTTTTCCTTCCATGTTAATGCTTATTTGGCTGGTTTCTTGAGGTCTTTGAGAGGGAGATGAAATATGTTTAGATAGTTGTGCGAGGCTGTGAAGAAGCTGACAAAGTAACAAGGAAAATGCTATGCAGAACCAACCTTTAATGGGAGAGAAATCTGCTAGCAGTTTATCTCATAAGCAACAGTTTAATGCAGACTGCAAAAGAAGAGATTCAAAACATTCAAAGAAACTTTGTCTTAACAGAGATAAGGTCTGGGGGTTCCTATCTTCCTAGGATACTATTAGGATTCTATACATTATGTTAAGTTTGCATGAAGAGGCAGACACGGAGTGCTTCAGCTCTTAAGTTTTATTGTGACTTCAGCTCAGAACAGACCCAATTTGGCTTAGCTGAGGCAGCTTTATATAGCCGGCTGCCTCGGCTGACAGCCAATCAGAGTGCAGGGTTTTCCCGCACTTTTTAACCAATGATTTCAAACACTTTACAAGAACAACCAATCAATTCAAACTCTGCATACATAACACCCCTCTCCACTAGGTTTAATCCATACTCAAACCCCATCTATCTAATGTACTCTTTTAAATAGGTGGGGCTCTTATGTGTACGTTGAGACCTGCGTGGTTCAGGTGTTTTGGGAATCTCACATTGTGAGGAAGGAAATGTATCTGTTAACATTCCTTATTAGGATTTCTTGTACTGGTAGAACCTGTTTGGTTACTACAACCTGGTCTCTCCTCCCAATCTATTTCCAACCCAGTGTTATCCTCTAAGTCTGGTAATGATGTGCAATCCTCCATTTGTAAAATTGGTTGTTGGGACTGTGACAGGTTTTAGGATGGTTCCTGTCGTGTTAGCTCATTACACATGGGGTTGATTCTTGCTTGCTGATTACCCTCATAATCCTCCCCTTCCCCCCTAGAAGAGGCAGTAGGTATGGGAACCAGAGAGGAGCAATGGCGATGCTCCTGAGGTAGTCTGGATCGTAACTGATCAATGTGCCTGCTCCAGAGGATACCATCCTCTGTTTGAACCCTGTAAGACCTGGGGCCTGTAATTTGGGTTATCTCTGCAGGAATCCATAATGGTTCACCCATAAGGTTTTTGCATAAATAGAATCACCCACAGTGAATGTGCGAATTTTGCTAGTGGAATCTAGTGGAGCGTTGGGTGCGTAAGTGGGATGAAGGCGGTCAAGGGGAGACCTGAGTTTCCTACCCATTCAGCTGGGGTTAAATTAGTTGATGGGTTGGGAGTGATATGCTGGACACTGAGTAGTTTTTCAACTTTCTCAGTGATGTCCCCTGGACCCAATTGCTGAAGTTTCTCCTTGGTAAAGCGTACCATGCGTTCAGCCCGGCCGTTAGCCAAAGGATCCCCAGGGGCTGTAAGGGCGTGTCTTATACCCTGTTGTGCTAAATATGATTCAAAAAGGTTGGACGTAAATTGAGGACCATTGTCAGAAACAAGAACATCAGGTAACCCATGAGTTACAAAAAGTTTCTTAAGCTGTTTGATGACAGCTTCAGCTGTTGTGGATGCCATAGGGATAACCTCTAGCCATCTGGAGTATGCATCTACTATAATAAGGAAGGTGTGCCCTCTGGTAGGGCCAGCAAAATCAATGTGAATCCTGGACCATGGGCCCCTAGGACATTCCCATTCCTGTTTGGGGGCGAGAGGTGGGGTAGGCCTGACTACCTGACAGTTGGGACAGGATGCAACCCAGTGTTCAACCATTTTTTCAATACCTGGCCACCATACATAACTCCTGGCCAATCCCTTCATTCTGACAATTCCCGGATGACCCTCATGTAACATTTCCAAAACCTCTTCCTGTAGTTTTGCAGGAATAACCACCCTGTTACCCCACAAAATACGTCCTCTTAATACAGATAATTCAGTTTGTCTGGACTTAAAAGGTTGGGAACCTTGAGGCAGATCTTGAAGTGGCCAATCTTTCTTAATCCAGCCTATAACAGGAGCCAATAAAGTGTCTTTGGCAGTCTCTCTGGCAATTTCAGCAGCATGGACTGGAAGCTTGGCAACAGTTTCTAGAAAAAAGGTGAAAGCCTCAGGAGCAGGGTCCTCAGTGTGTGAAGGAAGTGGGCAGCGACTCAAAGCATCTGCATGCCCAATGTCTTTTCCAGATCTGTGGATGAGTTTGTATGAATAAGCAGCAAGAAATTCAGTCCATCTCAGCATTCTTGGTGACAGGATCGTGGGCGTTGGTTTGTCCCCTGCCACAATGCCTAAAAGAGGTTTGTGATCTGTGACAATGGTAAATGTTCTCCCATATACATATTCATGGAATTTTTTGACAGCTGCCACAATTGCCAAAGCTTCCTTGTCCAGTTGGCTGTAGTTTCTCTCTGCTTTAGACAAAGTGCGAGAGTAAAATGGGAAGCATGTGGCTCAACACACACCCCCACTCCAAAAGGGGATGCATCACAAGTTAGTACAACAGGCAAATTCTCAGAGAACTGTATCAGTACAGAATCAGAAGTGATTTGTCTCTTAATGTTATTAAATGCAGCTTGTTCTTTTCTGCCCCAGACCCATGCAGATTTTTTGTCCAGTAATCTATGTAGGGGTTCTGCAATGGTTGCTTTCTGAGGTAGAAACATATGATAGAAGTTAATGAGTCCCAGAAATGCTTGCAAGTCTGTTTTGCATTTTGGCCTGGGGGCTTCTTTGATTGCTTGGACTTTGGCTTCTGTGGGGTGGATGCCATGTTTATCAATCATGTAACCCAAGAATTCTACTTTGTCAGTTCTAAGTGTGCATTTGTCTTCTTTGACTTTTAACCCGCTTTTTGAATCTGGTTAGGACTTCTCTGAGCTTCTCATGTAACTGAGTGTCATTTTGCCCACAGCTCTGTCGAGGATCTGGCAGCCGCTTGGCAACAGGTGCATCGGATGCCCTCGACAGGGTTGTCCCCATGCACCCCTCACACGCCGTGGATCCCGATGGCTCCTTGGTACTGGAGGAGCTCCGAGATGAAACGCCGGAGGGGCTTAGAGAGCAGGTGGAGGTCTACCCGCTCCCAGGCCGATTGAGCCCAGCTAAGAGCCCATATTAGGACTTACCTGGTAGCTATGAGAGCGGCGAGAAGGTCTTATCTCTCCGCCTCATAGCGCCTGCAGATAACCGCCCAGCCGCCCTGTTTTGGGTTACCCATTCTCTCCTTCGTTTAGGGGATGGGGCGGACCCATTGCGGGGAAGGGCTGAGGAGTTTGGTCAATATCTGTTGGATAAGATCGCCAATTCGGGGCAGGTTGTCCTCTGATTTGCAGTGGTCTGAGGAACGGGATACAGGCAGTCTGGCCAGTGTGATCTGGGATGAGTTCTCCTGTTTCGAGGATGAAGTGGATGGGATCATGCGACGCCTGAGTTCCACCACATGTTTGTTGGACCCGTGCCGTCCTGGCTGGCTTATGCCGCCAGGGAGGTCACCTGCAGTTGGCTCCGGCAGTTGTCAATGCTTGTTAAGGGAGGGTGTCTTTCCTTCCGCCTTGAAGGAGGCGGTGGTGAGACCCCTCCTGAAGAAGCCTGCCCTGGACCCACCGTGTTAGATAACTTTCGTCCAGTCTCCAACCTTCGCTTTTTAGCGAAGGTTGTTGAGAGTGTGGTGGCTCGGCAGTTTCCACTTTTCCTGGATGAAGCGGACTACCTGGATCCATATCAATTGGGCTTCCGACCTGGTTTCAGCATGGAGACGGCATTGGTCGCACTGATGGATGATCTCTGGAGGGCTTGGGACAGGGGCTTTTCCTCTGTCTTGGTCCTATTAGATCTCTCAGCGGCTTTTGATACCATCGACCATGGTATCCTTCTGCCATGGGGTTGGGTATGGGGCACTGTACTTCAGTGGTTCGCCTCCTACCTCTCAGGGCGGTCGCAGTCAGTATTGGCAGGGGGACAGAGGTCATCCTCGAGGGTGCTCTCTTGTGGGGTCCCTCAGGGGTCGGCTCTCCCCCTGCTATTTAACATCTATATGAAGCCGCTGGGTGAGATCATCTGTGGTTTCAGGGTGAGTTTCCATCAGTACGCAGATGACACCCAGCTGTACATCTCCACCTTGAACCAGATCGGTGATGCCCTCTCCCTGATGACCCAGGTTTGGATGCGGTGCGGATCTGGATGAACGGAAACATGCTTCGCCTCAACCCGCCAAGACTGAGTGGCTGTGCATATCAGCATCTCGCCCAGTCAGGAATGTCCATCTTTGGCCATAGGGGAGGGTGTTACCCCTGTGGATAGGGCTGAATCTGGGGGTCCTCCTGGACGCACGGCTCGGTGGAGGAGCAGGTGGGGGCCGCCAGGGGGCCTTTGCCCAGCTCTGCCTAGTTCGCCAACTACGCCTTTCCTGGACCGGGATGCCCTAAGCACGGTTACTCATGCCCTTGTTACCTCTAGACTCGACTACTGCAACGCTCTATTTAGGACTGCCCTTGCATACCATCCGAGATTGCAGCTGGTGCAGAATGCTGGCGGGTGGTGATGGGAGTTTCCCGATTCTCCCATGTTACCCCTCCTGCCTGCATTGGTTGCCGGTTGCACCCGGGTGAGATTCAAGGTTTTAGTTTTAACATACAAAGTCCTACATGACATGGGTCCTCAATATTTAAGGGAGCGACTTCCTGCCGACATCGAATACTAACCGCCCTGCAGCACATAGGCAAGGACTCCTTGTCCCGTCAGCCGGCCAATGCCGGCTGGCGGTCCCCGACGACGAGCCTATTCTATCGCTGCCCCTGACCTCTGGAACCAACTTCCCTTGGAGCTCCGCCTGGCCCCTGACCTCCGCACCTTCCATCATGATTTGAAGACCTGGTTGTTTGACCAACTGGTTGTGACCCTCTTGGGTGGGGTGGTTTTATTCTTTATTTTGTATTTGTATTCTCTTGGGGCTTGTTTAGTTTAATTTTTTCTTAACTATTTATTGTTGTTGCTGTTTTTAGTTGTGAGCCACCCTGAGTCTTCGGAGATGGGGCGGCATACAAGTCCCATTAATAAATAAATAAATAAATAAATAAATAAATAAATAAATTTTCAGCAGAGATTAAAATCATCAAAATAAGGCACCACCCAAGGCAAGCCTTGTAACATCCTTTCCTTAAGGCTTTGGAAAATGTCTGGTGCCACACTTACTCCAAATTGTAACCTTTGAAAAGTGCATTTGAAAGCACCTCTATGGGTTACAATGGTTTGGGCCTCTGCAGTTGCATCATCAACTGTTAACTGTTGATATGCCTGGGCTAGATCCAATTTGGCGAAGACTGTGCCCCCGCCAAGAGAATGTAATAAATGATGCACTACTGATGCACTACTGAAACTGGATATGCGCTCTGTTGTAGTGCATGGTTCAATGTCCCCTTGTAATCTCCGCAGATTCTTACAGACCCATCAGCCTTGACTGGTGTGACTATGGGTGTCTCCCACCTGGAGTGGTCAGTGGGCTCTAAAACCCCTTGAGCTATAAGTTTATCTAACTGTGCATCAATTTTTTCCTTTAAGGCAAATGGAACCCTTCTGGGTTTTAAACAGATTGGTTGCACCTTGGGATCTATATTGAAAGTGATAGGGGTCCCCAAGTACTTGCCTAATCCATTGCTGAAGACCTCTGGAAACTCAGACTTCAAGGCCTCTTCCCACTCAGTGTTGCTCATGTGATTGATGTCAGTCACCTCGATGCCCAGCGGGTTGAACCACTCAAGTCCCAGCAAACTTGGGTGATCCTTGTCCACGATGGTCAGGGGAGTTTGGTGTGGCCTTGAACGTCACGTTGAATTCTCTTGTTCCAACTACTGGAATCTTGTTCCCTTGGTAGTCTTTAAGAGTCAACGCCTGCTTCTTGAAGTGAGTCTTCTGAATACCTGTTAACAGTCTTTGAATAGTGTCCCATGACACCATAGATAGATATGAGCCTGAGTCCACTTTCATTTGGCAAGGCCTTCCTTCAATAAGTACCTTGACATGCACTTTTCTGTTATTTATGTAAGATGAATGACCAATAGTTACTGTCTGATGAGTTTCATTCTTCCCCTTTGCTTCTGTGCTGTGCCCCATTTTCTCACTGAGGTTGTTTGGCTTGAATTCTTTGTCTTTGTTTGCAGCAAACTTCCTTCTGTTTGGTGGAGTTCTGGATGATTTGCAGACTCTTGCTAGGTGCCCTCTTTTTTCACAATGGAGGCAAATGGTGTCTAGAAACTTGCATTCAGTGTGGGGGTGGCTTCCCCCACAACCTCTGCAGTAGAAATCTTTCTTCCCAGATCTTTCTTTTTCCGCTCCATTCTGAGTCTGTAAATTCCCTCCTCTACCTCACTGTAATCTGACTCAGAATCTTGTTCCTCACAATGATTTGTGGTGGACTTTTCCCCATCAGAATGGCTCGTGGCCCTGTTCATCTTCCTCATGGCTGCTGCTGAGGACTTGGTAGCTTCTGCTGAAGATGCTTCTTCTATGGCTTCTTTCAGCGTGATCTTAGGTTTCATTAATAACTTGCTCTGTAATACCGTCTTTAAGGCCCAACACAAAGCGGTCGCATGGCCTCCTCTAAACTGTTGAATTTGCATGCACCCCCAATGTCTCTTAAACTTGCTACGAAACCGTTTACGCTTTCTTTTCCCTTGATCATGACGATAAAACTTCGTGTCTCTTAATGAGGCATGATACTTGTGGCGTAATGGGCTCTTAACAGCCTTTCCAGATCAGGCCAAGCCATTACCTTCACATCTGCTGCTCCCGCAAGTGCCTTCGCCATCTTGAAAACCGCCGGACCGCAGTACATAAGAAAGACCGCCCTCTTCCGCTGCTCAGAAATGGCGGCCAGATCGCTTCCTTCCAGGAACATCTGAAAGCGATCTGCATACGACTCCCAGTCTTCTGCCATCGGATCGAACGGGGCTGGGGGGGTGTTCAGCGCAGCCATCTCGCTCTTCTTCTGTTCCGCGTCACCTTCTCTTCAGGGAAATCCCACCCTCATCGCCAGTGTTAAGTTTGCATGAAGAGGCAGACACGGAGTGCTTCAGCTCTTAAGTTTTATTGTGACTTCAGCTCAGAACGGACCTGATTTGGCTTAGCCGAGGCAGCTTTATATAGCCAGCTGCCTCGGCTGACAGCCAATCAGAGTGCAGGGTTTTCCCGCACTTTTTAACCAATGTTTTCAAACACTTTACAAGAACAACCAATCAATTCAAACTCTGCATACATAACACATTATCCTTAATTCTTTATTAAGCTGCTTATAGAAGCCTATTTGATTCTTGCTTTCCTGATTGAGCCCTGTGATGCAGAATTGAACAATAGTAGTTGTTTCTAGCTAAAGACTACTGGGAAGATCCAAAATCTTGGTCCTTACTCCCCCTTCTCTCCCCACTCTGTCTTTAAGTTTTGAAATATCAGGGACTTCTCTCCTTCCTTCCTTTTGGTTAAGCTAGAAGATATCTTGCCTTTAGAGCAGAGGTATCAAACTCAATTTCAATGAGGGCTGCATCTGGGTTGTTTTTGACCTTGGGTAGCCAGGGTGGGTGTGACCAGCTTGACGTCACTTGTGTCAAGGGCACCTGTGGTGGCCCGAGCACTCTGCCAGCAAAAACAGGGTCCTGAACTCCATTTTTGGCTGTGATGGCCTCCTGCAACCTTCTGCCAGTGAAAATGGCTGCAGCCCTCCCAAGCTCCATTTTCACTGGCAGAGGCACTGTGGGATGGTCCATTACTGTTTCCAGGGCAGTCTCATGGGCCTTAAGTTTGACACTTGAGTTTGACACTTGGTTCTAGAGGAATCATTTTGCTCCTCAACAAACTTGCCATATTAGCCTGAACCTAGGAGTGGGTATTGTGAATCTCTGCCATACTCAAGGGATGAGAGAGCATACTAAGGGATACTTGGCAATTCTTCTTTGACTATACCAAAATGAGTAACATGATATACTATAAACTAGATCTTCCACCCTGGGCCCCTAGGATAAATTTATAGAAATCTAGAGTGCTCATGGTTCAATATATTATTTTGAAGATTCTTTCCAAATATAGAGGAATCAGAGAGGAATCAGGTTTATGTGCCCAAATGTGTTCTGGACTGAAATTATTTGAATGACCCAATAGGGCCATTTGCCACATAGGGCCCCAAACATTGGTTGCATAATCTTCTATGATTGCAGCCAATCAAAAGATGACCATCTAGACATAGGCAATCTGTTGGCTTGCTCTGGTGTGTTTTGAGCAATAGCCATGATAACGAAGTTGAAATCATGAAATTGAACTACTCTGCTACCTCTAGCAATGCTTATAAAATTAACACATTATACGATTATGAGTTTAAATGATAATTCTTTAGTTTCTAGGCATATAGCAGAGAAACATGATGATGAGAGCTTCCTCATATTTCAATGCATAAAATAAAATGTTATAAGAGCTAGCATCAATGCAGCATTAGGAAAGGTTAGGTCTAGAAAGAGAAGATTCAAGTGATATAGTACAAACTGCCAAAATGAATATGCTGTTGCAACTCTCCTAATAGATAAAGGAACACACCATGGGAAGCCTGCTGGGATTAGAGCAGTACCACTGTGTCCCTTAACTTTATAGTAGTTGGCTAATATAGAAAAACTTCAGGTTTCTGGTCTAATTTAAATCCTAGTACTATGATGTGCTGAAACATGAAAAGATATTTGAAAACAAGGCCTAAAGCTGTGTGCAGCAATCTTTTAGGAACCTGCTATGCTTACCCTTGCCCTAAAAGCTTTCTGAGTTGATGCCGAAACTGATCATGCTTCACCGACAAGATGCCACAATCCAATGCAGGGCACTGTGTATTTGACAGAATATGGAGTTTGGTAGTAAGTTTGAAGACAATGCAATACAGGTAACCCTCGACTTACAACCAAAGTTGTGGCCAGAATGTTCTAAATCAAAGTATTCCTGTGACTGACCCAATTTTACTGCCTTTATTTTTGCAGTGGTTGTAGAGCAAATGTATTGTTGTAAAGCGAACATAGCGGTTCTAAAACAAATGCATTCATTCCGATATTGTTGTTGTTGTTTTTGCTGGTAATCATCTAGAAAGGCTGGAAACTGACCAAAACAATCATAAATTGCAATCATGTGACTAAAGAATGCTGCAAATGGCCGTAAAAGTGATTCAACCACCTAGCATCCAAATTGCAGTCATATGACAAGGGAGGGGGGTGGAAAGAGCCACTGTAAGAACTCCAGAATTAGGTCATAAGTATCTTTTGGATGAATCCTCATTATGTGAAGATTACGTGTTGTCTCTCTGTGTTCTCTCTGTGTGTGTAAAATCCTATAATTGTTTTAATTCTGATTTCCAAATCACTCATTCTCAGACTGTTTTGAAAGATTGCCGAAAGATACTGCAAAATCCTGTTCATCTAATCTGTAAACCTTGTGACTTCCGGTTTTGAGGACTTCTGGTTTTGAGCCTCCCCGAGGACAGACCTTTCCGTGATTGCTCTTCGCAGCTTGGTTTGTGCTTCAGCGTTGGAGAGCCCCGATCTTTTAGATCTGGGGCAGAAGCTGCCTCGTAGGGGCAGCAGAGGAAGGGGAGACCGTCAGCCAGGTGGAGGGAGTCACAAATCCCTCCTGGACTGGCACAGCTCCCTCCCAAAGACGCCAGAAGCGGTGGTCTAATGGCCACCCGAAGGGAGAATAAGACTAGAAGAAGCATTGGGCAGGAGAGAGTTAAAGAAGCAGACAGCATGAAATACGGGACTAAATAATCAACTGAAAATTACCCTCTGGATTAACACTACAAAGCATTCTTAAGAAAGAATTCAGCTGAACTGAAAGAGGTTTTAAAAAAGGTGTGAATTCTTTGTGAAAGGATGGAGCTTGGAGCCGAGAGAGGTAGAAGCCATAAAGAAATTATACAGCAACTCTGGATGAGTATATTTTGATTTCATTTAAGCATTAATTTAAGCTGATTTATAGACTGCTAAAGACTGTTAAGGAGGAAATGTTTACCAATTGGATCCTTTTGTGGATTGTGTGGCTTGAAAAGCTCTGAATAACTGGGAAGGAAAAGAAAAGAGGAGCTGTGGATTTGTTAGAACAAAGAGCCACCTGAGTCAAACTTAACTTGACTTTTTCTTTAAAGAACCTGTCTCCTAAAATACAAAGAAAACTGACATAATAAAATAAGAGTTTCCGAAAATTGAAATATTGAAGTAAAGAAAGATATATGAAGACTTTGCTTTTGGATTTTGCTGATTTCGTTATGGACTTGGTATTGGACTAATTGAGGACTAAAAGCTGAGAAGAAAGAAACAGAAGCTGGGTTTTTTTGGGAATTAACTTTAAAGACATCAATTGGATTAAATAAAAATTGTAAAATGGAAATATCCTTTCAGGCACTAAAACTGGAACTGGGTAAAATTAAGAAAACCTTGCAGGAAAAAGGTGAAACTTTTGGCCCTGTTTTAAAATTTCTTGAAGAGGCAGTCGCAGAGTATGAACAACAAAGTATCAAAGAAGAGGTGGAGCAAATTCCAGAAGGGGCCATCTTTAACTATTATCATCGAGAACAAAGGAACCAGAGGAAAGAGGAAAGAATTGGGAAAAATACCGGAGGGTTGAGAAATTGAGTAAAGAGGAAATATCTGGAAAATAAAAAGGGGAAAAGAACAGCAGAAACTTGAAGGCTGGAAGATAGTCAAAAGAGAGAAGGGTTAAAATTGGAGTGAAATAATAAAAGGGAAATGTTAGGGGATGGAAGGCAGAAGAAACAGGATCTGGGAATAAAGGAATATGGGAAATTTGAAAAATGGGAGTAAACTTACACAGAGATAATGGTTGAATAACCTTGGGAGAGGGGTTCTGCAAGGTGTAGGGAATAATATAGATAAATTTTTAGTTGTGAAAAGGGGACATAGAAGATGGATAATAGAAGTGTTATTTTTGGTAAAGCTCTCCTCCTTTATGTATAAGAAATAAATATAATGAACATATGGAACATGATTATTAAATATATTGAATCTTTCTTTTCTGAGGATTGGAATGCTGACTTTCTTTTTATTTCTCTTGATTTAAGTATGAATGGAATAAATAATAAATGTAATAGTGTAGGAGGAGATTTGAAGGTGAAATTGGCATGAGGGTTGACTAATTGTTATTTCATTGATAATGGAATTTTATGCTCTTTATTACCTATAAAGATAATTGCAATAAATAATGAAATATGTTTATTGAACACATTGAAATATCTTAAATATCTTAAATATATTAAAATAAATGAAATGATATAGGAGGTGAGATGAAATGGAGTTAACATCAGGGCTTATTAAATGAGCAGATTAACATGTTCTTTTTTTCTGAAACTAGATAAACTTTATGAAATTAAGATTAGAAAGGGGAAACCATGCAGAACCTGATTTATATGTAATCTTAAATGGGATTAGTAATTTTAATGTGCTAGGTAACAAAATGTTAATATTTAATGGAAGAATATGTAACTCAAAGGTGGTGCACTTAAATTATTTCAGGGGAAACCAATTTATAGAAGGAGTGTTATAAATTAGAATTTAAGAGGAATATACAAATGTGACAGCCAAAAGTATTAAAATATAATAATTATGAAGTTAATATATGTGAATTAAATAATGAGATAAACATTTGGAACAATATGATAAAATAGAAAATATATAAAAACATTGTTAAGATAAGAAATTGAATATAAAAACTGAATGTGTAGTTATGGTCATATTTGTATGTATATGTCAAACCTGTAATCATGCTGTTTACTGAAAAGAGATGTTAAAATGTGGAAAATTGAATAAAACTTGTTTAAAAAATAATAAAAATCTGTAAACCTTGTGATATATAGCATTACAGATACATCCTAGAAGCACTTTCATGTATCATTAAATAAAGCATCATGAATAAAAGGCTTCCTGTTTTGCATGTTTTTATTGTTTCTAACAAAGACAACTCAAAGACTACATTATGTCTTCTCATATCCTTCACAATTCCTTTACCATAACATTAATTCTGTATTATTACAAGCTACATCCTTGATTTTTTTTCTATTATATCACACTAATTATTTTTTCCATTCACTGTGAAGCTAGGAATGGCTGAACTATTCTTTGTTTTCATCTCTATAGAAGCCTCTTCCCTCTGATATTTCAGGAACACAGAAAGCCAAATAACCCATAACTTTGAGGGTTTTCTTTAAGGTATTTCTTCTAATACTTCTGTGATAATGCTATGCAGAACCTGTGTTAAACTAAGCAATCACTTTGTAAAGTAGGTATACTATTGATATAATTCAATTAATATTGCTTAAAAAAAGCTTGGACTTAGCAGGTATGGTTCTTCCCATTTTAATTGTGAGAGAAGTAAACATTTAAACATTTCACTATATTTGAAACACTGCAATCTCTGTAAAAGAAGAAGAAGAATACTTTATTGGCCAAGTGTGATTGGACGCACAAGGAATTTGTCTTGGTGTAAATACTCTCAGTATACATAAAAGAAAATGTTTAATTAATTTCACTTGCTGTAAATTTGTAAGACAAGTCAGTTCTGAAAATTCTTACATAAGCCCAGATATTCAAAATCAAATTTAATTATCCATAGAATTTTATGAAGGCCAAGAGCTGGTGAACTGGAAAGAATGGGATTTTAAATCAGAACTATTTGGGAGCATAAATAGTGGTGTTTACTAAAATCAGAAGAGACTCTTAAAATACTCGGTACCACTGCACAGTTCCTAGAGCATCTACAAATATAGCACTTAGCACTTAGATTTATATACCTCTTCACAGGGCTTTATAGCCTCCTCTCGTCAGCATATTGCCTTCAACAATTTGGGTCCTCATTTTACATGCCTCAGAAGGTTGGAAGGCTGAGTCAACCTGCCAAACTGCTGGCTGTCAGCAATCAGCAGAATTAGCCTGCAATACTGCATTCTAACCACTGCGCACCACAGCTCCTTACGGATGTCTCTCTGCTATATGATCTGAAATGAAACCAGAGTAAACATATGTTCTATTTTATCTAATCACTGTCTGAAATAAAAAAATAGTATCTATCTGTCTCTACTATGAACTAAAAGCTACAGAAAAGTTTGTGATTTTACCAGTCCATATGTCCACATATTAACAAAACTAAAGAATACCTCATTGGTCCTGCTGCTATAATAGTCACAAATTCCCACAACTTTGAAATTATTTTAGGATTGGTTAAAGATTATTTTCCCATCAACCTTTTTTCATGTCATCTATGCTAGAGAGAATGGAAAAACCTGTGTTTCTACTGTATTTGGGTTTGATAGAAAGCCACCAATAGGAGCCAACCAATATGAGGAAAATGTATTGGAAGGAACATGGTGCACCATTGAGCTGAATATACCTGAATAAAAAAGAGTTCAAAATGATAGACATCTATAAAGTGTAGTACTTTGAAAGCAAACCCAATGCATTATTTTCAGAGTACAAGGAACTACCCTGTTATTAAACCAGACGTCTTCCATGGTGTGGCAACCAAGATGATAAAAATAAATATATTAAATCTTTTTTCAAAAAAAGTACTTCTCCACAAGATCAGATTATGGGCAACCTTTAAAAATGGCAAATAACAAAGTTGTTTTTAAACTCTTTGTGAGGATAATTTGATCAGAAATCACTTTAGATAGCACACAGTTAGTGAGAGAACTTTTTGAACCTATGTTTTCAGATGCTGTTGATGGCCATGTATGAGTTGTATCAGTGATGGCTACTCTGAAGTGACATTTTTCAAGTACAAAAATGAATTCACAGAATTAATCAATTCTATCATTTGTTTGACAAGCTTCACAATTTCTGGGTATACCAGGACATATGTTCTGTGATATTTGTATGTTAAGAAAGGACACTGGAAATATCTACCTTGGGATTACTTAGATTTTTTTTAAAAAATCTCTGTAGATCAATTTATTACAATTTATTTTGGGCCAACTAACTCAGAGCATGAGTCAGTTGGCCTAAAATATATAAGCATTTTGAAGGAACAGTTGGCACAAAAGTCTAAGGAATTACTTTAATTTAATGCCTGTGTCAGACAGAGCATGTAGCTACTGTTACAGGCGAGTGTACCAGAAGGTATGCTGTTCCAGAGGGTAGTTCTCTGCCCTAATGATTTCTTCCAACAACCAGTTCTCTGCCCTAATGATTTCTTCCAACAACCAGATCGCTAAACTGCTCAGAAAGTTAACAACCAGTTCTCCCGAACTGACGCAAACTGGCTGAATCCCATCACTGGCATGGTGTCAGCCTTCCCAGTAAACCAGACAGAAAATGTGACTGCATGAGCTAATTGTTTTTGAAGGCTACATTAACAGAATATTGCAAGTCTGAAGTACAAATTCCTTGCCAGCACTTTTAATTGCCTGAACAATTAGGGTGGATCCTCCTAACTTTCTTTCTTTGACAGGTAAGCTCCTGCCTCCTTGTCTGATTGTTTCCTAGGCAGCATTTCTTCCCCTCATCCCCCAAGGTCTTCCATATATTCCATTACAGGCAGGTACCAAAGCAGGTCTTGTAGGTCTTCTCAAATGGATTTTTTTCCACAGACAGGACATGCAGAATCCCCCTCCTGCCAGGTAGGTAGAGCAGGTAAATGTAATGGAAGAGGTGGTCCCTCAGCTAACCTGGCTCCATGTTGCCCAGGGCTTTAAAGGTCAAAAACAGCATTTCACCTGGAAGCAAACTGACAACCAGTGAATCTCAAAAAGTAGAGATGTAACATGTGTCATCTTAGGGACACACATAACTGCCCATGCCACTGCAGTTTCTGGATACTCTTCTTGGGTGGTCCAATGGATAGTGCATTAGAATAGTCCATATGTTAGTGACTAGGGCATGAGTAGTGGTGAGATGGATGGCAAACAAATTTAATAAATAATAATAATAAATAACAATGAGTGATTGTATGCAGAGCATCAAATCCAATAATGTGCACAACTGATGCACAACTCAAATTTATGCAAAAGCCCTCCTAGTGATGACTGACACCTGCTCCTCAGAAGGACTCCAGATTGTGAGCTGAATCTGTCTGGGGCAGTGCCACCATATCAAGTACTAAAGATGGTAAAGTCACAAATTTGGAAGGTCCTAAAATCCAAAGCCACTCATTCCTGCAAGGGTTCATGGAAGCCTGTTGTTCCCTACTCAGACACTTACAGCCTCCAAGTCCCAGGACAGGACAACCACAGCATTGTTTAATTTTCCAGGGCCAGAAAGATACAATTGAGTATCATCATCATCATCTGGAGCAGTGGTCACCAACCAGTGGGCTGCGAGAAAATTTTGGTGGTCTGCAGAGAAATGTCACTTCCAGAGCACCCCCCCCAGCAAGGGCAATAAGCAATTAATCCAAGCTGTGCAGGAACACAAGGCTGTGCCGCCCACATGGCCCACGTGAACCATCCCCGCCCACTCACTCCTTACTTGGCAAACTTGCCTGCTAAATTGCTATTTTTCCTTTTTCCGACCATCAGCTGTTCTGCTGTGCCAGGAGATTTAGATTAGCTAGAAAGCAGAAAATCGTTGGATTTCTTGCTTTCTAGCTAATCTTTAGATCTTTGGCTCTGTGCAGAGCCAAACCTTCCTTAGGACTGAAGCAATGCAGACTCAGCTAGCTGATGGCAGAAACAGAAATCTCTAACTGAATCTGTGATTCTGTGAGTAACTCAACTTGCGTGCTTGCTTTGCCTGATTTTGCGTAAAAGTTGCTCTTTTTTATAAAAAAATCAATATTTATATAAATATTTATAATATTTACATATAAACCATGCCCAGCTAGTCACATGACCACCAAGCAACACCCACAAATTAGGCCATGCCCACAGAACTGGTTATTAAGAAATTTGAATCCCACCCCTGCCTCTGTGTGTGTGTGTGTGTGTGTTGTCATTAGCCAGCAGCAGGTGTGGACGGCTGAGGAAAGCGAGGACTCAGATGAGAAGCCAGGACCATTAGGGAGTGGACTGCTGTCTTCAGAGATTGTGGGGCTGGCAGCAGCGATGAGGAGGTTCTCGAGGAACCTGTGCCAAGTGCGCATGCGCGCAGGATTGCTCGCAGGAAAGAACAGCTGCAATAGCATGGGCGACTCAGGGATAAGGCTGCAAGGTAATGGCCCCTCCTTCAAGAAGATAAAAGCCAGCTGTGAAGCAAACGTTCTTTGCAGGAAGCAAAGATGTTTTGAAACTCAGCCTCGTGGACATTACAATATCTTAATTTGGTATTTGAAGACTCTTGTGTTGTGAAATATTTCTTATCTGTGATTCTTGGCAGTCTCGTACAGTTTTGGCAAGGTTTGTGCTTATCAAAGTTAATTAATTTGCAGCAGCCTTTTAACCAGGGATTCGTAAGACTCATTAAAAGGTTTCTGTTCCCTTTGGTTATTGTTTTAGTCTTCTTGGAAAAGGGCTTGGGTCAGAACAGTGTGTGGGTGTGTGTGAGAGAGAGAGAGGGAGGGAGGGAGGGAGGGAGAGGGAGAGGTTAGATCAGATCTCTCTCTCTCTCTCTCTCTCTCTCTCCCACCAACATCATTAAGCCACCGTCAGTCAAAATTCATATTAGTGGTCCCCGATCTTTAAAATTATGAGTTTGGCGGTCCCTGAGGTCCAAAAGGTTGGTGATCCCTGATCTGGAGGATACCTTATCCCATGATGACAGATGGGCTCACCTGCCAGCCTCATGTAGTCATTAAATAGAAGTGAAAAGAATACCAAACTCTGTATAGTATGGTAATTGCTAAATAGTAATTCCCAGAAGACTTATCTTGGATATGCATTGAAAATATTGTTTCTGTAGTACTTGTACAAAAGGATTTTTATATACACAAAAAAAGACCAACTTCATTGGATTATTTACTGTTGCACCTGGAAATATTGTTGATGTTGGGAGTTGTTGGTGGCCTTTCTACAAATAACTCATTTATAAATGCTACATATTTAATATGTAAAGGATTTGCAAGATAAAGCCTTGCTACCCCACAATGAAATGATTTTTGGGGGGAGATAAATGACTTAAGGATTGGTGTATCTAATTACAAAAAAATTGAAAATGTCTTTACCCTTTGTCTTTTTTTAAAAAGACAAAATGTTTTCTGCAAAGCAAAACAAAAAAACAACACAAATTCAGCCACAGTTGTAAGCCTTAGATTGTAATAGATGCTGCCCTTTAAAAGTGCAGATGATAGATTCGTGGTACACATTATAAATTTCATTTGCTGAATATACCATTAAATATTTGATTGTTTGAGGAGGCTTTTGCTCAATGTTACAATTGACCTTGGATATGAAAGAAATTTAACAGTTATCATTTCAGTACAGTAAATATTGGAAAGAGAGATTTTCTCACCAGAGGGCCCTGAGAAGTAGTCCAAAAAGTGCTTTTCCAAAAAGACAACTGGACTTCCTTGGTGTTTTCTTTGAAAATATTTTGCTTCCCATCCAAGGAGCTTCTTCAGATTTACCTGACAGGTAGGGAATGTCAGGAACCAGTCAGTTAGAACTGAAGAAGCTTCTTGGATAAGAAGCAAAATGTTTTCAAAGAAAACACCAAGAAAGTTCAGTTGCCCCTTGGAAAAAGCCCTTTTGGGACAAACATCTATGACTGACAATCTCGAAGAGACCTGGGAAGCACTTTAAAAAAAAAGATCCTACAAAATAATAAATGTTTTGCCACTTATTAACACTAATTTTTCTTCTGAGGAATATATTTTATAAAGATAAAAATATCTATACAGATATCTATATCTTTATAATGATAAACCTGGCTCACATCAGGTCCTTTTTAAAGCATCACTATGCCAAAGGAAAAACATTTTAGACGGGCCTCCACAATGGTTCAAATTCAAAATCCTCCATTTAAACCAAACCATTCTTTTAAATTCAAAACAGAGCATTCTGAAACACCGCTTTCTAAAATTTGAAATAAAAACATGTCCAGAATGTTGTAAAACAGGTGTGTCAAACTTGATTTCATTGAGGGCTGTATCAGGTTGTGTTTGACTTTGGGGGGAGCTGGGGGGGCATGGCCAGCTCGATGTCACATGTGTCAGAGGCACCTGTGGTAGCTGCGTGCTCTGCCAGCAAATACAGGCTCCCAAGCTCCATTTTTGGTTGCAACGGCCTCTGCCAGAGAAAATGGAGCTCACAAGGGCCACAAGCGTCCCTCCCAAGTTCCATTTTCAGTGGCAGAGGCACCACAGGCCGGTCCTTTGCTGTTTCCAGGGTGGTTCCAATGGCCAGATTTAAGCACCCTGTGAGCTGAATCTGCCCCCTGGGCCTTGAGTTTGAAACCCCTGTTCAGAGGTGGTATTCAGCAGGTTCTGACCAGTTCTGGAGAACCGGTAGTGGAAATTTTGAATAGTTTGGAGAACCGGCAAATACCGCCTCTGACTGGCCCCGCCCCATCTATTGTCTGCCTCCTGAGTCCCAGCGGATTGGCTGAGTCTTCTTTTGTTGCCCTGCATAGGAGAACAGAGCTGGAAAGCAGGTTAGTGGGGTGGGGAGGGAATGGGATTTTGCAGTAACCTTCCACTGGAGTGGGGTGGGAATGTAGATTTTACAGTAGTCTTCTCCTGCCACTCCCACCAACCACGCCCACAAAGCCATGCCACGCCCACAAAGCCATGCCCACAGAACCAGTAGAAAAAAATATATAATCCCACCACTGCCCCTGTTGTAACATCCCATTACAAACATAAAAGAATTGTTTTGCACTTGAAACAGGATATCTTGAGCCTAAAACATTTTAAGTCTCAAATGTGCTGTGGCCATTAACATTTTATGCTCAGGTGCAGATGTCCCAATTACTTGGTACATGAGGGAGGGAGCTCTCTTTTCAAACCATGTAGTTCCTGCTGGTTCCTTCACTCTTTGAAATTCTATTAATTCTTAAGAAATGTGCTTTATGCACTTATAAAAGCTGTCTGCATTATGTGCACATGTGAAGCAACAAAAAAAGAAAATAGGCCAGAACAATGGATATACAAAATCTTTGCCATCTTTAGTGAAACCTGGACTTTAATTATCCATTTCAAATAGTGCAAAACCATAGATAATGATGATCCCAAGTCACCTACTAACAAAAGGGGATTTCTCCTACAGAGGATATCAAAACAGCAGCAACCTATTTTTATATAATGAGATGAAAGTATTTTTGTTTTTGCAAGGGTGGCTTAAGAAAATCTAAAAAGATTTTACATGATACGGTTTTGCTTTAAAAAATGTTTTATGCATGTAAAACAGAGCCAGAAAAGAAAGAAAGAAACAAAGAAAATCTAAATTTGTTTTTGACACAGCTCAGAGCAATATTTGACACAGGTCATAGTAAACTCTGGTATAGTTTTTGATAAAATCCTAGAGAGTATGCCTGTTAGCTATAAAAACAAATACACAAAATTGCTATTAACCAAGATGAATCAGAAGCCAAATATTTCTTTATGGGGATGATCCTAATGCAGAGGGGTGCAGTTATTACTGTTTTCAACATGTTATAATTAGTCAAGGATTTTACTTTCACCATACCAGTCAATAAAACACCTTGAAAGGTCATGACCTAATAGCTTCAAGTATCATTTTCTTAGTCAGCTTCGGTTATCTTGATCTGAAGATTTCTGGATGTTTTCCAGCGTGTTCCAATTAGTGATACCCCCCCAATACTTGATCACAAAAACTATTACACAAACATATTTACTTATATTTTCCTCTCCCATTCTGAGTCTATAGCCAGTGAGTCCACTGCTTTTCAAGAGGACTTCTCTGGACCCCAGGGTTCTAGATTACTTACTAGATATCACAAGAAATATTGCTTAAGATGTATTTTTATTTAATTATTTTTATTCATTCAGCAAACCTCTACCTTGCTGCAATCATATATATATATATATATATATATATATATGTAGGTGTATTCGGTCTTGTCCCGTGTAAGATTGAGAATACCTTGGCAACGTTTCGACGAAATCTCATCCGTCATATTCAGGCTGGTGTCTTCAGCTTCGTTCTTCTGGGAGAAGTGTGTGATAGTGACTGTTTTCCCCTTTTAAACTCCAGAGTTGGATGTGTTGTTGCTTTTTGATTGGTTTGTGGAGTTGATGTATGCAGATTGGATGGCTTTTTCCTGAGACCCTGTGTGGCTGAGGTGCTGGCTGTGTGTCTCTCAGCCTTTTGTGTTGTAACGACCTGGGTAATGGGCTGTGTGATGACCTTCTGAGTTCTATTGTTGTGACGTCCTGGGTGTGGTGCTGTAATCTCCTGGGTCGTTGTCTGTGTTGCAACCTCCTGATGTTTTGTGTTGTGATCTCCTGAGTTCTGTGATGTAGTATCCTGGGTGGAAGGCTGTGATGTGGCATTCTGGGCCTTGGTTTGGCTCTGAGTTTGAGGTCTGGCTATGTGTTTATAGCGTGTGTCAGTTTGCTTAGTTTGGGGGTTGGAGGGGGGTGTAGCAGCTGGTGTTGCAGCCATGGTCTGGTTTCTGGATGGTGGTTGCCTTTCATCTGTGGCATGGGCTTGGGTTTGAGTCTGGTGAAGGAGATTGGTGGTGGCATCCTGTGTTATTTTGGGTCCGGTGTTGGTTTTCGTGGCTGGGACTCGTTTGTTGACCAGGGCTAGTTTCCAATGTCTGGTAGGCGGGAAGTATCATCCCGTTTATTCATGTTATGGGGGTGTTTCTCTATTTCGATGGCTTCCCTAATTATTCTTTTGTTGAAGTGTTCAGTATTGGAGATAAGTTTGGATCCCTCAAAATCAATTTCATGTCCTGTGGCTTTAAGGTGCTGGAAAAGGGAGGAAGTTTTTTCTTCTTTTCTGACTGCGTTCTTGTGTTCTGCGATGCGTGCATTTATTCTCCTGTTGGTTTGTCCAATGTATGTGGCTGGGCAAATTTTGCATGGTATTTTGTAAACTCCTTGGTTTTCTAGCTGGATCTTGTCTTTGGGGTTTCTTAAGATGTTGGCTATTTTTTGGTCAGTGCCAAAGGCTGTCCTGATATTGTGCTTGTGGAGAATTTTGCTGATTTTATCTGTGGTGCCTTTGATGTAAGGGAGGAGGGCGATGCCATTGTCCTGTTCTGTATCTTGGTTTTTGGGGGGAGTCTCCCTTCGGATTAGGTTGGTGATTGTGTTTCTTTGGAATCCATTGGACATTAATACGTTAGTGAGGGTGTGTAATTCTGTTCTCAAGTGGTCTTTGTCAGCTAGGCGTTTGGTTCTGGAGATGAGGGTCTTGGCTACGGAGTTGATCTGTGCAGGGTGGTGATGGGATTGTGCATATATATATATATATATATATATATATATATATATATATGTAGGTCTTGGTGTATTCGGGTCTTGTCCCGTAAGATTGAGAATACCTTGGCAACGTTTTGAAATCTCATCCGTCATCTTCAGGCTGGTGTCTTCAGCTTCGTTCTCCTGGGAGAAGTGTGTGACGGCTGTTTTCTCCCTTTTAAACTCCAGAGTTGGATGTGTTGTTGCTTTTTGATTGGTTTGTGGAGTTGATGTATGCAGATTGGATGGCTTTTTCCTGAGACCTGTGTGGCTGAGGTGCTGGCTGTGTGTCTCTCAGCCAGCACCTCAGCCACAAGTTCAGGAAAAATCTTCTGCATATCACTCCATCAAAATCTCAGCAATAACACATCAACTCTGGAGTTTGGGGAGAAACAGCCACGGTCACACACTTCTCCCAGGAGAACGAAGCTGAAGACACCAGCTGAAGATGAATGAGATTTTCGCCAAACGTTGCAGAGTCTACTTCTTACACGGACAAGACCCGAATACACCAAGACTACATATACCTTTACCCATGAAAATCTACGTAAACAAATATATATATATATATATATATGCAGGTTTTGGTGTATTCGGGTCTTATCCCGTGTAAGATTAAAATCTCACATGGGATAAGACCTAATACCAAGATTTGCATACCTTTACCATGAAAATCTACGAAAACAAATACATATACATATATATATGTAAGTATGTATATATATATATATATATATATATATATATATATATATTCGTAGATTTTCACGGGTAAAGTATGTAGGTCTTGGTGTATTCGGGTCTTGTCCCATGTAGGATTGAGAATACCTTGGCAACGCTTTCGAAAATCTCATCCGTCATCTTCAGGATGGTGTCTTCTCCCAGGAGAACGAATGAGCCTGAAGATGACGATGAGATTTCGAAACTTGCAAAATCATTAGGGACAAGACCAAATACACCAAGACTTACATATATATATATATATATATATATATATATATATATATATATTTTCAGGATTTTCACGGTAAAGGCATGTAGGTCTTGGTGTATTCGGTCTTCCATGTAGATTGAGAATACCTTGGCAACGTTTCGATGAAATCTCATCCGTCATCTTCAGGCTGGTGTCTTCAGCTTTTCTCTGGGAGAAGTGTGTGATCGTGGCTGTTTTTCCCTTTTAAACTCTAGAGTTGGATGTGTTGTTACTTTTTGATTGGTTTGTGGAGTTGATGTATGCAGATTGGATGGCTTTTTCTGATATATATATGTAGGTCCATTGTCTTGTATAAGATTGGAATACCTTGGCACGTTTGACGAAATCTCATCCGTCATCTTCAGGCTGGTGTCTTCAGCTTCGTTCTGCTGAAGATGACGGATGAGATTTCGTCGAAATGTTGCCAAGGTATTCTCAATCTTACATGGACAAGACCGAATACACCAAGACCTACATACCTTTACCCGTGAAAATCTACGAAAATATATATATATATATATATATATATATATATATATATCTTGGTGTATTCGGGTCTTGTCCCGTGTAAGATATATATATATATATTTGTTTTTTTATGTTTTCGTGGGTATTTATATGTATGGTATTCAGCTTTGTTCAGGTATTTTCCCACATCATTGTAGTTGTGCTTTTAAAGTTGTACGTTTGACAGAATCTCATCTGCCATCATCAGGCTTGTGTATGACGAACCCAATACACAAGCCTGATGATGGCAGATGAGATTCTGTCGAAACATCGCTACAACTTTAAAAGCACAACTATAATGACATGGGAAAATACCAGAACAAAGCTGAATACCATACATACATACATACATACATACATACATACATACATACATACATACATATTTGTTTTTGTATACATACACACACACACACACACACATATATACAAGGGGAAAATAATGAATATTAGTGTGTCCCTGTTTGCATAAGTCAGGCCTGATTCTAGCATGCATAAGTTCATGTAGCTTTCTGGCAATATTTTCAGAAGTAGTTCGCCATTGCCATTTTTCCTTAGGATTGAGAGAAAGTGATTGCCTCAAGGTCCTCCAGCTGACTTCCATTCAGGACTAGAACTTGAGTTTTCCCAATCCTAGTCCAGCATCTAATAACCATCTGTCACCAAAGAGTAACAGTTGGTGTTTTTTGTTCATCCTGATAATGCCTATGTTAAAGGATCCCACGGGGCTCTATATTATTTTTCTTCTCTCCTCTCAGCATCTACATGAAGCTGCTGAGAATGACTATTTAGAAGATTGGAATAGAGTGTCATCTTTATTTTCATCTCTGTTTTCCAAATGAATCAGGTGCTTGGCAGTTTCCTGGAGGCAGCAATGCACTGGATAAGGACCAAAAAACCCTACATTTGAATTCAGATAAGGCAGAGATTCTATAGTTAAGTAGTTTAGAGGCCCAGAAAGGTAGCACAGATTCTGGAAATTGGAAACTCTTCTTTAATCTGTTAAGGGGCCATCATGATAAGGGCGACCATGCCTAATTTCTGCTGGTGTACCAACTATATTCCTACCTGCTAACTTAGCCTTAGTGATAATTTCACAGTGGAATTACTGGTATGCATTGTGAGTGATGCAAAAGCTGCCATTAGGGCAGAATATCACTACTCAATACACTACAATATGAGCTACATTGGATTACTTTAAGTAAGAGTGCTTCTTAGGACAAGGGATCTGCACAACATTCATGCATAAACCGTTTGGTATACAGTATGGTACAACCGTTTTCATGTGAAATTTGCCCAAATAGTTTGGCAAACTGTTTTTGAGAAAAGTGGGTCCATGCACAGAATAAAACATGACTGTTCTGTGCAGGAATAGTTTAAGGGGAGGAGAAAAGCAGAGAAAAGGCTAAGAGCAGCAGCAGCAGCTGAGCAAGTAGAGACACAAAGCTAGTGTTGATATTCAATGTTTTCAATCAGTGTCTCCCAGTACAACATAACTTTTTCAGTCTGCCTATCCCTGATCTTCCAGTTCCTTCCCATCCATCCCTCTCCTCAACCATTGTCAATGTTCCAGGATGCCCCATATTCTCATTTCCCATGTGTGTAGCAATTTTATGAATGCTAAAGGAGACTCCAAAACCTAATTACGTCATTTGTCTGGAATAAGGATTCTGACAAACCAATGATGGGTATCAGAACGACCAAATGTTTGATTGATCTTCCCATTTGAGTTTTGTCCATACAATCACAGCCTGTAAAAGCTTTCATATTTATTCTTCCATTTTTTAATTCAAATCTCCTATCCTACCTTTATTACTTTATAAGTACCTTGCGGTGATGAATATATATAATACTCCTTACTTGTCCTATTTTCCATTTGGGTCTGTCAAAACTTCAGGCAGCAGCTCCTGTTATTGCCTGGATGGATTAGGAACTTTTGTGTACTGCAGAAAATTCAAAAGATTGTATTTCCCAATCTAAGCTCCTCTAGGTACGTTATAAGTGTAAATCCTATGTGTAACAATGCTGGCTGGTAAGATAACGGGATATGCTACACTGCCATAGTCTAAAGAAAGGAAGGGAGAAAGAGGATGTGTACCAGCTTTGTTCACCTTTTCCTATCTGGGAAATGAATATCCTAACCTGGAATAACAGGGTTAGGCTTTTCATTTCTATTGATCTGAGTTGAGATGGTTCAGCAGTACTGATAAATGTGATGCAGATAATCCCCAATTTATGATTACAATTGTGACCAGAATTTCCAGAATTGCAAGTTGTTAAGTGAGTCGTGCCTGATTTTATAAACTTCTTTTTGCCAGGGTGGCTAGCCAATCACTGTGGTTGTTAAATAGATCACATGGTCTTTAAGCAAATCCAGCTCCCCCATTGAGTTTGCTTGTTGGAAGCTGGCTGGGAAGTCACATATGACAATCACATGACCTCGGGATACCGCAACAATCAAAAATACATGCTGGTTACCAAATGCTCAAATGTTGATCACATGGTTATGGTGATGTTATGATGATCATAAGTGCGATGACCAATTGTAAATATTTTTTTAGTGCCATTGAATCTTTGAACATCACTAAACAAGTGATCATCATCATATGATCATGGGGATGCTGCAAAGGTCATAATTGTGAAACACAGTCATAAGTCACTTTTTTCAATGTCGTTGTAACTTTGAACAGTCGCTAAATTAATTGTTGTAAGTTGAGGGCTACCTGTACAGAGGTAGTCCATTGTACTGCCCATATAGACATACACTGTTAATTGAATTTCCTTGTGCTTCAAAAGATAGGCTCACATTTTTCTGGGTGCATGCAACTCTTACTACTGTTATTAAAATGAAATCACCTGCAGGTAGGATCTTCTTTTGAACACCGTTGACATAATGGGATCATCAGAACCCATTAACCTGTGATCACATGGAGAGGAAAGACTGTAAATCTAAGGGCCAGCAAGTATTTAATCCCAGTGTTAGAATCTCCTGTCTACCTGAAACTAAGAAGAATGGAAGAATTCTAGAGAACTTTGCAATAACTGAGAATGAATGCAGTCAAGGAGAAAAAAATTGGACCAGATTGGCATTTACTTCCTTGCTTGACCATGAGCAGCTCACTTTAATTCACAGATTGAACCAGAAGGATGGGCTGTAACTACAATAGCAAAATGTGCTAAACTTTTTATGTGAATAATAGTAATTCCTATTCTAATTCCTACCCTTACAGGAAGGTATCCACATTATATCCACATGGACGTGATTAAGCAGACAGAAAATGATTTATCTGTCATCTCTTATGACAGAAGCAAAGTACAAACTGGGAACTTGTTAGTTCATATCCCAGGTTGTTACAACAGCAACTTCCATGTAAAGCTAATTAAAACCAGTTTCGAAAAAAGATGTGAAGCTGCTATTTTATATTTGTCTTCCACCACTCTTCCATGGAGTTTAGGTTTTTTTCCCCCCTTAAAATGAAATTTCTTTTTCTTTTCTCAATAGTATTGCCTTTTTCTATAGTTCATAGATTTATATAAAACATGATGTTGAAATTACATTGAAACTTTCCTTGGAAGGTTCATTTATGCAATACGATGCATGATAGGTGTATCTCTTTATCACTGCAGAAGTTCCTGCTCCTTGAGATGTGTGGTGTCTATCCTTTTTAAAAACAAAACCCAAAACTATGTATTTGTTTAGCTGATGTAGTTAAAGAAAAGTGAATCATCATCTGATGAAAAAGAAGTAGTTGCCATACTTTGATCAGCCCATTAGTTTATTTGGCCTTAAGCCAAGAACTTGTGATACAAGGTGCTTCACCGGAAGATCAACACCCCATAAATAAGTCATGGCTGTTGAGAAATGCTACACATGGGGAAGAAAATGCTTGCCTACTATCTCTAGGCTTTTTGCAGTGAAGCTTGTAGCCTGAATCATTATCTTAGCTTGCATAGCTACAAACATTATTAATGAGCCTAACATTACCAGAGGCTTCTAAAAAGCAGTTATGATTATTTTTTCCTCATGACCTCCCAAGGCACTATATTCTCACACAGGCAGTCTGCATGGATGCAAATAAATAAAGTCAATAAAAATAAAATGGGTATTGTTTTATGATACATTTATATTTAATATCCTTTTATTTTGTTACCTGCCTCCTTGCTCTCATATTCTGTACCATAATGAAATAATGAAATCAGGCAAAGTCAAGTCTTGCTATATTTAGCACCATATGAACACCAGAGACATATATTCCATTATTTATTTATTTATACTGGGATTTCTATGCCACCCTATCTCCCAAAGGACTCAGGGAGGTTCACAACAGTAAAAAACAACAATACAAATATTAAAAACAAATTAAATTAATACATCCCAATATAACGAATTAAAACTAACACACTACCAGTAAAAGCCCCCTCCCCTCCATCAGTCCAGGTTGGCAAGTTGGAAAAGCCATGTTTTCAGGCTACACCGGAAGGATTGAAGGTCAGGGGCCACCCGAAGCTCCAGGGGCAACTGATTCCACAGGGTGGGCACTTCCACAGAGAAGGCCCTCCCCCTGGGGGTAACCAGTCGACACTGTCTGGCCAACGGCACCACAAGGAGGCCCTGTCTGTGGGAGCACACGGGATGTTGGGAAGTCGTTGCTGGCAGCAGAGGTTCCCATAAATACCCTGGTCCTAAGCCATGTAGGGCTTTATAGGTGAGCACCAGAATATGGCTTATTCTCACTGCTCTAGCTTTACTCCTCTAGCTTTACTCCTTGGTTCAAACAATGTTTATATTTGACTGTGTGTAGTATTCTGCAATAGACTGTGATAAATAAACTTTATGTATAAAATATATTTTGGAACTCTAGGCATATCTTTTATTTTTCAAAATATATTATACCAACAATTCATATTTTAAACATCTCTCAGAAGTGTGAAGAGCTCATAACTTTGTCTGCATATTGATCTTTTTTTAAAGTACCATACTTTTCTCAAAAGTGTCTACATTTATTAACAAAAAAAAATTAAGGTTAGAATTTATGATACCTGATATCCTTATAATATCATGCTGCTCTCTCAACAGAATATTATATGCTTATTCAGCAGTTTTTGGAAATATGAAAAACTCTATTCATAATTTCTACAAAAATGAGCATCTTCTATATTGCTGTAGAACAGCGCCCCCCAAACTTTTGCACACCAGGGACTGGTTCCATGGAGAAAAGAGACTGGAGGGGGCATGATTTTATATGCTGGCATCCCACAGATGGGGCTTTGCTTGCTTGCATGGCCAAGTTGCTGGTATGCCGTGGACCAATGCCTGTCCATGGACTGGAAGTTGGGGACCCCTGCTCTAGAAGATACACTGAAAAAATTAACAGAACCACAATAATTTGATACAAGCAAAAGCCTTCTCTTTAATGACTTAACAGTATTACTAGATGTTCCAAATGTCCACTGGTAGACTAAATCAGATTTTACTCAAACTGTTGTTTTGGTTCTGAAAATCAGTCCAATTCAAATTTACAAAAAATGTAGAAAAATGCTATTTTGGTACATGCAGAGAAGCCTCTAAATGTTTATAATCAAGTCAGAGGCATGTTTCAATTTAATCATTCAGTTGTGAAGGGAATTTTATTAATCTGAATGTCCTTTCTCTCTTTCTAGCTAGGCCATTGAATATCCCATCCTTCTCTTGCCTGTTTAATGTGAAAATCAATGCATCTAGCTACAGTAGTCTTAAGTGCAAAACCATTTCCCCCATATGCATACCAATTTATTCCTTCATGATACATATCCTCCTGTTGTAACCTTTATTACACCTATAAAGGGACTTTGATTCACAAACTGCATGAATAAGAACATTCGCAACAGTTCTGATAAGAGGTGGGTTTAATGCTGCCCCTGTTCAAAGTAGACTCCATGATCAAGCTATCAGAGTAACAATCAGCTTGATTAGCTTTCACGTTTTCAAACAATATGTACCCTGCATTACAAAATGTTGCTTTTTTCCATAGACATAGGGACACCCTTATTTTTGTGTACCCCACACTGTACTCCTTTTCCATTGTAAGAGCAATTATTTGTCAATGGTCAGATATATCCATGAGCTCATCTTCAGTGTCTGTAGCCCTATATAAGAACTTGACTAGTCTGTGGCACTCTTTATTCTTAACAATAGGCATGGAGTGACTCATGGTATCATGCTAGCTTTTAATAAAATGGTCTTTGGAGTCTCTCCAAATGTTGGCATACTCTGAGGTAAGTTTTGACTTTCTAATTTGATCTGAAAAGCCAATTTGATTCAGAGATTCAACCTCCCTTTCAATCAAATCCCCAAATCTAATTTCTTGCACAGCTTTAAAAGAAACTGTAATCCTTTGTGGGCTTTGTTGTCTTAAGAATTCATAGCTCCAAAGACTATTTCAACAACCCTCTGTCGCTTTTTGCTCTCTTGGGAAAACAGTTCCTACACTGAACTATTTATTTCGTGGATGAGATCAGCGGGGGGAAAAACCCCTACAAATCATTTAAAGGTATACAGAATATTACCAAATTTGGATCTTGGGTCACAAACAACAATTTTACTGGGCTAAAAACGTCACCCTGGCAACTCACTACACAAATGTTTAGCAATTTGCAAGCTCATGTAGGCCTCTCCCCCCCCCCAAGCAAAACTACCACCAAGCTGACCTCTTTTGTTTCAATGTAATTATTCTTTTTCTCTCCCAGATGAGCCACAAATCCATTTCCCAGCAAGCTTCTTTTCCTCTTAGAAAAGAATTGTTTATTCCACCCCTGCTCAGAAACTGAGACAGCATTAGCCTATTGGACAATAGGAGGGTGCAAGTGTTATACCTCAGGCAAGCACATAGATGGAAATGTGAAAACTCTGCCTCCAAGGCAGAGGGGAGGGAATAGATAGAGAAAGAAAGAAAGAAAGAAAGAAAGAAAGAAAGAAAGAAAGAAAGAAAGAAAGAAAGAAAGAAAGAATTCTTTATTGGCCAAGTGTGATTAGACACACAAGGAATTTGTCTTGGTGCATATGCTCTCTGTATACATAAAAGAAAAGATACATTCATCAAGAGTCAAGAATCATAAGGTATAACACTTAATAATAGTCATAGGGTACAATAAGCAATCAAATCATACTAGGAAACAGTCAATATAAATTGTAAGGATACAAGCAACAAGTTACAGCCATACAGTCACAAGTGGGAGGGGATGGGTGATAAGGAGTGATGACAAGATTAATAGTAATAGTAGTGTAGACTTTGTAAATAGTTGGACAGTGTTGAGGGAATTATTTCTCTAGCAGAGTGATAGCGTTTGGGAAAAAACTGTCCTTGTGTCTAATTGTTCTGGTGTGCAGTGCTCTATAGCATCGTTTTGAGGGTAGGAGTTTATGACCAGGATGTGATGGGTCTATAAATATTTTCACATCCCTCTTTTTGACTCATGCAGTATACAGGTCCTCAATGGAAGGCAGGTTGGAAGTAATTTCCTGCAGTCCTAATTTCTCTCTGAAGTCTGTATCTGTCGTGTTGGGTTGCAGAACCATAGAATAGAACCTTCAATGCCTAACCCATTTTCAACCCAACTTTTACCAAGCAATCCTCCTTTCCCCTTTAATTTAACAGCCTGGGCATTTGCTAGTCAACTGGGAATATTTCTTCCTCTAGCTAATTAGGTTTTACTTGCTATTGTTTTTCACCCAGTTCATGCAGCCTTTTCAGGTCTGCTTTAAAAGCCTCAAGGTTAAAGCAAGGAGATTTCCCCTATCAGTTTCTTCTAATTAGCTTGCTGCGAACATCCTAAACAGTGGGGTTATTGGGCATTTATTTATTAGATTTCTTATCAGCCATAATTCTAAGACTCCCAATGGTTTGCAGTAATAAACCATAGGAAATAAATCATCCGCAGTAAAAAAAAAATTAAATTGCATAATTACAATGTCAGAGAGGCCAAGGACTGTAATATATTCATCTGTCCTAGGTAACGTGCATCACCAAAAGCACTCCAGAACAGCTTTATTTTAAATAGTTTTGAGAAAGTCAAAATGGTAGGGGTCAACTACTATTTCCAAATTCCAAAGATTTTTTTTTTTAAATTCCAACTTCCAAAGCACCTGAGGGCAGGACAAGAAACAATGGGTGGAAACTAATTAAGGAGAGATGCAGCCTAGAACTATGGAGGAATTTCCTAACAGTGAGAAGAATTAATCAGTGGAATGGCTTCCCTTCAGTTATTGTAGGTACTCCAACACTTGAGATTTTAAAGAAGAGACTAGATAGCCACTTGTCTGGAATGGGATAGGATCTCCTGCTTGAACAAGGGGTTGGACTAGAAGACCTCCAAGGTCCCATTCAACTCTGTTATTCTGTTATTGACGTCAGTTCAAGCAGGAGGTTATTCCAAAATATGGACGCTGCCACAGAATAGTAGCACCTAAAAACTCCATAATACGCTCCTCATAAAAATGTTTTTCTTAGGGCAAACAAATTGAGCAGGTTGATTCTGGTGCAGGAGACTCAAAATACTTTGCTGTCATGTCACGTAGGATTGTATAGCTAATATTCTACTTCGAACTGCTATTTGGAAGCTAGAATAGAACTCAGGGCAAAGAAATATATTTCTGGATTGAGTGCCAACTGATATATGGAGCACTGCAAATTTGGATAGTGGACATAGCAACATCTGGAGATAGCAGAACAGACAAGAAAGAAATGGAGAAGATAGCAAAACAGAGAGGCATACAAATAGAAGTACAATGGTTGTGGCAAAAGAAAGCAAGGGTAGCACCAATAGTCATAGGTGTCTTGGCTGCAATCCCATGTGTTGGAGCATCCTTGAACGTCATCGACACTGACAAATTCATTGCCAGTCATTGCAAAAGGCAGCTTTGCTTGGAATAGCTTACACCCTGCCATGATATCTGTAATGCCATCAAATGTCCACATCTGCCTATCCCAGGTCCTTGGGAAGAATAGGCAGGAAAAAATGCCAAATCCAGTCTGAACAGCTAGTTGACGGTGTTACGAACAATAAAAAAAAATATAAAGCTGTTATCATAGTGGCATATTCCTATCCCAGGGAAGGAAACACTGTACCAAAAATATGGACTGGGAGGGGAGCAAAATTAAAGAAACAACATGCCAGCCTAGCATTATATAAGATTATATAAGTACATAAGATAGCATTGACTTTGTTCATTTAACTAGCTTTATGGAAGTGAAAGTATAATTCTTGTGGTAGAAATAGAATTTATAACTGTCTCTTTGGGGAAACCTTTAAAAATATATCATCTAAAAAGGGAAATCTCTTACTATACTTGTTTGTCTTATTTAATCAGGGAAATCCTGCCAATGAAATATCTAGCTTGTACATTTTTACCACCGTGAAACATTTTGCACTATTAGAGAAGTATTTATAGCTACCAGTAAATGAACCGCCACGAAAGATTTCATCTCATGTGTTTTCCCCTCAAAGATTTTTATGTTCCTGTTCTCTAAAATAAAATATATTGCTCTCAGGCTCACCTTATTATTAGTTAATCTATCAAGGAATTCTGAACAGTTAAAACATCTGTAAATCCACAGTAAATGAAATAAAATAACCAGAAGCATATTTTTTCCTCCATCATCTTTGGTGGTAAAAGTGTTTGGTTTTCAAAAGAGCAGCCAAGAAGTCCAGGGGAAAGATATTTCAGAAAAAGACACCTTTTATGTCAGTAAATGATGATTTTTAGAGTGAAAGGGAGGGTGGTAGTCAAAGAATTAACAGAAATATTTGTATACACAGAATCTCTCTCTCTCTCTCTCTTTCCCTCCCTCCCTCTTGCCCTCTCTCATACACATTCAGTTTCCAATTAAAAAGTCCACAAGCTGTATGGATGACAATATTTTAGTCTAAATTACTTATACTCAGTGTACTAATATATAGGCTTGAGGAATCAATTGTTGGAATTAATATAAAACCAGCTCCATATTTTTATTTTTTGGTATCCAAAACAAAATATTTAGGCTCCCATTTCACCCAGATTCTAGTGCGGGCTAGGACTCATGGAGTAAATTCAGCAAACTAAAAAAACCTGGGTTTAAGGCAACCTGATTTATTTTTCTACTGCCTGTGTGTTCAGAATGCAAGAGGCAGGAGCACAGAAAGTGACTCCCCTCTTTAGCGCATGGAATAAAGAGAGATATTTTCGATCACCCTGTACTCTCCCACAGGCAGGGCCTCCTTGGGGTACCGTCAACCAGACATTGTCAGCTGGCGGTACCCAGGGGTAGGGTCTTCTCTGTGGGAGCACCCACCCTGTGGAATCAGCTCCCCTTGGCCCCTAATCTCCATTCCTTCCGCTGTGACCTGAAGACCTGGTTATTTCAGCAGGCTGGCCTGGACTGAACCAAGGGGGGGGGTCATCTCTTCTTTTTAAAGTAATTTTAATTGTTTTAATATTGGGCTTGTATTGTTTAATAGTTTTTAAGGTAAATTATTGTATTGTATTTTATATTGTGAGCTGCCCTGAGTCCTTAGGGAGAGAGGGCGCATACTTAATACTAATAATTATTATTATTATTATTATTATTATTATTATTATCTGATAAGAAAATAGGAATCCTGCTGGATTCAACCAAAGACCTGCCAAAACCAGTATTTTCTTCCCAACTTTAGATCCTGGCTGGCTAACGGAAGCCAACAAGAAGGATATCTAGGCAATTGCTGTTGCCTACAATTGTTTCCCATGATACTTAGAGCCATCTTCAACTAAAATGAGCACAGGGTGGATTTTTTAAAAAATAAATTGCTTTTAAAAAACATTCATACAGCACTTGCTCAAAAATTAAATGTGAACACTATTTTCCAGTTCAGTGCTTGATATATGTCCTATCGTTTTTTCTGTAGAAAGCTGTTAGGAAACAGTTCTGGTTCGTTCAATACACTTTGTTTTCTGCCATTTTAACCTTGAGACAACACTTGATAGTTCCTACTTATATTCCTATGGGGCTGTCTCCGGATGGTAGTGTAATCAGACACTTGCAGAAATCAGCTTGGAATAGCCCTGCCATTTTAAAAAAAAATTACAAAAAGCCACCCAAAAGAGTTAAGGAAGGCAATTAAAAATGTTTTAGAACTCCCCAAAGCCTGCAGTAGGCAGAATTTCCTTCTTTATTTTTGCTGCTGCCCTTTATAAGTGAATGTTTCTGGAAATGCTCATGAAGAGCAACGGCTCACAATATGTCAGTGTTGAAACATAGAAGAACTTGCGATGGTGCAAGGACCTTGGTGAGGTTCAGAAAAGGCTAGAAGGCAAAAGTGGATTGGGAAACAAATTCCAGAGAAACCTTTGTTAAAGAAGATCATGGCAGTGCAAATTATTTCCATGTAGTCTGCAGAAATAAAAATTATCATTAAATGTCAAGGTGATAGGAAACCCAAGATATTGATTTTATAATTTTGGGAACCAGTATATATACACACATGTATATGTATATGTGGGTGTAGGTGTGTGGGTGGGTGAGTGTGCACACACACACACACACACACAAACGTATACATATACATGTGTATATATATACTAGTTCCCAAAATTATAAAATAAATATATATGTATATATTAGAACTGATGTTTACATCTACCTATATTTTTCTTGAAATTTTTTGTTAAAATGAGCCGAGAAATATTATGCTGGGCTTAATAATAGATGCATTTGACACCTCTCCTTAAAAAGAGAGCCAGTTGAAGCCCTCCTGCATTTCAGATACATCTTTTGATTAGATACCCACTGAGTTGTAGATGCAGCTATGGCTCCACCAGCTGAATCACCTATGGTGCTTGACTGCAAACTGAACAATTTAAATGTCACATCTGCTTAAATCTGGTAGTGCTAATTAGAAGCCTTATGGTGAAGATGATCTACTTGCATTATTGAGCGTCACAACAGGAGTTCTTCTTCTTCTTTTGAGGGTTTCAGAAATCAGTCCAGGTGCCACAGACAATTGCAATACTCAGGCATTATACAACCAAGACAATTGTTTCAAGTGATACTGTAGTCATGTAAAAGTCTCTATCGCTCAAGTCTTCAGGCTTCCAGTAAGCAAAACAGATTAGCACAGTATGTCATTGTGATAACAAAGTGGCCCAAATCTCTGTCTCTAACTGCCAGAAGAATCAGATGAAGACATTCTGGAGGAAACTTCTGAGAAACAGTTTAGACCAGGACACTATATGCTCTAGGTTGTCACTTCTTCCTGAAGGACAAGTGTCCCAATCTACATGCTTTGGTTCATTTAAATAACAGCTAAAGTTTGTAATCGAATATTAGGACCCATAAAGAATGACCCTAGCAAATATTTAAGAGTTGAAAATAGAGCAAACTTGATGTTCATAAACAATAAATACACTTAAAAGCTCTCTGGTAAAAGATGTAAAAGAAAAAAGAGAAATGAATAATGCCTATTTGTCACTACTGGCAGTTTTCTGAAAAAGTTCCTAGCTCCCTCATAGAGCAAACCCCAGCAGTCCTGTAGCAAGAATATGAATCACAGAACCTTAAAATTGATCTTTAGAGACCATCTAGTCAAGCTTTCTGCTTAATGCAGTTTTCACTAGAGTGCTTCTGATAGATGGCCATCCATCCTGCTTTTGAAGCTCTCCAGAAAAGAACTAATCACTTCATGTGACAGCCTGCTCCTCTGGCTGGCATATAAGCAGGAAGTTGCTCTTGAGGTCTAGCTTGAATCTGTTTACTTGTAGTTTAAATCATTGGTTCTGGTCTTGCCCTCTGGTAATTTCACTCTCTCTTGTGTGTGACAGCCCATCAGATATTTGATGAACACTGTCATATCTCCCCTCAGTCATCTTTTCTATAGGCTAAACATACTCATATCATATAAACATTCTTCAACTTCTAAGCCTTAGCTGCCAGACTCCAGACTTTTCACCATCTTGTTAATACTCCTCTGGACTTTCTTTGGCTTGTCATTTAAAAAAAAATCTGTGATATTACAAAATGGACCCAGTATTCCAAATGTGATGTGAGTGGGGCACAAGAGAGTAGAACAATTATTTTCCAAGATGTGGTTTCCATTAAGAGTAGTGTTTGCATTTTCACTGCTGGCTCGTGTTTAATTTGTAATCACCAAGGACATCCAGATTCCTTTTATTTATGTACTTCTGCAAGCCAAATATCTCTTATCTTATACTTGTGCCTTATGTATTTTCTTCTTTGGGTGCATAACTTTACATTTCTCCCTATTAACTTCCATGATACTCATTTCAGCCCTCTACTCAACATCTCTTTATTTTAAAATCCTGTCTCTTTCACCGAAGCCACCCAGTTTTGTGTGATATGCAAATGTTATTTTAACTGGTAATCAGAGTCCAGAATCCAGAGTCCTGTATCATTTCACTCAAAATTTCTCTCCAAGCTGAAATGGGGTCCATCTAACAATACTATTCTCTGGCCCATAATTTATTATTTCATTAAGGAAAACATAATGAGATTGAAGCTCTTGTTAAGATCCAGGGCATCTATGGCATTCCCTTGATCTAAGCTACTAAATCTATGAAAGAAAGAGATAAAGTTAGTTTGACATGATTTCAATAATCCCATGCTGGTTCCTGTTAATTTGAGCATACTTAATCAAAAGCTAACAAAAGCTTCTTGTTAATCTGTTCACATGACTTGCCCAGGATAGATATCAAGTTGACAGCTTTGTAGTTTCTTGAGTCGTTTTCTATTCCTTTCCGAAAATGGGAGTAACATTTACTTTTTCTAATATTCTGGTACCACATGAATCCTCCAGGGGTTCTCAAACATTACTAAGAGCAGTTCTGCAATCATCTTTGCTACTTCCCTCCATAACATTTACAAACCAAATGATTGTAAGTCTCACTAGTGGTGCTTTAGTCTATGTACAATAATTATTACAAAATGGAATCAAACATGCCTGAAAACTAACTCCATCCAAAAGTTATCATGATGCTTTAAAAAAAAACACCAATCTGTTCTGCTTTTAAAAAATATTTTCATGGCCAAGAAGGATTGCTTTCACTCAGATAAGACTTTGTCCTCAATTATAATGCTCCTTGGCAAACTCAGCCAAAATAAGAATTGTCACATAATATGAAGGAAGAAATATTTTGCAGAAATGTAAGTGCTTGAACAAAACTACATGAATACCCCTCATCCCAAAAAATCATGGGAGGCTCCACAAACATCCAATTCCAGGCCAGAAAATAAAATCAGGGTTTAGATACAGGTGGCAGGTGGCACCTGCACTTATCTCTGAAGGATACTCTTTTAGAGGACAGGCATTGTCCTCCTTGGGGTGCCGTTGGCCAGACAGTGTCGACTGGTTACCCCCAGGGGGAGGGCCTTCTCTGTGGAAGCGCCCACCCTGTGGAATCAGTTGCCCTTGGAGTTGCGGATGGCCCCTGACCTTCGTTCCTTCCGTTGTGACCTGAAGACATGGTTTTTCCAACAGGCCGGCCTGGACTGAGGGGGGTGGGTTTTTATTGGTTTTTTACAGTATACTGGTCGCTGTGGGTTTTAGATGATTGTTTGGGATCTTTATTTAATAATTTTTTTATAATTTTAAATTTTTGTACTCAATGTTTTTTACTGTTGTGAGCCTCCCTGAGTCCTTCGGGAGATGGGGCAGCATATAAATCCAAACAAATAAATAAATAATAAATAATTGTGACAGAGATGGCATACTTCTTCAATTCCACAAAATGATATTTAACTGATGAGACATGTAATCTACATACTCTGCCTAATTATGCTGGATGGGAAGAAACTTCTGGACCCAGGCATCCCCACAAATAACTAAATTCTGTTTGTTTGTCTGTTTTGGTTCTGTGAAGAAATTTATGAATTCGGGAATATTCTTATAAAACAAACAGACTATATTGAATCCTCACATACCAGCCCTATAAGTCATGTGGGCATGGTTTACATTCACAATATGTTATATTTAAACATTGGTTTAAAAAATTATAATTTTCTTTTGGATGCCTATTAGGATTACTTTGGCCCTCAATTCTGCTTCATCAATGGTGAAGTTATAATATTATGTCCCAAAGGTGCTTTTTCAAGAGGCAACTGGAGTTTCTGGTTTTTCTTTGAAGATGTTTCACTTCTTATCCAAGAAGCTTCTTGGATGAGAAGCAAAATGTCTTAAAAGAAAAATCAGAAACACCAGTTGCCTCTTGAAAAAGCACCTTTGGGACAAACATGACCAGGATGACCAAGAATCTCTATAGAAATTTATAATATTATGATTCTGCTTTTCTTTACTATCTCTGAGCATCTGCTCTAATCCCTCTGGTGTTCTGCCTTTAATTTCTTCTCTGCAACAATTTTATTGAAATTATCTGTAGGTTATTTACTGTTTTAAATCACCATTTCCTTCTTCCCCGCCTTTTTTTTCTCTCTACAGATTTTTCATTAATGTGCTGCTGCTGAATTATGCTCTCGAATTGTGAAAATCTCTTCTATAGGACTTCCTTTAGAAGATAGGGTACATAATGAGTATATAATGAGCAAGAATATTTACCAATTCCACAATGTCAGTTCTAGCATTAATTACTTCTATATGAACAACAACTGTTATATACTGCTATATCAGCAAACCTGCAAGCTATGTGGTAATAAGATGGATTGAGTTGACTAAAAGAAATCACTATTGAAAAACAAATTTTTGGCAAGAACTAAGACTAATAGATGAGAATATCTGAAAAAATAAGCACTGTTTTTAAACATTCTAAGATTTAGTAGCTTTTAATCAAGCACTTACTTAATTTTAATTCCTTAATTGAAGAATTAAAATAGTTTCCCCCTTAATTGTGCTCAGTTTGTTCCATATAATCATGACAAAATGTTATTTAAAATGCACTGAAAAATGCATACACCATGCAAAAGTATGTCAAAAATCCCAGTAATAATAACTGAATATTTTACCTGTTTCTTAATGACTAAGAAATTGGACAGAAGCATTTTTGAGTATACGTCAACGTGGATTTTGGCCAGACTAATATTTGTACATACAGCTCTGTATGGTAACAGAAACTCCACCGCTTATAACTTTGTGTGATTTTGCAATACAAATGCAAAAAGATTGGCTGTGTTTTGTGACACCATACTACCCATTTTGTCTTTTTAGCATAACCATGGTTAGGAGCAAACACTTATGTGCATTTACTTGCTCAGGGAATCCAAAAGTGAAGCATTTTACTGTTATCCAATTCCAGAGGATCTTAAACTTTGTTGATAACACAAAAATGCTCAAGCCACTTGCTCTGTTTTATCTCATATACTTTAGGCTCTATTTTTGGATTGGGAAATATGCCTTCAGGTAGAGGCATGCCAATACTTCATCCTAACAATTGTGTTTATAAAAGTCCCCAGGAAAAATAACATAATTGAAGGCTTTGTTCAGGGGCTGCCTTAGTGGCAACAGAAATTTTACTTTTAGCTGCTATTTACAGCTTTTCTGCCAAGGATTATTAGGCATTAAGAACATTCTCTTTAATTCAAAGTTTGGAGCAGGGGTGACTAGAAACATAAGCAGAACAAAGCAGGCTCTACAACAAGGGATAGCAGGGCTGAAGCTAAGATCAGATCTTCAAAAACTAGACCTCTTAGGGTATTTTATACCTCTTTTCTCAAAAGTGTAAGCTCACTTTATTTAAATAGTGCTTCTGCCCAGCAAGAACTGCAGAACTTAGTCTAGTTGAGTACAGTGAGACTAAGTTTTAGTTAATGCTGAGTTAACTTATCCAGGAGCTAAACCATTGTTTTCTTTAACAAACTGTATGTTTTCAACTTGGGGTAACCATAGACCAACTGATGGATTAAAACAAGCTGTAAGTAGGGCTAAAGTCCTTAGTAGGTGGTATTACTCATTCTTATTCTTTTAAAAAACCTTTGGTTTTTATTTGTGTCCCTCTCTCCTTCTCTTTTTCTCTTCATATGTCTGGTTTTCTTTACACACCACTGGCTGCCCAAAAAAAGAGAGACTATATACTCAAAACGCAGAATATACTCCTTTAACAACTAGACAGCTTTCTCTCTTGCTGCAAGGGCTTGAATTCATTGTCTTTAAAGCTCCTTCTAACACTGGAATGCTATGAGCTGATTTCTTGCAGAGGGAAACTCAAAAAATTGGTTCAAGTGCAAGTTGTGTTCTTAGAATTATCTACATTTTAAGCTAAGAAAGGCTCTCTCTCTCTCTCTTTCTTTCCTTCCTTTCTTCCTTCCTTCCTTCCTTCCTCCCTCCCTCCTTCCTTCCTTCCTTCCTTCCTTCCTTCCTTCCTTCCTTCCTTCCTTCCTTCCTTCCTTTCATCTGTCCAATAGATATGGCTGAATGACTTTGGGTAGCAAACAGAATTAAAATAAACTATAAACAATTACAAATATTACAAGAGTTAAAATGCAAAACAGCTAAGAAACAGCAGATCCGACTCACTAAATCAGTACCCAAATAATTTTGGTCCTCCTACCTCAGTTTTGTCTGTGCTCTTTGGCAACAGCTCTTTAGTGGTTTAGATCAGGGGTGTCAAACTCGCATCGTCACGTTGTAGTCAAGTGACATATTTTGACTTTTTTCCCTTCACTAAAATGGGATTGGGGGTGGCCAGTATGTGATGCATCCGGCCCATGGGCTGTGAATTTGACACCCCTGGCTTAGAGGTACTGTAGGAGAGAGCCTGTCAGCCTCTAAAGTCCTAGAAAGTTCACATGGTACCTTCAGCCTACATTGATAAAGTGGAAGGAGTAGAAAAGTGGTAGTAAACAATGTTAGGATCCTTTCATAGGATGCTTAAAATTAATTTGGTTTGATAGCCCACTTCATCCAATATTATCTATTCGAGTGGTTGAAGGTTGTACAAACATTCATTTCCCACTGATTGCTACTTTACCCTCCACCTGGAAAGTTAAATAGGTGATAGGAAGCCAGCAATTAGACAAGATAACATAACATATGGCACAAAATTAAGTCTGCATGCACCCAAGCATAAACACTGTAAAGCTCCCCAAAGAAATCAAAACTTATAGTCAAATGCTATGCTATTGTTCCACAAAATAGTCATGGATGAAATAAGATCAGAAGAAAAGCAACATTCTGTACATGTAAAGACTAAATATATTGCTGATGAATTTTGTACTAAATTTGTAACTCTTTATTTTGAAATATCTGTTAGAGGTGTTCTGAATTATACTTAATTTTGGTACCTGATTAGTAAAAGTTGATGAAATATAATAACTTGTAATTGTTTCAGTAAACTTGTTAAGTCTCTGGCCAGGGTAAATATTGCAGCTGGTAGTTAGAACAGTTTATTAGTCCTTCCTTCAATGGTGTTTCTTTGAAATTATTCTCTAGTGATGTACTGTAAGTTTTTGCAACACATCCTTTCTTTTCTGTAGAATTACTTGGAGTGTTTGTGTGGTCACTTTATTTATTTATGATCACCTGATCAACCCAAGAAGTACTCCTGCCTGTAAAACTATAAAAATAAACCCTCTACCATAGTTATCTATACTTATTGTGGTGAAAAATACAAGCTGTATTTAAAGTAAAAAGGCAGACTCTTCAGCCATTTTCTGCCTAAAAATGGTAAGCACCACTTTTCATGGAACCTTTAATTTCTAAAGAAATTATATCATGGAAGAGGCTGAAAGTGGAAGAAAAAGGAATGTCCATTTCACACAGATTAATGCATTTCTAGATATAATATAATATAATATAAATAATATGATATATGATATGATATAATAATAATATGATATGATATAATAATAATATGATATGATATGATATGATATGATATGATATGATATGATATAATATAATATAATATAATATAATATAATATAATATAACCACTACTATTAAATTTAACAAGTTTTTTTTAAATTTGTGCAATGTTTACATATAAATGAAACACACTACATTTGGCTGTTGCCTGGGCTCACCAACTTATTTTTGGCCTCTTTCATTTTTAAAAGGTAGCCAGTAAAAAAATAAAAATTAACACTTGATCAAAACTATGATTGCATTTATTCAAGCAACTTTTCCAAATTTCTCCTCATCATAGAGAATATGAAGATAAATAAATCTCAAGCATTTTGATCTTGAAAGGTCAAATCTCAAGCACACTTGAAAAAAACAAGTCTGAAAGGTTTCATCCATTTTTAATGTGTACCATAAATTTAAGCAGAATTGTTTAGAAAACAATTTAACTAACATGGATTCCTTAAAAAACAAAAACACTTAGATGTGGAAGTTTTTTGACATTCCTGAGAATTCCTTATGGCAGATAGATTTTCCTCAAATGACAGTTCACAAACATTTATGGATTAAAGTATATGACAGTAAAATTGACATGGAAGTAGTTTATATGTCTGGGCAAAGTATGCCCTAAAGAATTGCCCCACAACAAAGGGCTGACATCTTTATCAGCAGCACACATTGATATGTTGAGGAGAGGGATGATTTCCAGTTCAGTGGCTTTTTGTAATATTTTATAAGAAATGCTGGTGTTGTGTGATGGTTAACAATCATATTGAGTTATCTGGAAGGAGAACAAGATAGCTTTTTTACAATAGTTGATTGAATTATGCACTGAAAATGTAATCTGACAAATATATGCATCAGCTAAATAATAAGCAGATATAGGTTTTTGGTTCAAAAGGTATTCTGACTTGCAAGATATTTAAATATGTTCTGGGTGGTACTCTGGAGATTGAAAATGCTACTGCATAAAATTGCCAATTTTGTATTTTCTTGCAAACTCGGGGCCAATCAATGTGAGCTCCCATAATCAGTTTAGGTTGCCAGATCTTTCAGAGAATGCAGAGAAAATGGTTTATTGCACTGAATAAATGTGTTGAGCGGTGAATTTGTATTCATCTTTTCCAACAGCACAATCTGCAACAATGCTACTATGTTCAAACCAATCTATGAGTGCTTTTGATGCTGCTGTGGGCAGCATCTTGGAATTAAGCTGTATGAAAAGAAATAAGAGATATGAAGGATATATCTGTCTGGAGTTGTAATTCCCATTAATTTCAGCAGAGACTGCAAGGGAGATATTTTTGTCAGTTTCATTCCTTTAAAGAATTATGAAAAGTGATAACTCTGAAAAGGAGACACTTCTACTATCTGTTCAAGATAGGAGCACTGGCCAAATTTCAGTAGCAAGGAAATGCAAGGTGTTGTGTGTTCAGTAGCAAGGAAATATTGTGTGATTCTACTCTGAATTTGAAGAGCTCTATTGTCTAAATAATGAGGCCAGCCACGTTGCTCTTTTTACCATTTGCTAATCATTCCCAACCTTTCCCTCCACATTTTCCATCTGTAGGCCTCAACACATTTGGCATAGTGTTATACATACCTCTCTCTGCAAGATTGGATAAGCTTTTTCCCCAGTACTTCCAATGCTCTATGAATTAATAAAAAATCATTTCCCCTTTCTCCACAGGCAGAAACAAATCATCTAGCATCACTATCTACACAGGCATCATAAAATCCATCATTTAATGCACATGCACTTGAGTACATTTCTCTGGTGGCTTCCAAAACATTTCTCCCAGTAGTACACTAATGTAATGGTTGCAAGCAATGATTCATTTTTTAAAAAACAAATTCATTTTAACAAATGCAGTGGGAAGCTTCTAAAGCCTTCAGTGCACTTTGGTATCAGATTAGCATTGCAGAGTAAACTCTGTGAAAGCAGCATTCTAATAAGTCCCATGAAGCATGTTACCCTCAGACTGCATGACAGCAAGCATTGTGAGAGCAGTCTTTCATTACATTGGGATGCCAGGGCTTCTTTTCCTAGCTGGACTGAATGAAACACTTCAGGGAGGTGGGACAGCGTGGTAGGCAGTTCCTCCTAAGAGAAAACAAATCCCCATAAACACATAAAGAACTCACTAGCACACAAGTTTCATCTATCTCCAAAGCAAAGGAAAGTAGTATAAGGTTGTTTTTTTTTCCTGAGAGTGTAGATGAATTAAAGGTGTGGTTATTGTCCCTCATAGCATTAGCATGCAGACAACATCATGTGACTGGCAAGAACTTATGAGGCAAGGAAAAAAATCAGCATTTCCAATGTTCAATGGTTAATTCATTGCATTGTTTCAGAATGCGACAGGAGTACTGTAATCTAGAATACTGTGAGTTCATTACCATTTACTGCTTTTAGTTCAGCATCCCATTATCTTCCTACAGTACAGAATATCAATAATTTAGTTGTTTTGACTTTCAACTTTTCAGCTGTCAATTATTGGCTTCCAGCAATTTTGACTTTCAACATATGGTCAGTTTTTACAATTAGGCTATGTTAATAACTATTGGGATGAAATCATAGGACACATCCAAAGTAAATCTAAATTGCACCATCCATCAGTTGTATAAGCCTAGTACAGACCATACCTGTGCTATCACCCTTAAATCTATCACCTTCAAATAGTCACCACCTTTCCTGATGGTGAAGCAGGTATTTGTTCCTGGAATATCATTTGCCTAAGAACACACACATTTTAAGAGGCCAATTGAATAAATCATTTTTTTCCAGGAATAGGTATCACTATACTTCAGAACTTGATAACTACGCCCCAAAATATTTTTGTTAAATGTTCCACAGGATATGACAATGGAATTTTAAGAACATTTGTGGACACTTGCATGATGAACATTATATTCCATAATTGTTTCTAAAACTATTACCCGCCAACCTGTTGCTTTTCAGAATTATAATGGAGTTCTACAATTCTCAGTCAGCAAGCAAGGTTCACTGAAGTCAATAGACTGTCTTCCTGACCAAATTCTTTGTCTTTTTCCTCTCTGAGGCTTTTGAGGAGAAACCCCTGACTTCATAATTACTGCAGCATTTTGCAATGTACAATTTGCCTTAGGGATTAATCCATGCAGTCAATGAAGATCTTTAAGTAGACTTCAGTGGAGTCTCTTAGTTGGCAAGTCATTTAATTAACATTTGTAATGTGAGACTAAAACTAAAAAAATGTCTATTTGGAGACTTTAAAAAAAATCTTTTAAGAAAATAGCAAATATGTTTAACGAGACCTACAGTTGACTCTTGCCAACCTGAATATCCATTTCTTTAATATGCCAGGCTGTTATTTTGCTTTACAAACAATAAATTTAAAATATAGGGATACAAGAGAACAAATGTGACAGGGGTCATGAAGTATATGTACACTTGTGAGGGTTTTTTTAAAATCCTTAAATAGAATATATTGTTTAGAAGAATTTAAAAGGTTTTATATTACTATAGTAACTAGAAGTTCATAGTAAAGTTTGAAAATGACATTGTAAGGGGAAAAGGTAGAATAAAATGCACTATATCAGGTGGTAAAAGTGGACATTCCTAATGTAATATGCAAACTTTGGGGAAAAAACATTAGACAATCCCACACTGGACACACTGTAGATCAAACATTCCAATGTTTGATCTATGGCAAAGAATGTAGGATCAAATGGTTTGAAATTAGGTCATATATGGCACATTTTATTATTTTCAAATGTGAGGAGATTTGAATTTGTCTCAAGCAAAACCAGACACCCCCCCCCAAAAAAAACATCCAAATTTTAATGGAATTTTAGCTATGCCACACTAGAACTGGAAATAAGTCAGCTAAGCTCTCAAGTGCTGCTCTTATTGTGGGAATACAGAGGTCCAGAGCTGTTTTCAAACTGATACACGATCCACATGAAGGGCTAGCATTGGCATTTTCATGCTACTGTATAAAATATTAGGAGCCCCTATGAGATGGGTTTAGAAAATATCACTAACCAAAATATTGCCAGTCTTTCTTCCCTTCTTCAGACAGAATGGAATCATTGACTTATATTTTATACATGGGCAGAAGAAGGGTGACTATGACTTACTAAAACAACCTTACCTGCTATGGATATTAAATTTAAATTGAGATGAGACAGCTGGAAGACTGCATAGTAGTCCAGCCTTATTACAATATTCAAAATATTTCATTCTCTAATAGGATCCATAAATTAAGAATAGAATAGAATAGAATAGAATAGAATAGAATAGAATAGAATAGAATAATAGAGTTGGAAGGGACCTTGGAGGTCTTCTAGTCTAACCTCCTGCTAAGGCAGGAAACCCTATACCATTTCATACAAATGGTTATTCAAGCTCTTCTTAAAAACTTCCAGAGTTGGAGCATTTGCAACTTCTGGAGACAAGTTGTTCCACTGATTAATTGTTCTGTCAGGAAATTTCTCTCCAGTTACTTCAATTACTTAACATAGAAATAACAAGTTTAGTGATACACTTTTAGTATATCCTAATAAAATATAGGGTTGCATACTGTGTATCAGAATGCTTCAGCTATATTCTAAGATTCTTCCCACCATCCCGGCTCTTGAATCCAACTTTAATTTATGCTTGGAAGTGTGATACTAATCATGTAATCAGCAATCATATCATAGAGTAGTAAGCAGAAGCTTCAGAAAGGAGAGATCAAAACCCTAACCCTAACCTAACCCTAACCCTAACCCTAACCCTAACCCATTTTCTGCTTCCTGCAAGACCTCAGGCCAGTGGTGATATTAATGGATGCTCAGTTTGCCAGCCCAAACAGGTATAGTAACTGAAAACTAGCTAGTGATAAATAGGAAATTGGAGTTAGTGACCAGGGTTGCTGGACTATCTCAAAAAAAAAAGTTCCACAGTTTTAGAATGCTCCTTGAATCTCAGCTGTTTCTGAAGAGTTTGGAGAATTCAGCGCATGTAGAGCAAAAGTACTTTAGAAGTATGGAGTTCATCATTTCTCTCAACGTACATCAATTTTGTCTTTTTTTTTTTACAAAGCAGAATCAATATCCAGACTGAAAAAGGGGGAAATATCCCAGCACGAATAAAAACTTGTGAAATAAAAGCACATAGTTGAAGAGGTAGAAAACTTTAACAGAGTCCAAAGAAGCAAGTATGAAAACAAATTAGTCCTCTTATGTTATGCCTTTTTTCCAATCTTCTATTTCCCCCAGAATAGCTATACTGGACAATTTCAAACTAAACTTAAAGGAGATCAAGATCGTAATTCACCACTCAAAAGCACAACTACGCTAGCTTCCCATTGAGATCCTAAGACCCACAACGTGAAAGAAAATCAGGAGTTTGGTAGCACTTTTTTGTGCTAACAAATTTTGCTGAAAAGCATAAACAGCTTGCATCTTTTATTAAAACTTCTTAGGAAAAGGTACTCTCACACTCCTGATGTTGTTGCCTAGACTAACACAACTCTCCTTTTATAATATCCACTAGTGATGAAATTTGTGATGGCCAAAGAGAAGTTTTCACAGCTTCAGTCACAAATTGACTTCCGGGACCTTACTTCATACTTAAGTGATCAGTAGAGAGGGAGTGCATAAGTGCACTAACATGCCTATCGTCCCTGTCATTGTATTTTTAGTCTCTTATTCTTGTTCTTGTTTTTTGTTTGACAAATTCCAATAAATAAAAATAAATAAATAAAGTCAGATGACTCTAAAACAGAATGCTAGAAAACAGTTCTCTAACATTCAGTCAAGTATACTATTGTTACTTCCTTTTCGGCAAGCAGAGATGTATACCATTGAGTGAATGAAAGCCTTTATAAAGTTGCTCTCCCTGTGGCCTTTTTATCTCCAGTGCAACTATCAGAAAGGAATGAACTGCATTCTACTCTACTGTCTATGCTGACAGCTTCAATAGTGACTGATAGTCTGGCATGCTGGTGCTATGTATGGCTGACAGCTTCCTAGTGCATCATAACCCAGCAGTAAGCTTGATGTATCTTTAAAAGGTGAGTCTATGATGATAAAGAGGGGAGATGGAACAGATCAATGCACCAAGGTTTCCAGACCAATTTCATTTGGCTCATTAGCCTCCCTATACATCACTAGTCAAACAAACCTGCTGCCAATTTTTATAGCATAAATTTTCCAAGGGTTTCTAAATGTCTTTGGGGGAGAGGGGTGGGGTTTTATTCTTGGAAGAAAAAATATAATTGTGAATATGATCCAAAGAGTTATCAGCTTTAGAAACCCAGCAAATGTTTTCTCTAATCTATCATTGCCTACTTCACATCTTCTCTCAAAGTATTGTCCCCTAGAATATCAAAGTGATTTCTGATCTTAGTTGATTACAAATAAAAATTAAGCAGGTCAAACCTGTTTACTATTTGGATGGAAGGCTATCAGAATATGATTGTCCGATGGATAGATGGATGGATGGATGGATGGATGGATGGGAGGGAGGAAGGAAGGAAGGAAGGGAAGGACAGGGAGAGGAAGGAAGGAAGGAAGGAAGGAAGGAAGGAAGGAAGGAAGGAAGGAAGGAAGGAAGGAAGGAAGGAAAGAAGGACATTGTAAGCCGTTTCTCTATTGTGCCCAAAGAAAAACACACGGGTATAGCCACATACTCATTAGAAATTGTGCTCATCTCAATAAATTATGTATTTATTTTTTCTTATCTAAAAATCCATCCATTAATGATGATGCATGATATTCTACAGCCCACATGGTAAAATATTATGGTTTTATTTTCTTGTTGAGATGTTTATGTTACCATTTTAATGCCTTTGTCTTTGAAAAAGTAGTCACATATAAGCTGAATTATGAATGACTAACTACACACACACACACACACACTCATATATATATATAGAGAGAGAGAGAGAGAGAAAGAAAGAAAGAGAAAGAGAAAGAGAAAGAGAAAGAGAAAGAGAAAGAGAAAGAGAAAGAGGGGAGAAGAACTATTTATTTATTTACTTATTTTGTCAAGCGATTATAAGATAACCGGTATAAATATAAACATATTTATGAATACATGAAATGGATGCATATAAGAAAAATAAAAATAAACAATAGGACAGGGATGGTAGGCACGTTGGTGCGCTTATGCACACCCCCTACAGACCTCTTAGGAAAGGGGTGAGGTCAATAGTAGATAGTCTAAGGTTAAAGTTTTTGGAGTTTGGGGAAGAAACCACAGAGTCAAATAGAGTATTCCAGACATTGACCACTCTGTTGCTGAATTCATATGGTATGTTGAAAATATTGTGACTCTGTAGTGGACTTAGGAGCCTCATGTTTTCAGTGTGATACGATAGAGATGATGTTCCTACGTAGTTATAATGGTGATGGTTTATAGAGAAAGAGATATTTCTGGCAACTGAAGTCCCAGTCCATATACACACTGCTGCTAAGATAGTGAGATTTGCAATATGTTTTTAAGGCTACTACTCAAAGAAACAGCTCATGACATTCAGGTATAAATTGTCACTATATTTGCCAGCCAAGGCAAGAAAATAGTGGCTTTGACTTGGTGTGATTACCTTATAATGCTTGCCACAACAGAAAGGTAGGCAGGCAGGTAAATCAGTAGGTAAACTGACTCAAGTTAATGGGGATTGAAAGTATTTAATTTTGGATAAATTATGCTCAGTATTTTCTTCAACTCTGATAGTACAATGTTCTTTTGTTTAGCAAAGGGTATGTGAAAGAGAGAATGAGGTCAAATATTGAGGCTCAGATTCCAATGCATTCCATCTTAGAGTTTGTTGCTTACTGGAATGAACTTTTTTTCCCCATTAAAATTGTATGATTCAAACATGTTTTGCTTTGAAATGGACCATTTCTATATATGTGCAAGACATGATGGCTGGACTCCATTTATTCAGATCGATTACACCTCATTGCTAGGCTACAACTTACCAATAATAAAAATGACAATCCGGTTGCTTTTTTTTCCTTCTTGGCAAAAAAAGGCAGATATATCTCTGTGCAATATGTTTGAGAAACTGCACATTTCCATGGCCAGCTCCTCAATACTTTTCTTCTTTAAAAATGTTGTCCTTTTCTTATTAATTAAATGGAAAATGCCCCAAGCCAGTGATTGAATTCTCCACAAGCAGCTGCTTTAAAGTGATCAAGATTGATCAAAGTAAAAGGAACAAGTTGTGCTGGCCCTTTTCACACAAATGATTTAACTCTAGAAAGGTTTTGATCAAATTAAGTGGAAGAGCTAAATAACTTGTGATCAAATTAAGTGGAGGGTGAGGCGAGCCAATATCAATTGTATGTATAGTCAAATGAAAGACAGCAAAGTACACACTTACAAACTAAACAAGGCAAGCATAACAAAACTCCAATGATCAACAGGTGTCTGGCAGTTATAAAATGAATATAAATAAAATTGGAGAGGACACTAATCAACAATATTAGTTAACTATATTAGAAAATATGCCTGAAAACAATTCAATATAATAACCACAATATAGCAGTCTTTCCCAAAATACTGTAGGGAAACACACATAAAACATTGCCATCAAAGCCCTCTCCCAGTGTTATTCTCTTATGAGTATGGAGACAAATATATCATCTGAAATCACTATAATAATATTTTTTAGTGTCTTTCATTCATTGGCTGTAAATGAAATGCAATATAGAGAAGAGGTAGGCAAATACATCAGTTTCATTCTTACTTAGTTTTCCATTTTCACAACCATAATATTAACTCAAGCTTCTGCATTACTATTTTATATTTTAGTACATTTCTCCAGTTCTCCTAATATGTATACTTTTTCACTGATGTTCCTAGTGAGCATACATTTTCCCCAGTTGAGATACATAAGGAAGGAGAGAAAAAGAGAGACATTCATATTTTCACTAAATATGTACCTTTGTTCTGTGCAAACTATCACAGAGTTCTTAAAAAGGGTGTATGACAGCAGATATACATTATGACTGGATTGGGGAATTATGATTTGGGAAGATGTAAATCAGGTAAATTTATTCAAAAATTTGTATAGAATGACTTTGTGGTGTAAAAATGGATAAATAAGAATTTATTTATTTATTTATTTATTTATTTATTTATTTATTTATTTATTTATTTGTGAGACTTATATGCCACCCTATCTCCCTAAGGACTCAGGGCGGCTTACAAAGTAAAAACAATAATACAAATATACAAATATTAAAAAACAATTAAACTCAAGGTCTCATAAACAATTCCAATTAAAACTATACTAAAACTATATAAAAACCCTCCCCCCCCATCAGTCTGGGTAGGCTAGTTGGAATAGCCCTGCCTTTAGGTCACGGTGGAAGGAGCAGAGGTCAGGGGCCACCAGAGCTCTAGGGGGAGCTGGTTCCATAGGGTGGGTGCTCCCACCAAGAAGGCCCTACTCCTGGGAACCGCCAGCCGACATTGCCTTGTCGACGGCACCCAGAGAAGGCCCTGTCGGTGATAGCGCACGGGACATCAGGAAACTGTTTGTGGCAGCAGGGTTTCCTGCATATACTCTGATCCAATGCCATGAAGGGCTTTATAGGTCAACACCAGCAATCAGCTATCTACAACTTTTTAAGCTGCTTTTTTTTCTTAAATTATAATAAAGTAACCACAACAATGAGTAAGTGTTCATTCTTAAAACTGTTAGAAATAGTATGAATGATAATGATAAAACATCTATTTACTAAATGGTAAATTAGTATAGAGGATTCTTTCCATCTTCTCTAGTTTGGCAAAGAAATTGATGTAATCTTCAGACAAAGCCACTTCCCTCTACTGGACATTTTTATTTTCTAAAAAAAAAAAAAGAAGAAGCATAATTGGATGGAAGGCCATCAGAAAGATTAGTGAAGGATATGAAGCACATTAAAGGTTCTGAACATAGAACAATCCATTTTTAGTACTTAAGAGGACAGATCTTTAAAAAAAACACAAAAGAAAGAAGTAAAATAAAACACTCTAGAGCAGGGCTGTCAAACTCGCAGTCCACAGGCCAGCCTTGGTGGTGCAGGCTGTTAAATGCCTATCACTTAGTTCCAGCTGCCTGCAATTAATGCAGGCTCGAATCCCACCAGGCTCAAGGTTGACTCAGCCTTCCATCCTCTCGGGGTAGGTAAACTGAGGACCCATGATTGTTGGGGGCAATAAGCTGACTTTGTAAAAATGCCGCTTAGTAACAAGCTGGCATATATAATTGAATGAAGGCTATTGCTGAGCGCATTGGGTTGTATCCCAAAAATTGTAAGCCGTCCTGAGTCTCCGGAGAAGGGCAGCATATAAATATGAATAAAAAATAAATAAAAATAAAAAGATGAGTCACACACTGGTCACACCCGGTTTAGTGAAGGGAGAAAAGTTATGATATGTCAACTGACAACACCATGAGGACACAAGTTTGACTCCCCTGCTCTAGACTGAAAGTAATATAATTGCAGGAAGAGGAAATAGAAAATATGACAAAACACTAGGCAGTAGACTTATCTCTCAACAGAAAATAGAGACAAGAAAAGAGAATGGGGAAGTTACTTAAAACAGAGTGAAAAAATAATTATATTACCAAGTGCCAGAGATGTTACACCAAAAGGGAGTATAAAAAAAATTGATGTATTAACAAAATAAAAAGGGTTGTGAATAAGCAGCAAAAGAATGAAAGAATGATTGTTGTAAACAGAAGAAAGCATATTATGTGCAGACAGAGAAAAAGACTTGTCCAAATAATGTAAAGAAAAAGAGCAAAGAACAGTTAAGTTGCAAAGAGCAAGAACAGATGCACACTACGGTAATTTTGATGGACATAAAACACTGTTTTGGAATTGAGTTAAGGGGCAAAAAAAGTACACTCCAGGAGAATGAATGGAATTAAAAACTATGAGGAATTGCTAGAATAAGCATTTCAAAGAACTACAGTATATGGAGATGATACCAGCCCAGCCACATTACCAGAAGTAACAGATCAATGGATCCATCTATCATTCTTAATTTGAAAATTGACTTCATTTGTTCAAATGATATCAAGAAAAGTCTCTGTAAAGTTGCTTTTTTTAATGTAGCATGGTATATCAAAGTGGCTATCCCAATTTCATGTAATTCCTCTTAAACGTATCAGGGATCTGAACTGGACTTATTTTCAGGTCAATGTGTTTATGTTGTGAAAGTAACTATAGTCCTGAAAAAGGTGCTTTTTTTCAGGAGGTAACTGGACTTTCTTGTTTTTTCTTTGAAGATGATTTGCTTCTCATTTGAGAAGCTTCTTCAGCTCTGACAGGATAATGTGGAATGGAAGAGCTGAAGAAGCTTTCTGGATGAGAAGTAAAATGTCTTCAAAGAAAAAAACAATAAAGTCCAGTTGCCTGCTGAAAAAGCACCTTTGGGACAACCATGATCTGGATGACTGAGAATCTCTACAGACTTATAGTGCAGAATAACTGTGTCATATAAGAAATATTACATTTTTTCTCTATGGAAGTTTTCCTTCTTTATGGCTCAAAGGTCACTGCTACTGTTACTGCTAGCTTTACAAACATGAATAAGTGACCTTCAAGAGTAAAGGTGCAAGCCATTTTCAGTCAGTAAAGAAAGGGATGTATTCTGTCTATAAATGATCCATTTTAGAAGGGAGGGCATTAAAATGGATAAGACAGACCCAGGATAACAGATGGAGCTGACGTCAGTCTGTCTGAGCAATTATGGAAAGCTGACTATTCCTATTTGCATTTGGTTTCGGAAAATTATGTTCACATTGTTGCTTTGTATGTAATTTCAAGACAAAAAGAAAGTGAAGAATTAAAGCCAATTGAATATTTAATTGCTCAATCTTCCAGAGAGCTTCATTGAAGCAGTTCTTTAATGATTTCTGTGTTCATGCTGTGTGCACTTTTTGGCAGTTACTGTTCAAATATCTTCTACTAATAGAGTTGCTTTACATTTTCTATGGCTTACTACTTATTCATCCAAACTAAATTTGGGATGTACATGAGCAGCTAAGATGATCAAAGGCCTGGAAACTAAAACATATGAAGAATGGCTGCAGGATTTGTGTCTGGCTAGTCTAAAGAAAAGAGGAATTAGGGTGACATGATAGCAGTATTCCAGTATTTGAGGGGCTGCCACAAAGAAGAGAGGGTCAAATTGTTCTCCAAAGCACCAGAAGACAGGACAAGAAACAATGGATGGAAACTAATCAAGGAGAGAAGCAACCTGAAATTAAGGAGAAACTCCCTAATAGTGAGAATAATTAACCAGTGGAACAGCTTGCCTTCAGAAATCATGGCAGGGATGGGATTCTACCGGTTCTGTCCAGCTCTGTAGAACCGGTAGCTCTGAAGAGCAGCAGACACAGAACTGGTTCTGTGTCTGCTGCTGTTTTGGCCCACCTGCCCACCCAGGCTCTTACCTGACCTTTATTTCCTGCTTTTTCAACCTCAGCTGCTTTGCGTGCAAAATGTAAATCACCGAACCAGTAGTTACGCCGGTGGGATCCCACCCCTGAATCATGGGCACTCCATCACTGGAGGTTTTTAAGAAGAGACCAGACAGACATTTGTCTGAAATGGTATAGGTTCTCCTGCTTGAGCCAAGATCCCTTCCAGCTCTATTCTATTCTATTCTATTCTATTCTATTCTATTCTATTCTATTCTATTCTACTCATATAAAGTATATATAGTGCGGTAGTGGGGTAGGAGACTTGTAATTTGGAAGAAGAATATCATGATAGTTGTTGCTCTTTCAGCTCTTCCTACCATTCTTACTGACTTTAGTTGTAATAACTGCCAATCAGATAGTGGGGAGAGAGGCATCTAAATAGTTTCCACTTTTTCCAGATTTTGTGGATATTTTGAAGGTTTGCATACTTGGAACTAGATAACTGGGACAGATCAAGTTTCTATTGGAGATTTTCATAAATTGATGTTAAGATTCATGGGATAGTGTCCTGCTATCATACTAAGATTATGTAGCCAAGGTAAAAACTATGACAGATCACAGTGTCTTAGGCATGTGATGAAACATACATTATGACAGAACCCTCTCAATTTATGAACTTAAAATTAGCATGAGCCACCAGTATGTAAAGGCGGAATTTATGTCACAATGTCACCATGAGTATGTGTTATTTTTTTCGCATCAATAAGATGAAGTGCAAATGTATATACATTTTGTATTTAATAGCTTCAACTGGAGAGCTGGACAGTAGTTTAGAGATGTAGGCAGTCTCTTTTGTTTTCATGATGTTGCTCTTTATGTCCAATTGTTTAGTTTTAAACTACATGAATACTATAAAACATGTATATTTATTGTGATGGACCTTTTAATAAAAGGTTAAAAAATATTGGGTTTCCAGTTTATCACGGTTTTAATAGTCATTGTACATCATTTTCAAATGGCTTCCAATTTCCAAACCATCCGCACTCTTATTATGAAGATAACAATTGTTTTACAGAAGCAGAGTCGTTGTCAATTTCAGTACTGTTGAAAAGCTACCTAATTTTTTCAAGTGTTAGTCAGAGGCATGAGTATGGAATCTGATTTAATTAATTCTTTTAATATATTGGCTGGTTTTAAATAAATGAAAGAAATAGTAATTGAGAATAAATAATTCAAGAACATAAATTAAGGTGGGGGACATTAACTGTCATGATAGAAGAGCTATAATTCTTGCTCAAGGCCCAGGTGATTAGTGAGAAAGAGCAACGCAACTATTTGGGAATGAAGCTAAAATTTTTCCCTTTGTGAATGTACCCAAAGTTGAAGTTACTTTCTTTCTAAAAACTTCACAGGAATAGGTGTAATTTCAATTCTACCCAAACTTTTCTTAATGTTGAACATGAGTTCTCTTGGGTGTTATTATTTATAAATTCAGTCCCAACCCCCAAAGTTGCATGACTGTGAGAATTGCTGCCTACTTCCAATGTACACATTTTTAGACTCTTCTTAAGGTAACTTTCCATTGCATTTGTATGCTTACTTTTCTTATTTATATGTGTTGCAATATATTTTCCTTTACCTTTATATTTGGAGTTATATTTTAGAAGTATGAAACCCAGCAACACTCTGAAAAAGTAGGTTTTAGTGAACATCAGTCTTCCAGATTTCCCAAATCAGCACAATTGTCTAACAATTCTAAAAGATGCAGTTTCTTATCCATCTCTGTTATTGTTTTGCTTAAAAATGCTCAGCTTTAGCACTACACATAGAGTCTTTTCAAAATGTTACTTGGATGCAAAGTAATTTTATTTTGTAACAGCAAATTGATTGTAAAATGCTTGAGGATAAGACACCCAGCCAAGCTTGAATGAACTTGAAAAAGCTGAGCAAGACCACACTTAGTATTTGAATGGGAGACCACCAGGAAAGCATGGGACAGGAGGAGGAGAAAAAAGAGGAGGAGAGATGAAGATGACCATTCTACCCAAAGACTAACTGATTCAGTATAGACAAGGAAAGAATGAGGATTTATTCACCTAGTCACAAAATTCTTGAGTACAACTCAAAGACATCTTTATCCTTATGAGATTTTTTTAAAAAGTATATTTCCTTAGATGGTGGCAGCTCCTTCTTATAAATGCATTCTTATTATGCATTTATGAAACACTTTCCCAGGTTGAAAAGAGCTGATATGCATAACCTAATACATTCATAACACAGATGAGATTTTAAAAAAATCCCAACTCAGAGCAGGTGCATTGTTGAAAAGCAAAAGGGAGCAGTTAGAGGAAGCTCAAACTTTTCTTCAAATCTCATTTTAACCCATTTTACCTTCTCTTGCTCTCTGCTTTCCTCCTAATAGCATTTTGAAGGGAAGGGACTAAAAAGATTGGGGAAAGAGAGGGAGGGAGGAACGAGGCAATTCTAATTTAGTTTACCAAATAAGATTGAAGAAGTAGGGATTCAAACTGATTTTGTTCCAAATAAGCCATCAAAACCTATGACTAAATGGACATCTCACTTATTCTAATATTATGTTTTAAATAATGTTTAATTTGTTCCATCCTATTGATAAAGAGTGGTACAAATGTTGTCTAATCCTTAGCATGTGTGTGCACACACATGTATACACAAGCATACATACAGTTTGACGATAAGTGATGCTCTTAGCAATTGGGTCTCAGAAAAGCCACAGGATGGGACAGGCATTTGTAATCAATGCTTGCCTGTATTAGGGAATTATCCTGACAGTTCGTACTATTTAAATAAAAGAAACACCCTTGCATAGTTCAACACAACAGATTTGACCAATTAAGTAATACAACTAATCAGTCTACAGCAACCATGTGCTCAGCAGCATGATTGGATTTTCTCTTTCCTCCTGTTATGTATGCAGGTTTGAATGTCATTGGTTTAGTTTGAACTGTTCTTGTAAAATGTCAAATATGATTGGTTTAAAAAGTGCAGGAAAAACCCTGCACTCTGATTGGCTGGCAACTGCGGCTGCTGGCTATAAGTAGCAGCTGCAGACCAGCCAAATCGGGTCTGTTATGAGCTGTAGTCACTAATAAACTCTTCACTGAAGCACTCTGCGTTTGACTCTTCATGCAAATCTGGCGACGAAGGTGGGATTCTTCCCAAAGAGAAGACAACGCGGAAAACAAGCTGAGAGAGATGGCTGCGCTGAACACCCCCCCCCCAGCCCCGTTCGATCCAATGGCAGAAGACTGGGACTCATATGCAGATCGTTTCCAAATGTATTTGGAGGGAAACGATCTCGCCGACATTTCCGACAAGCAGAAGAGGGCGGTCTTTCTCACCCACTGCGGTCTGGCCAAGATGGCGAAGGCATTGGCGGGAGCTGCAGACGTGAAGGTAATGGACTGGCCCGACTTAGAAAAGTTATTAAGAGCCCATTACATGCCACAAGTATCGTGCCTCATTAAGAGACACGAATTCTACCGTTGGGATCAAGGGAAAAGCGAAAATGTTAATGACTTCATGGCAAGTTTAAGGGACATTGCGGGTGCATGTGAGTTTATCAACTTTGAAGAGGCCATGCGCGATCGATTTGTTCTAGGCCTAAAAGACAAGGTTTTGTAGAGCAAATTATTAATGAAACCTAAGATCACGCTTAAGGAGGCCATAGAACAAGCTTCTTCAGCAGAAGCTACCAAGTCCTCAGCAGCAGCCATGAAGAAAATTAACAAGGCCGCAAGCCATCCTGATGTGGAAAAGTCCACAACAACCCATTGCGAGCAAATAGATTCTGATTCAGACTGTAGTGAGGTGGAGGAAGGAATTTATAGACTCAGAATGGAGAAGAAAAGGAAAGACCTTGGAAGAAAAAGGCAAGACTTTTATTGCAGAGGTTGTGGGGGACACCCGCACTGAATGCAAGTTTTTATACCATCTGCCTCCGTTGTGAAAAAAGAGGTCACCTAGCAAGAGTCTGCAAATCATCCAGAACTCCACCAAGCAGAAAGAAGTTTCCTGATAAAGAATTCAAGCATAACAACTTCAGTGAGAAAATGGGGCAACACAGAAGCAAATGGGAAGAATGAAACTCATCAAACAGTCACTATTGGTCATTCTTCACCCTTAAGAAGCAGAAAAGTACATGTGAAGGTACTTATTGAAGGAAGGCCTTGCCAAATGGAAGTGGACTCAGGCTCCTATTTATCTATGGTGTCATGGGACACTATTCACAGGCTACTTCCCAACATTCAGAAGAAGCATTTCCAGAAGCAAGCACTGACTCTTAAAGACTACCAAGGGAACAAGATTCCAGTAGTTGGAACAAGAGAATTCAACATGAAGTTCAAAGGCCACACCAAACGTTTGCCCCTGACCATCGTGGACAAAGACCGCCCAAGCTTGCTGGGACTTGAGTGGTTCAATCCACTAGGCATTGAGGTGACTGGCATCAATCATGTGAGCAACACTGAATGGGAGGAGGCCTTGAAGTCTGAGTTTCCAGAGGTCTTCAGCGACGGATTGGGCAAGTATATGGGGACCCCTATCACTTTCAACCTAGATCCCAAGTTGCCGCCAATTCATTTAAAGCCCAGAAGGGTCCCATTTGCCTTAAAGGAAAAAATTGATGCACAATTAGATAAACTAATAGCTCAAGGAGTTTTAGAGCCCACCGACCACTCCAGATGGGAGACACCCATAGTCACACCAGTCAAGACTGATGGGTCAGTAAGAATTTGTGGAGACTATAAGGGGACACTGAACCATGCACTACAGCAGAGCACATATCCAGTTCCAGTGGTGCATCATTTATTACATTCACTTGGCAGGGGTACAGTTTTGCCAAATTGGATCTGGCCCAGGCATATCAACAACTAACAGTTGATGATGCCACTGCAGAGGCCCAAACCATTGTGACTCATGGAGGTGCCTTCAAATGTAAAAGGTTACAGTTTGGAGTAAGCGTGGCACCAGGCATTTTCCAAAGCCTTATGGAAAGGATGCTCCAAGGACTGCCAGGGGTAGTGCCTTACTTTGATGATGTGTTAATCTCTGCTGAAAATGACACTCAATTACAAGAGAGACTCAGAGAAGTCCTTACCAGATTCAAGAAAGCGGGATTAAAAGTCAAGGAAGAAAAATGCACTCTTAGAACTGACAAGGTTGAGTTCTTGGGCTATATGATTGACAAGCATGGCATCCACCCTACAGATGCCAAGGTTCAAGCAATCAAAGAAGCCCCTAGACCAAAATGCAAAACAAATTTGCAAGCCTTCCTTGGACTTATTAACTTTTATCACATGTTCCTACCTCAGAAGGCAACCATTGCAGAACCATTACACAGATTACTTGACAAAAGTCTGTTTGGGTCTGGGGCAGGAAGGAACAATCAGCATTTAACAGTATTAAAAGACTAATCACGTCTGATGCTGTACTCATACAGTTCTCTGAGAATTTACCTGTTGTACTGACTTGTGATGCATCCCCCTTTGGAGTGGGTTTTTTTTTGAGCCACAGGCTTCCCAGCGGGAGGGAAGCCCCTATTGCATTTTACTCTCGCACCTTGACTAAAGCAGAGAGGAATTACAGCCAATTGGACAAGGAAGCCTTGGCAATTGTTGCAGCTATCAAGAAATTTCATGAGTATTTATATGGGAGAACATTTTCCATTGTCACATATCACAAACCTTTGTTAGGCATTGTGGCAGGAGACAAACCAACACCCACTATTGTGTCACCAAGAATGCTGAGGTGGACTGAATTTCTTGCTGCTTATTCATACAAACTTATCCACAAGCCTGGCAAGGACATTGGACATGCTGATGCCTTGAGTCGTTGCCCACTTCCTTGTCACAAGGAGGACTTTGAACCTGAGGCACACACCTTTTTCCTAGAAACTGTTGCCAAGCTTCCAGTACACGCTGCTGAAATTGCCAGAGAGACTGCCAAAGACACTTTATTGGCTCCTATTATAGGCTAGATTAGAAAGGTTGGCCTCTTCAAGATCTACCTCACCTTGCCCAACCTTTTAAGTCCAGGCAAACTGAATTATCTGTATTAAGAGGATGTATTTTGTGGGGTAACAGGGTGGTTATTCCTGCAAAACTGCAAAGAGAGGTTTTGGAAATGTTACATGAGGGTCATCCGGGAATTGTCAGAATGAAGGGATTGACCAGGAGTTATGTATGGTGGCCAGGTATTGACAAAATGGTTGAACACTGGGTTGCATCTTGTCCCAACTGTCAGGTAGTCAGGCCTGCCCCCTCTCACCCCACAGGAATGGGAATGTCCTAGGGGCCCATGGTCTAGGATTCACATTGATTTCGCTGGCCCTACCAGAGGGCACACCTTCCTTATTATAGTAGATGCATACTCCAAATGGCTAGAGGTAATCCCTATGGCATCCACCACAACTGATGCTGTCATCAAGCAGCTCAAAAGCTTTTGTAACCCACGGGTTACCTGATGTTCTTGTCTCTGACAATGGCCCTCAATTTACATCTAACCTTTTGAATCCTATTTAGCACAACAGGGTATCAGACATGCCCTGACTGCCCCTGGGCACCCTTTGGCTAATGGCTGTGCTGAACGCATGGTACATTTTACCAAGGAAAAGCTTCAGCAATTGGGTCCTGGGGACATCACTGAGAAAGTTGAAAACTTCTTAGTGTTCAGCACATCATCTAACCCATCAACTAACTTATCCCCAGCAAAGTTGTTGATGGGTAGGAAACTTAGGTCTCCCCTTGACCTTCATCCCTCTTACGCACCCAACGCACCACTTGATTCCACTAGCAAAGTTCGCACATTCAGTGTGGGTGATTCTGTTTATGCTAAGAACCTTATGGGTGAACCTTCATGGATTCCTGCTGAAATAACTCAAATAACTGGCCCTTGTTCTTACAGGGTACAAACAGAGGATGGTGTCCTCTGGAGCAGGCACATTGATCAGTTAAGATCCATGTTACCTCAGGAACATCGCAATTGTTCCTCTCTAGTTCCCATACCTAATGCCTTTTCTAGGGGAAGGGAGGAGCATGAGGATAATCAGCAAGCAAGAATCAACCCCATGTGTAACGAGCCATTACGACAGGAACCATCCCAAAACCTGTCACAATGCCAAAATCCATCCTTACAAGTGGAAGATTGCACATTACTACCTGACTTGGGTGCTGACATTGGGCTGGAGATGGGTTGGGAGGAGAGACCAGATTCTAACAATCAAACAGGGTCTTTTTTCACAGGAAGTCCCAGTAGGGAAATGTCAGCAGACACATTTCCTCTCTCACTGGGTGAGAACGTTAAAACTTCTGAACCATGAAGGTCTCAACGTACACGTAAGAGCCCCACCTATTTAAAAGAATACATTAGATAGGTTGGGGTTTGAGTATGGAGTGAACCTAGTGGGGAGAGGTGTTATGTATGCAGGTTTGAATGTCATTGGTTTAGTTTGAACTGTTCTTGTAAAATGTCAAATATGATTGGTTTAAAAAGTGCGGGAAAAACCCTGCACTCTGATTGGCTGGCAACTGCTGCTGCTGGCTACAAGTAGCAACCACAGCCCAGCCAAATCAGGTCTGTTATGAGCTGTAGTCACTAATAAACTTTTCACTGAAGCACTCTGCGTTTGACTCTTCATGCAAATCTAACACCTCCAATGACTTCGGGGTCTTGCTATCTCAGTCCCTTCCAGTTTTGTCTATGCTGCATTTCACAGGAGAAATTAGCAAGTGCTCTGGAAACAAAAATAAGAAACCTGCCAAAAAGATATCTGGTTTTCCACTTCATTTCATCTAATCATAGTTTCTCTAACCTTCCTGGCTTCTCACTACATGCCCTTGGACAAGAAGGATTACAACATATCTGACCTAGGGAAAGAGCTGAAACTAAACACATTATTTATCTGGGCTCCCATGTCAGCTGTGGGTTAATAGACAAATCATTTCAGACAATTTCTCTTCTATTACCTGAACTTCCTACGCCTCTTTGCATTCACTATATCCTTAACTCCTTGTTTCTCACACATTCCATGTCACTAATTTGAACGTTTCAATAAGAATTCTGGAATTTGGCCTTATACAATCTATATGAGAGTAATGCCAAAGAAAGGGAGAAGATGTTCACAAACTAAAAGCAAACAGTAGACTGAATCATCAAAAGCTACTGCCTGACATCTTCACCCATTTTTTTAAAAAAATATTTATATATATATTTTTCCTGCATCCCCAGCCAGTTTGGGCCTATTTTCAATTTTGATTCTTCTGTTCTTTCTCTTCTCACACTAGATTTGGACATGTTCTGTACAACTTTGAAAAAAGTCATCATGCTGTTTGATTGACAGAATGCTGAGTCCCTTTCCATAACTTATTTCCCACTTTGTGTTGAGTTGGAAAGAATAATAAGGTCCCAAATCCAGTGAAAATATGCAGTCTTTCTTTTGGAGGATCACTGACAGCAGGAGTTTTTAGACCCTAGGTCTAAATTGCATTTGAAATAGATGTTCATTTCTTCATATAAGATATCTCACAGAAATGCAAAGCAACAACACAGTGGTATTACTGGACCAACTGAACCGGTCCTTTCAACTTTTGGCCACCTTGCATAGCAGCACTTCTTGATGGCAACACTAGGTCTGGGGATAAAGGCAGCAAAGGGCAGTGGTATGAGACTTGAAGCAGTGTTTCTCATCAGCAGCAGCATTGCTGGGGCTGAAATAAAGGTTGGGGAAGTGGGATAAATGCCACTGTGCCTAGAAGGGTGGGTCATACGTATGGGTGGGCTGCAAAGCACTTGAATCTTGATCACAAGGGGGTGCTGCAATGACTGTAACTTCAGGAGCAGATCTTAAATCCCTATTTTTCAGTACCATCATAATTTCAAGCAATTGGCTGAATGAACAGTCATAGGTCAAGGATTCCCTCGTGGTCTGCTCAATTCCATCCTTGAAGCAACCCATTCACAGCCCATGAAAATATATAAGGCATCCAAATAAAAACAAAGTAAGTGAGAAGAATTACAATAGCAAATGATCCACTTAGAACAAGGTCCAATTCCTAATCTAGGTCATTCAATAGAAGTCATCTTTTTGCACATCATTTTCAATGATGACTAGACTGAAATAGTTCTATATCCTGTAAGATATAGATATCAAGTTAGAACAAATGGACTTTAAAATAAAAATAAAAAGTGGACTTTAAAAGTTAAATTCAATGTATGTAATCCAAAATTACTATATTAGGCACCTATTAGGAGCTGACAGGAAAAAATGCTTATTACAAAATTCAATAGCACTTAGCAACAGCACTTAGGCTTATATACCACTTCATAGTGCTTTACAGCATTCTCCAAGTGGTTTACAGAGTCAGTATATTGTCCTCAACAATCTGGGTCCTCATTTTACTGACCTCAGAAGGACGGAAGGCTGAGTCAACCTTGAGCCAGTCAGGATCAAACTTCTGGTAGTGAGTTGAATTAGCCTGCAATACTTCATTCTAACCACTGTACCACATGGCTCATAACTGTTTGTATATCACATGAACTATGCTCAGAAGAAATCTGCTCCCGAATCTGTCTAGATAAGATAGCAGTTCTGAAGGTCATTCCTTTCATATGATTTTATGGATGTCAATGCTATTAACTAAAAACTACGTTGAGATTTATTATGTTAGTAATTGCATTGCAAACTCTTAATACTCTAATTAAAAGCAAAAGCAGAGCCAAAAGAATATTTCATAAAATAATAATAGTGACCATCTCAAAACTGTGATGTGTTACACTTACTACCACCCTCCTGAGCTCAGAAAGCTCTCATGCTTCCACTGATTGCAGCAACAACCAGCGTACCCTAGTTTGACTAAGATGTGTTCCAAGTGGAGAAACTCAGAAAAGAAAAGGGAAGAAAGAGTTCTTTAAATACTTGGAGGGAATTATTGCACATTGGATAATCTTGACATTTGTTTTAGTAATCAGTTTGGGATAATCTTGGTCATCAAACATGTTCTCCTTTTCTTTTTCTTAAGAATTGTCTCTCCCAAGTAGTAATGTCCCATCAATCTTGCATGCATATTCCATCTACCAAACTTGTTAAACCTAGCACCAGTCTTGCAGAGAAACTTGGAAATTCATCCTTTATCTTCTTAAAATACACAGTAAAAAATACAAAGGAATGCTAAGATGACAGCATAGTCTAACAAATTAAAGGTAGGGGGCAAGGGGGGTTAGCAAAAATAATCAAAAGTCAGCCATTGGCCAAAGTCAAGCAATTAAACTCTTTGGACCAATGGAAGCTTTTTGCTCTTCTTGTACCTATAAGGAGTGGAGAACCACCAGCACCATTGCTACATGGAGAAAAGTCTCATCCTTTTCCTCTCTTAGCTATGCATAATGTTCCTCTCTCTTCTCTTCTCTTGCCCCTTATTTGCTTTATTTCCCCAGGCTGCCTCCTATTAGGCTAACTGTTATGTATGTAGGTTTAAAGTCATTGGTTTAGTTTGAACTGTTCTTGTAAAATGTAAGAAATGATTGGTTTAAAAAGTGCGGGAAAACCCTGCACTCTGATTGGCTGGCAACTGTGGCTGCTGGCTATAAGTAGCAGCTGCAGCCCAGCCAAAGTGGGTCTGTTCTGAGCTGTAGTCACTAATAAACAAAGAGCTTGAAGCACTCCGTGTCTGTCTCTTCATGCAAACTTAACACTAACCATTCTATTTTTTTCCTTCTTCTAGCCATTACTTTCTAGGCTAAACATCTGCTCTACTCTTTCTGTGAGTTCTCTTTATTCTTCTTTCTATGTGCCTATATTTTATAGCCAAACCTCCATAGCTTTTTATACATTTTTTTAATTGAAGTCAAGTCTTGTTTCTTCTTTCTTTTTGCTTTGGGAAAAACTCCTTCCCTACTGGAAGTTTCCAATTCTGATTTCCTTGTGGGATCCATGTTGCCTGCCAAGAAGCTGCTGATCTTTTCTTTTGATCTCTGTCTTTATTTACTGAACATCTCCCAAGATCCCATTTCTTTTGCCTCTAACGTCATTCACTTACAGCCTTATGTAAACAAATCTCTAGCATTCAAATTAATTCTTTACTTCTCCTGGCAATCCCCTATCAGTTTGAAAAATATCTATTTACTTCCCAATTCTACTGCAACTTTCTGGGTTACATAATAAATAAATAAAACTTAGTCATGCGTTTTTCATGTGTAGAATCTACATATAGGAATTGGTATCAAGGCCCATGTCTTGAAATCATACTTATCACTGGTTATTCTATGCTCTTGTCACAACTTTATTAGTGATGGTAGTCATTAGGAGCACATTGCAGGGACTCTTTTACAAACATTTGTGAGTCTTTCTAATATAATTGGCCACACATGTGAAACCTGGTAAAAAGAACTAGAACCAAAATTTTCTGGATGGAGATGACCTGCCATGATGTCATAAAAAGTAGGCATATTTCCTATGTTGGTTCAATAATACATATAAGCAAGGAACTATAGTTTGCTTTCTACTGAACCAGATTTCATTGAGCTGTGAAGATTGAAGAAACTTATGCTCTTTCTTTTGTGCATGGTTGTATTCACAAGGCATGCTAATTAAGTTGGTAAGAACTATAAACTAACATTACTAGAATCAATATAGTCCAAAATGATAATATCTAATGCTAAAATATATAGTTTCTGTGGACAAGACTTTGCTGCAGCTAAGAAATTTAGGTACCTCCAGGTCCATATCTAGTTACATTCTAATTTAAATTCCAATGTGCTTATTGATTATGTTCTTAAAACAACTCAGATGAAATTGGGTAGATTTGAAAAAAAAACCCACACACAGCTCTGAATTGTAACATTAGACAAGCTTATAGTTATAGCTAAATCATACTACATATCCCTGAATATATACTTGCATACCAGCTACAGCTCTGTGCATTACCAATATTGTTGGCTCCACATCGATTAAATGTTTTACAAAACTAATTTCATTGATTTATGACTAATAGCTATATTATGGCCTGCTTGAATACTTGTCCGAGGTGATAAAAACAATAATAGATTAGAATTTTTTCAGCTAGGGAATTGAGGAAAACATTAGGCAGGCCTATTGGTAAATATGTGACTGAATTTGAAATATATTCTGAATTTAAAAAAAAAAACATTGACTTCTCATTGCACAACAGCATTTCTTTTGGAGTAGAGATCATTTGTTTATTCTGTGTAATTCCTTCTGGGTAAACTTCAAGGTGCTAGTTACCCACCATGAATCTCCTTGTGGTGCAGGATCTGTCTAACTTAAAGGTTTTCTATCACCAGTTGTTTCTGCCTGTTCAGTTTAATCACACAGAATTGGTTTGCCCTTGTCCCATCAAACAAACAACATCATCTGAGTGGACCAAGGAAACAGGTTTTCTCTGACACTGTATATGCTGCCTAAAAGAACATTCCCCCATGATTTATATGGGGGAAATTGTCTTCATATAGAAAGGTCATTAAAAAAAACAACTGCTTTGATTACAGAAAAGAGTTTATCTAGCTTTGTTTCCATTTAGAAACCACTCTTGGATTTTTCTTTCTTTGAAATGGACAGAAAATAAGTTTTAGCCTTGGGTTTTGATTATTAGATTTGTTTATGATGATAGAAGTATTGATTGTTATGGATGATTCTAATTCAAAGGGTCACTGATTTTTGGTATTTATCTATACTGAAGAAAAACAGAAGTTATCTTTTTTTCTATAGCTTTTTTCTTCTTCTTTTTGCATTTTGCATTTTTGCTTTTTCTCTACCTCTACCTCTAACTCTTTTTTTCCTTTGCTTTTTTTTTGTATGTTATACTGTTCTGAAATTTAGTAAAGTTTTTTAGGGGAAAGATAGTACTTAGGATAACATGTCTTAGGAGAACATAAGAAAATCTCTTTTCAGAAGTCTGTGAAGAGAGAAATTGAAGCGAGAATCAGTTCAAGGCAACTGGGAATCCTGACACTTCCTATTAAGGATCATGTGGGTTGTGGTTAACCACCATGATCCAGGACTTTTAGTGGGGGAAAAACCCTGCAGCCTAATGACTTCATTTCACATTTCAAAACTTCACAGCAAAAACATGGCAAAAAATGCTACGGCTTCTTTCACAAAGTCTTTCTTGTCCCAACAAGTCAAGGCTTCCTCCCTTTTGCAGAAGTAGTTAGTGGAAAGAGGTGTTCACTATACCTGTAATTACATATGGATTTCAAGAAATTAGTTCATTGTTGCTATTTCTAATCCTCTTATTAATCATCCAAGATTAATAATATTAATCATGTTACTTTACTTTGGATAGTGTAGAAAAGAGATGAATACACCAATCAGGATCAAGTAAGGGTTGTTGTTTGAATGTTGGTGTATGAAGCTGCCTTTTTCTGCCAGGTAGTTGGTATTTTTAGTTCTACATTATGTTTTTTATCCATGAGCAGTTTTCCAAGAAAGCTAATTGCTATCTTGCTACCAAAGACAGCAGCAATGCAACCTGGGCTTCTAGAAATGCAAGGCAGATGTTCTATCACTGAGCTATGATATTCCCAGTGTAGCACTGGAATAGCTAAGACCACAGTCTTGGGTGCTGATATTTGCATAAGGAATTCTTTCAGGATTGCTCCAGATGCCTGATGAATCTGAACAACTTTCAAACAGCACATAGGGATTTCCTGATGATTTGGTAAGCAGTTAATCTCATGCCTGGTGAATCTGTAGAATACAGAAAAAGTCAGAATGCTCCATGAGAGCATACTTGCAAGGCCTTCTCCCAGCTGTTAACCTCCTGCTGATCCCCCGTTCACAAAAATTCTGAGGGAGATAAAACAAGTGAAAAGACACTTGGAAAGACAATGGTATTATAAGACATAGAGAGAATGAAGCAATCTCAGGTATAAACTCATATTTGAACCTACATGGTAGTCATAAAAATGGCCAAGTGTCAGTTGTTCCCCAAGCTTTTTCCATATTTAAGATGACTTGGACCTCTTCAGGAAACTATTGGAAGAACAAAATGTCAGCAGCCCCTCTAGATGAGTTTGCAGATTTCCTTATGAATAAAGGCATTCGTATCTGCATGCCAGTTGCACAAAGCTAGGTGGACTAAGAGGGACACTTGGTTTCTTGGTTCAGTTCAAGGTGCTGGGTACCAGATTGTCTTGAAACCACCCTGCTAAATGTGACAACCCATTTAGTCTGGTCTTCTAGAGGAGTTTCTTCAAGGTTTTCCCCAAAAGCAAAGTTAAAGTGATGTGGACCAGATGGCAGGTCTTTTCGGTAGTAATCCTCATTTTGGGGAACATGCTGTCCTGAAGACACATTGACCCTACTCTTCTGATGATTAGGAAGACTCTGAAGATCATTCTCATTCCATAGTTCTTGGGATGAAAATTTGGCTGTTTACCTTTCTATCCCGTGTCAGTTTTAACTGCTTTTCTTGGATCATGACTCATGGTTGAGTCTGAAAAGAAATAAACAACAAGTTTCTGGAGAAACAGGTACTGAGGATTCAACTGTCTAATTTTAAACTGCAGGGAAGATTGTCTTTAATGAGAATAAGGGGATACCTAGAAGCCACAATTCAAGGAAGAAAACATGGGTGTCATTTGGAAAGCATAGGGAAGCATAGGAAATGAGATCCTGTGAGTAGGACTTTGAAATAAGGCTTTGATCCAAATTGGTACTAGAAAACGTACTGTAGAAGTATGCATAATCTCATCAATGGTTTAAGAGGATTAGTAAGCAATTCCATCAGTTTGGTTTGAAAAAAATCTAGCCTGAAGGGTTAAACAAAGTATAGAGATCCTACAATATAGCCTGGGTTATAAATTAGACTGAAAGCAGGCTTCGTGACAGTGTGAACACAAGAAATGCAGGAAGCAGTGAGATCTAGGTTCCATACCAATACTGAACAATTCATAGAGCTAAACAACAACAATGGTTCCCAACCTTTTTGGCACCAGGGATTGATTTTGTGGAAGACAATGTTTCCATGAATTGGGGGAAGGATGAGTGTATAACCTAGATCTCACACATAGCACTTAGCAAATAGCATTACAGTTTTAAATATACCTTCACAGTGGCTTTACAGCCCTCTCTAGGTAGTTTACAGAGGCAACACATTGGCCCCAACAATCTGAGTCCTCATTTTACTAACTTTGGAAGGATGTAAGGCTGAGTCAACCTTGAGCTAGTGAGAATTGAACTGCCAAACTTCAGGCAGCCGACAGTCTGCAGAAGTAGCCTGCAGTATTACATTCTAACCACTGCGCCACCATGGTTCGTATGCCCAGTTTTACTCACCTCCCCCCCGCTTATCTCCAGCTGTGCAGAATAGTTCCTAAGAGGCTGTAGACCTGTACCACTCAGTGGCCTGAGAGTTGGGGAACTCCTGTAATAAAGATTTCAAGCCAGAATCCTGGAGGTTTTTTTTTAAGATCAATGTTTTGAAATTAGTAATATGTTTGTATATTTACATGCTGCATGTTCTTCCCTAGATTATGATTTTTTTTCAGTTCATTAAGTATTTGCACTTGAGTAATATTGCATGCTCCCCACTTTTCCAATGAGCAAAATAATGCTTAGATCTGATTTGACTTTATTTGATTTGCGTGGCAGATTTTAAGTACATTTATCAGACTGATTATTATGATAATTACATGAACACAAAATATTGACAAAGAATACCTTGATCACAAATCAACAAGTCCACATTAAACCTCTAGAAAAGACCCTTTTGCCCCAAGGTTTCTTCACCATGAGACAATAGTATTATTTACCTTTCAATTTCTACATTTTTGCACAAAAATCAATTTTGGATTGGTGTTCCTAAATATATTCTCTTTCCTTCCAAATATATACTTTCAAATTCACAAATTCAAATACCTCTCTGAAGCTCTGACTTGAATCTATCGGCTGAATGATTCTATAGATACCATGAATAAAAGAGGATGACATTTTTGAAAACTTAAGCTACTACTTCCTTGGTACAGAAAAGGGAAGCATGGAACATATTAACAAGTCCATCTTCAAAGTATAATGACTTTTATGATCAAACCACCATCAGTCATTTAGTCAAAGCTTTTTGAGGGGGTGATGAAATTATGGGATTGAGATCTCTTCAATACGGACTGGAGACATGACAGAAGAATTGAGGATGGATAGGGTGGATCTTTCTCAAACTGTATTCACCAAGGATTATCTGGAGCTTTGTTGGTGCTTTAGATAGTTGAGGACTCAAATACAGCCGAATTTTGCTGTAAAATCACAGTGCTCTTTTGGAGAAACTAGGTTCTTTTGTCTGAAATAATATCAGAATGGCCTTGAGGAAGGAATGTTTCTGACTTTCACTGAGCTAATGATGAGCCTATTCTCCATGTCTTTAGACTAATTAACACTTTCTGAGAGCCTGATGGCTACTTTGAGTTATTTATGATGCCTAGAGCTAGGATTTTTATATGTTGCGGTATAGAGAATTTGGAGGCTTTTCTAGTCTGATAAATCACATTAAGGCTATTTGTGGGGAGAGGGGTCTTTTTTGGGGTCCTCAAATCAGTGTTGTATGTTCACCCCTGGCAACTGTCTGGACAAGCCCTTGCAGTTTTCTTGGCAAGGTTTTAGGAGTGGTTTTCTATTGCCTGGCTCAAACTCATCCAACCTATTTTGGGCCCAGGGCAGGACTTGAGACTAGACTTCCCAGTTTGCTGGCTTCTACTATGATGCTTTAACCAGTGGAACAAATTTGCTCTTGTTCCCGTTAGTACAAAGGCAGAAAACTATAACAGTGCTGACTGACAGCTCTTGTCAGAACTGACTCTGGGTGCTATAAGAAAGGGGTTTATGGGAGTTATGTCAACAACCAACAATTATTCAATTCCAAGTCCATGCAACGTAGGATAAATAATGTGCTAAAACATCAGGAAAACAAGAAAATACAATAGGCTTAAACTATCATGGGCAGCAATACCCTCATTATGGAGCTCTCTCCCAGGAGAAGTCCTCTATTAGGTCATATGAACAATTGATGGGGACATATTCATTCCATCATTTGCAGATAACCATTGCTCCAGGACTGGGCTGCCTTTTAAACCATTTAAAAAAAAATAAACTAAATAAAATATCAAACTAAATTTTTATTTCTTTTATTGTTGATTGGATTTTATAAAACCATTTGTAATTAGCAATTTTATTATTTTTATTGTTTTGCTACTTTGCTGTAGCTCCCTTGGGAAGAATATCATCAGAACCATCACTGTCATCATAATTCTCATCCTTCTGTTGTATTAAGAAGTAGGGGGAAAAAGTTAGAGACATTCAGATCCCAACTCAAGATGCAGTAGAGATTCCATCATCTTCTGCTAACAAACAGATTGTTTGCTTTATTGACCTCCAACCATCTCCATATAGGCCCCTGTTTTTGGACATCTGCCTTCAACAATCTTGTTCAATATCTTGGAAACATTTCAGTGGTTAATCAGATCACTGCACATTTGTTTCTGAATAATGGGTAACGTATCCATTTTTACTCCAAGTGAAAGGTTGTTTTATCATGTACCACATAAACTCAAGAAAACTCACTTTAGAGCAGGGGTCTCCAACCTTGACAACTTTAAGACCTGTGGACTTCAACTCCCAGAATTCTGGAAGTTGAGGTCCACAAGTCTTAAAGTTGCCAAGGTTGGAGTTCCCTGCTTTAGAGCAAAGGAGAAATGCTGAGAAATCGTAACAACATCTCAAAAACCAAGAGTTCTTTTGTGGATGAGATTTCAAACTACCAAAAGCTTTCAGGATCATAGAAACAGAATGATAAATATATTATGTAATGAAATAGCAAATAGAAAGGAGAAAGTCAGACTGTTTTGCACAAGTTGGTTTCAGAGGGGAAGGAAAGAAATAGAAGAATACTAATTGAAAACTTGCACTACTTTTTATGCTAAAGTACACTATTATTAAAAGATCTATTATATGTCTTTCCATGCATGCACACTTATGTAAGAGAGCCATTAATTTGCAACTGGATGATGTTTGATATATTATCACTAGAAATAATAACTTCAGAAATGTGTTTCTCTGCGTAATGCAGATTATAATACATATAAAAATTATGCAATTTGATAATAATTCATAAGAAGACACACTTAACAGGCCTTCTTGCTAATTCATTAGTTTTATGCCTGGGAAGAGAAATGGTAAAATATTTCTTAATGCATTTCTTATTTTTATAACCCAGATCTAACACCTGACCTCCTCTCTATCTTGATCCCTCTATAATCTAGGTTAAATTCATGGTAGCCATGAATACCATGAAACCCCAAAGATGCCTCTGACTTCACATCCAAGGAAAGCCCATGTAAGTCACCCAATACCTTAATTTTCAGGAACTCTGCTGTTGGTCTGGCTACAGCACTAAAATTCTCAGGTAGATAAGTGGTTGAACAGTTAGTACAATAATAGAAGTCCCTAGAGTTTATCATCGCAAATCAAGTCTCATCTCTGGTTGTCTATCCAAAATCTACCAGGATCCTTTGAATACCTATAACAAATTCAGTGCTCAACCTAAAACCCAGGAGGCACTTTTACAAGATCCCTACCTCCACATATTTCTAACCAGGAACGTATCAGATTAGCTGTCTCATTCATTATTAAGTCCTGGAAAAGGAAAGCCTTATTTCAGACTGAGCTGGGCTACTGAGGATTTGATGATGTAGCAAAATCCAGGGGGAAGAAATGTAGAATCAATATCATCTTTTCTGAGATGAAAATTTTTTAATTTTTATTTTATTGGGATTTATATGCCACCTTATCTCCTGAAGGACTCAGGGCAGCTCACAACAGTAAAAATATATAATACAAAAAATTTAAAATTTAAAAAATATTAAATAGAAATCCCAAAAATACTAATTAAAACTAAAAACAGCCAATATGCATCAATAAAAACCAATAACCCCCCCCACACACACACTCAGTCCAGGTCGGCCTGTTGAAAGAGCCATGTCTTCAGGTCACGACGGAAGGATCGAAGGTCAGGAGCCATCCGCAGCTCCAAGGGCGGCTGATTCCACAGGGTGAGCGCTGCCACAGAGAAGGGTCTCCCCCTGGGGGTTGCCAGCCAACACTGTCTGGCTGATGGCACCCTGAGGAGGCCCTGTCTGTGGGAGCACACAGGACGCTGGGCAGTTGTTGCTGGCAGTACATGTAAATACCCCGGCCCTAAGCCATGTAGGGCTTTATAGGTGATTACCAGCACCTTGAATCTCACCCGGAGGGCAACCGGCAACCAATGCAGCTCATGCAAGAGGGGTGTAATATGCACGGCTGCATTCTGCACCAGCTGAAGCCTCCGAGTGGTCCACAAGGGCAGCCTCATGTAGAGAGCATTGCAGTAGTCTTCACAGGAGGTAACGAGCACATGAGTAACTGTACATAAGGCATCTCAGTCCAGATAGGGGTGCAACTGGCGCACCAGGCAAACCTGGGCAAATGCCCCCCTCGCCAAGGCTCCCACCTGATCCTCCAAACTGAGCTGTGCATCCAGCAGGATGCCGAAGTTGCACACCCTATCTACGGGGGGTAATACCTCTCTCCCCATAACTAAAGAAGGAACCTCCTGGATAACCCGAGATGCCCGGCCACTCATTCTTGGCCGGGTTGAGTCGAAGCCTGTTCCTCCTCATCCAGATCCATACTGCTTCCAGGCATTGGGACATCGCATCAAGGGCATCACTGGATTGGTTTGGGATGGAGATAAAAAGCTGGGTATCATCAGCATACTGATGGTACCTCACCCCAAAACCAAGGATGATCTCACCCAGCAGTTTCATATAGATGTTGAACAGGAGAGGAAAGAGGACCGACCCCTGGGGCACCCCACAAGGGAGAGGCCTTGGGACCGATCTCTGCCCCCTGCCAACATCGACTGTGAGTGACCCGAGAGGTAGGAGGAGAACCATGGCAAAACAGTGCCTCCCACTTCCAACCCCTCGAGGCGTTGCAGTAAGATACCATGGTCGATGGTATCGAAAGCTGCTGAGAGATCTAATAGGACCAGGACAGAGGGATAACCGCTGTCCCAAGCCCTCCAGAGATCATCCACCAGCGCAACCAATGCTGTCTCCATGCTATACCCAGGCCTGAAACCCGATTGATATGGGTCCAGATAATCAGTTTCCTCCAGGAACACCGGGAACTGTCAGGCCACCACGCTCTCAACAACCTTCGCAACAAAGCGAATGTTGGAGACAGGATGAAAGTTGTTCAAAATAGCCGGGTCCAGGGCAGGCTTCTTGAGGAGGGGCCTCACCACCACCTCCTTCAAGGTGGGGGGGAAGGATCCATCACTCAGAGAAGCATTGACCACTGCCTGGAGCCAGCCTCGTGTAACCTCCCAGATGGCATAAACCTGCCAGGAGGGACACGGGTCCAATAAACATGTGGTGGTACTCAGTTTCCCCATGATCCTGTCCACTTCATCTGGAGTCACAGGATCGAATTCTTCCCAAATGGTATCCACAAGACCCGTCGCTTCGCCCCCGTCAGACCAGTCAGAGTCCAGACTGGCCCAGATCTGAGCGATCTTGTCTGACAGATGCTGACTAAACTCCTCAGCCCGCCCCCACAAAGGGTCCTCCCCCATCTCCTGGTTAAGGAGGGAATGGGTGACCCTGAACAGGGCAGCCGGGCGATTATCTATGGACACAATGAGAGCAGAGAAGTAAGCATACTTCGCCGCTCCCATCACCGCAAGATAAGACTTGTAAAGATTCTTAACTGCAATTGGTCAGATTTGGACCGACTGGACCTCCAACTGCTCTCTAGGCCCCTCCTCCGGTGCTTCATCTCCCGGAGCTCTGCGGAAAACCAGGGAGCTAACCAGGATCTGCACCAGGTCAGAGGCTGCAAAGGGACATCGTGGTCGAGAGCCTCTGAGGCAGCCCTTTGCCAGACGTCCACCAGGGCCTCGACCGAGCTGTGGGTAAGGGAGGCAGGAATCAACCCAAGCAGCATCTGGAACCCATCCAGGTCCATCAGGCGCCTGGGGCGGAACCACCTAGTCGGTTCCGCATCCCAGTGACACAGGGTGGCATGCTGGAAGACCAGCTGGAGGAGGTAATGATTGGTCCATGACAGGGGTTGAATAGTTGGTGATCCCCCACCCAGAGCATTACACCACTGTCCAGAGATAAAAACAAGGTCGAGCATGTGCCCCCACCATGAGTCAGATCCTATATTATTTGGGTCAGGTCCATGGCCATCATGGAAGCCATGAACTTCCGATCCATCCTCGATGCTCCACCCAGAGAAGGCAGGTTGAAATCCCCCAGAACAATAAGTCTGGGGAGCTCAACCGCCACCCCCAATAGAATGTCAAGTAGCTTGGGCAGGGCCGTTGTCACGCAGCTGGGAGAAAGGTACATAAGCAACAGGCCCAACTGACCACCGGGGCCCCACCTCAGGAGGAGAGACTCACGCCCACCTATCTGAGGGACAGTGGCCTCCTGTGGACAAAGGGTCTCCCTAATAACAACTGCCACCCCCCGCCCCTACCCTGGACTCGAGGTTGGTGCAGCACACGGAAACCTGGCAGGCATAACTCAGACAGAGGGACTCCTCCCTCTGGGCCCAACCAGGTCTCCATAATGCAGGCCAGGTCTGCGTCTTCCTCCTTGATCAGCTCACGGATGAGAGGAGCTTTGTTCATCACGGACCTGGCATTTAAATAGACCAACCTGAGCTCAGGGGCATGATCTCCCATACCCCCAGGGAAACGGGTGGAAACAAGAGGGTCGGAGCGCTCCACCGCTCGGAGATATTGAGGGCGTGCTCCCGAACTCCAATACAGCCCTCTGTTCCTCCATCTACCACCATTCCCTATCACCATGGGGATTGCAATTCCCACCCCTCCCCCTAGAGTCCCGGAGTGCCCCAACCTAGTCCCTTCCTTGTCGTGACCCACTCTAGAGCTGGACTGGAATTGGTCAGGCAGAAGTCCCGCAAGTTCCAACTGGGACCCACATCCCACCCCCCTCCCTAACCCCTTTAAAAATTTAGCTAAAAAAATTATACAACGGTCCCTTAAAACCCCTCATTTTACAAAAGCTAAAACCCTTGTTTGCACTATGCCACCTCTCAGGATCCAGGATCCGTCATTAAGGTAGGCCTTAGATAATCCAACAGGCCACACCAGGGATAGGGGGACACTCCCCAGGGCCTGTAATTCTGCAGTCGAGTAAGTCTTTAGGACCATAATTGTCCATAAAATGGGGCAATGGGTGGTGAAAGAAGGCCAGATGAAAGTCCATCATCTCCAGAGAAATACATATATATATATATATATATATATATATATATATATATATGTAGGTCTTGGTGTATTCGGTCTTGTCCGTGTAGATACATATTTACCGTGAAAATCAAAACAAATATATATATATATATATATATATATATATTTGTTTTCGTAGATTTTCAGGTAAAGTATGTAGGTCTTGGTGTATTCGGTCTTGTCCCGTGTAAGGTTGAGAATACCTTGGCAACGTTTCGATGAAATCTCATCCGTCATCTTCAGGCTGGTGTCTTCAGCTTTGTTCTCCTGGGAGAAGTGTGTGATTGTGGCTGTTTTCCCTTTTAAACTCTAGAGTTGGCTGTGTTGTTACTTCTTGATTGGTTTGTGGAGTTGATGTATGCAGATTGGATGGCTTTTTCCTGAGACCCTGTGTGGCTGAGGTGCTGGCTGTGTGTCTCTCAGCCTTTTGTGTTGTAACGACCTGGGTAATGGGCTGTGTGATGACCTTCTGAGTTCTATTGTTGTGACGTCCTGGGTGTGGTGCTGTAATCTCCTGGGTCGTTGTCTGTGCTGCAACCTCCTGATGTTTTGTGTTGTGATTTCCTGAGTTCTGTGATGTAGTATCCTGGGTGGAAGGCTGTGATGTGGCATTCTGGGCCTTGGTTTGGCTCGAGTTTGAGGTCTGGCTATGTGTTTATAGCGTGTGTCAGTTTGCTTAGTTTGGGGGTTGGAGGGGTGTAGCAGCTGGTGTTGCAGCCATGGTCTGGTTTCTGGATGGTGGATGCCTTTCATCTGTGGCGTGGGCTTGGGTTTGAGTCTGGTGAAGGAGATTGGTGGTGGCATCATGTGTTATTTTGGGTCGGTGTTGGTTTTGTGGCTGGGACTCGTTTGTTGATTAGGGCTAGTTTCCAGATGTCTGGTAGGCGGGAAGTATCATCCCGTTTATTCATGTTATGGGGGTGTTACTTATCTCCAATACTGAACACTTCAACAAGAGAATAATTAGGGAAGCCATCGAAATAGAGTCACTACTGCTGTCTCACAGCAGCAGGCTGGGAGGAAAGCTGAAGAAAATCCACCACCACCCTCTCACAGCAGTGTGGCCCGTCAACCCCACCAGTCTGGATAGATGGAGTGGGAGGAAAAATAGCCCTGGGCTAAAGATCTCCAGATTGGCACAGTCCACAGTTCGGCATAACAGCAGCACCCAACCAAGCACCCCCCCAACATCAGCCAATGCTCACCTGGGGCCGCCATCCACCTATTTTCTACCATATCTGCCAATCACTATTGGGTTGTCATCACCTATCCCTTCTCCCTACAACACTTTAGCCTTCCCTGATCTTTGCCATCCACTCCTCAGATCAATGGAAACTCCATCTTATACTCCAGTGATTCAACTACTAATCAGCTGAGTAGTACAATTCACCAGATAGCTTCAGAGATTCTAAAATATATTCACCATACTAGTTACCATCAGTCTTATTGTTATGTTCATATTCAGAACAAACCTCAAAAATAAGGGATCTAACCTGTTAAATTTGCATGAAGAGTCAGACGCAAAGAGTTCCAGCAAAGAGTTTATTCAGTGACTACAGCTCGAATGGACCCGGGTTGGCTTGGCTACGGCTGCCTCTTATAGCCTGCAGCCATAGTTGCCAGCCAATGGGAGTGCAGGGTTTCTTCCCACACTATTTAAACCAATACCATTTGACATTTTACAAGAACAGTTCAAATAAACCAATAACATTCAAACCTACATACATAACACCCTCCCCACTAGGTTCAGTCCATACCAAACCCCAACCTATCTAATGTATTCCTTTAAATAGGTGGGGCTCTTATGTGTACGTTGAGACCTTCGTGGTTCAGAAGTTTTAACGTTCTCACCCAGTGAGAGGGGAAATGTGTCTGCTGACATTTCCTTGTCGGGACTTCCTGTGAAAGGAGACCCTGTTAGACTGTTAGAATCTGGTCTCTCCTCCCAACCCATCTCCATTCCAATGTCAGCACCCAAGTCAGGTAGTGATGTGCAATCTTCCACTTCTAAGGATGGATCTTGGCATTGTGACAGGGTTCGGGATGGTTCCTGTCGTAATGGCTCATTACACATGGGGTTGATTCTTGCTTGCTGATTTTCCTCCTGTTCCCCCTTCCCCTAGAAGTGACATCAGGTGAGGGACTCAGAGAGAGACAGGCGATGTTCCTGAGGGAACCTGGATCTAAGTTGGTCAATGTGCCTGCTCCAGAGGAGGCCATCCTCTGTTTGTACCCTGTAAGAACGAGGGCCAGTGATGTGAGTTATTTCAGCAGAAATCCACAAAGGTTCACCTATAAGGTTCCTAGCATATATAGAATCTCCCACACTGAAAGAACGAACTTTGGAAATGGAATCCAGTGGTGCGTTGGGTGCGTAAGTGGGATGAAGGCGGTCAAGGGAAGACCTGAGTTTCCTACCCATCAACAACTCTGCTGGGGATAAGTTAGTTGATGGGTTAGGAGTGATATGCTGGACACTGAGTAGTTTTTCAACTTTCTCAGTGATGTTCCCAGGACCCAATTGCTGAAGTTTTTCCTTGGTAAAGCATACCATGCATTCAGCCTGGCCATTAGCCGAAGGGTGCCCAGGGGCTGTCAGGGCATGTCTGATACCCTGCTGTGCTAGATATGATTCAAAAAGGTTGGATGTAAATTGAGGACCATTGTCAGAAACAAGGACATCAGGTAACCCATGAGTTACAAAAAGCCTCTTAAGCTGCTTGATGACAGCTTCAGCTGTGGTGGATGCCATAGGGATAACCTCTAGCCATTTGGAATATGCATCTACTATAATAAGGAAAGTGTGCCCTCTGGTAGGGCCAGCAAAGTCAATGTGAATCCTGGACCATGGGCCCCTAGGACATTCCCATTCCTGTGGGGGAGAGGTGGGGCAGGCCTGACTTCCTGACAGTTGGGACAGGATGCAACCCAGTGTTCAACCATTTTGTCAATACCTGGCCACCATACATAACTCCTGGCCAATCCCTTCATTCTGACAATTCCCAGATGACCCTCATGTAACATTTCCAAAACCTCTTTTGTAGTTTTGCAGGAATAACCACCCTGTTACCCCACAAAATACATCCTCTTAATACAGATAATTCAGTTTGCCTGGATTTAAAAGGTTGGGCAAGTTGAGGTAGATCTTGAAGTGGCCAACCTTTCTTAATCCAGCCTATAACAGGAGCCAATAAAGTGTCTTTGGCAGTCTCTCTGGCAATTTCAGCAGCGTGTACTGGAAGCTTGGCAACAGTTTCTAGAAAAAGGTGTAAGTCTCAGGAGCAGGATCCTCAGTGTGTGAATGAAGTGGGTAGCGACTCAAAGCATCTGCATGCCCAATGTCTTTTCCAGGCCTGTGGATGAGTTTGTATGAATAAGCAGCAAAAAATTCAGTCCATCTCAGCATTCTTGGTGACAGGATCGTGGGCGTTGGTTTGTCCCCTGCCACAATGCCTAAAAGAGGTCTGTGATCTGTGACAATAGTAAATGTTCTCCCATATAAATACTCATGGAATTTCTTGACAGTTGCAACAATTGCCAAGGCTTCCTTGTCCAGTTGGCTGTAATTTCTCTCTGCTTTAGTCAAGGTGCGAGAGTAAAATGCAATAGGAGCTTCCCTCCCACTGGGAAGCATGTGGCTCAACACCCCCCCACACTCCAAAAGGGGATGCATCACAAGTCAGTACAACTGGCAAATTCTCAGAGAACTGTATCAGTACAGAATCAGAAATGAGTTGTCTCTTAATAGTGTTAAAGGCAGTTTGTTCTTTCCTGCCCCAGACCCATGCAGACTTTTTGTCTAGTAATCTGTGTAGTTGTTCTGCAATGGTTGCCTTCTGAGATAGAAACATGTGATAGAAGTTAATGAGTCCCAGGAAAGCTTGCAAGTCTGTTTTGCATTTAGGCCTGGGGGCTTCTTTGATTGCCTGAACCTTGGCTTCTGTAGGGTGAATACCATGTTTGTCAATCATATAGCCTAAGAACTCTACCTTGTCAGTTCTAAGTGTGTATTTTTCTTCTTTGACTTTTAACCCCGCTTCCTTGAATCTGGTTAGGACTTCTCTGAGTCTCTCAAGTAATTGAATGTCATTTTCAGCAGAGATTAACACATCATCAAAATAAGGCACCACCCCTGGCAGTGCTTGGAACATTCTTTCCATAAGCCTTTGGAAGATGCCTGGTGCCACACTTACTCCAAATTGCAACCTTTTGCATTTGAAAGCACCTCTATGAGTCACAATGGTTTGGGCCTCTGCAGTGGCATCATCAACTGTTAACTGTTGATATGCCTGGGCCAGATCCAATTTGGCAAACACTGTGCCCCCGCCAAGAGAATGTAATAAATGATGCAGCACTGGAACTGGATATGCACTCTGTTGTAGTGCATGGTTCAATGTCCCCTTGTAGTCTCCGCAGATTCTCACAGACCCATCAGCCTTGACTGGTGTGACTATGGGTGTCTCCCATCTGGAGTGGTCAGTGGGCTCTAAAACCCCTTGAGCAATTAATTTATCTAATTGTGTATCAATTTTTTCCTTTAAGGCAAATGGGACCCTTCTGGGCTTTAAACGGATTGGTGGCACCTTGGGATCTAGATTTAAAGTGATAGGGGTCCCCAAGTACTTGCCTAATCCGTCACTGAAGACCTCTGGAAACTCAGACTTCAAGGCCTCTTCCCACTCAGTGTTGCTCACGTGATTGATGCCAGTCATCTCGATGCCCAGCGGGTTGAACCACTCAAGTCCCAGCAAACTTGGGCTATCCTTGTCCACAATGGTCAGGGGTAGGCGTTTGGTGTGGCCTTTGAACTTCACATTGAATTCTCTTGTTCCAACTACTGGAATCTTGTTCCCTTGGTAGTCTTTAAGAGTCAGCGTTTGCTTCTTGAAATGATTCTTCTGAATGTTTGGGAGTAGTCTGTGGATAGTGTCCCATGACACCATAGACAGATATGAGCTGAGTCCACTTCCATTTGGCAAGGCCTTCCTTCCATAAGTACCTTGACATGCACTTTTCTGTTATTGATAGAAGATGAATGACCAATAGTTACTGTCTGATGAGTTTCATTCTTCCCCCTTGCTTCTGTGCTGCGCCCCATTTTCTCACTGAGATTGTTGGGCTTGAATTCTTTGTCTTTGTTTGCAGGAAATTTCCTTCTGTTGGGTGGAGTTCTGGATGATTTGCAGACTCTTCGGGGGTGGCTTCCCCCACAACCTCTGCAGTAGAAATCTTGCCTCTTTCTTTCCAGGTCTTTCTTTTTTCGCTCCATTCTGAGTCTGTAAATTCCCTCTTCCACCTCACTGCAATCTGACTCAGAATCTAGGTCATCACAATGGTTTGTGATAGACTTTTCCACATCAGAATGGCTCGTGGCCCTGTTCATCTTCCTCATGGCTGTTGCTGAGGACTTGGTAGCTTCTGCTGAAGAGGCTTCTTCTATGGCTTCTTTGAGTGTGATCTTAGGTTTTATTAATAACTTGCTTGTAATACCTTGTCTTTAAGGCCCAGAACGAATCGATCATGCATGGCCTCTTCTAAACTGTTAAATTCACATGCACCCCCAATGTCTCTTAAACTTGCCACGAAGTCGTTTATGCTTTCGTTTTTCCCTTGATCGCAACGGTAAACTCGTGTCTCTTAATGAGGCATGATACTTGTGGCGCGTAATGGGCTCTTAACAGCCTTTCCAGATCAGGCCAAGCCATTACCTTCACGTCTGCTGCTCCCGCAAGGGCCTTCGCCATCTTGAAAACTGCCAGACTGCAGTACGTAAGGAAGACCGTCCTCTTCCGCTGCTCGGAAATGGCAGCAAGATCGTTTCCCTCCAAATACATTTGGAAATGATCTGCATACGACTCCCAGTCTTCTGCTGTCGGATCAAACGGGGCTGGGGGGGTGTTCAGTGCAGCCATCTCGCTCTTCTTCTGTTCCGCATTGCCTTCTCTTCAGGGGAATCCCATCCTCGTCGCCAGTGTTAACTTTGCATGAAGAGACAGACGCGGAGTGCTTCAAGCTCTTTAGTTTATTAGTGACTACAGCTCAGAACGGACCCACTTTGGCTGGGCTGTGGCTGTTACTTATAGCTAGCAGCCGCAGTTGCCAGCCAATCAGAGTGCAGGGTTTTTCCCGCACTTTTAAACCAATCATTTCTAACACTTTACAAGAACAGTTCAAACTAAACCAATGACTTCAAACCTACATACATAACATAACCCATGGAAATCCTTTACATTATATGGAATCCTACATGTCTATGAACAAACAAGATACATATGTTTACACTCTAGATGGGAAGAATGATAAGAATAGGTAAAAAAGGAATGGAACTTATAAATATCATAGTTTTCATTTTTATAGTGCATTGGGCTAAATAACTTTCAGAAAACTTGGAATGAGTTCTAATTTTGTTTGGAATATAATGACACATCCTCTAGCTTTTTTGATGTTAGAGTAAATTACACATTTGCTATTTGAGTCATTATATCAATATGCTTGAGTCTGGTATTAAGTCAAATGAATCAAAAGAGATTACATTAAAATAAGTCAACTTCTATGATTAAGAAATGAACTGATGTATCAAATTCCATATACTAAAGTAATCAGACTACTGAATAGAAGTTTAATGAATCTTGAACTCTGGCCTAACTAAAATGAAGTTAAATGAATAATGATTATGAAATTTATAAGAATATTAAAAAACTAGTGAACCCTATTTCATAGATTTCAGTGACAAAAATTAATGTAGTTTTTTTTTACTCTGTAGATAGCTCAAGACAAATTTATGTCATCCTTATTAGTTTAGTAGACTGTGTATTAATTCCTAGCATACTTTTCATTATGTTCTTAAGCCCTAGATATTGTGCACTGCATGTGCCATTCTCACACTTACATCCATCCATTTCCTTGACAACTTGCTAAAAATTTACTCTCGGACAAGATAAAAGATGGAATGGGGGAAGGAAAAAATGTGAAATGTATATATCTCCTCTGTTTCTTTCTAGCAGCAGGTGACACTTCTACAAACTGTAGGCGCCTTCATGAAAGAGCAAATCTAGTTTCAAGCTTTAGCACAACTGCCTTCCAAAGACATAGCTTTTACAAGCTTTCAATTCAGGTTGCCATTGAATACTTTCAAATAAACAAGATTTTCTTTCAGTTATAGATTTGAATTTTTATGGGAATATTAATGTCTTTTACGAGCCCATTTTATTGATTTTGATTTGTAAAGGTTGATAGCCAGCATGAGCCTTCAGAGAGAATTCAGGTTATAAATCGAAGTAAATGAATGTACAAATAAAACAAAAATGCACTGTACGGGCCTCTTTTCTGTTAACTAAAAAAAATTCAGGAGGTAATGGCTATGTCCTGCAATAAAATTGGACTTCATGATAGCGTACATTTATTTAGTTGTATTTTCAGCTGTCAACTTCCCTTTAAGCTATGCTGATAAAGTTTCCAATAGTTGATTCCCTACCATAAAATAGTAACTCTGAAGAAAGAATGAGCAGAGGAACAGTGGGAAGCTGGATTAGCAAATGCTTAATCCTGTGGACTAATTTAAAATGAAGGGTCAGAAGCTATCTAAAGTTTTGCTTAGAAGATAAATAGCTTATTAGTTGTGTTTCTTAGCAAATTGCTTTGTTTCTTCCTTTCCTTCTAGTTATCTATGGCAAGAACAGATCTAAATCTGCAACACTGTGGGCCATGGTTACTGAAATATGCAGTTCTGGCCCCAAAGGGGAAATGCAGCAGTAACACAGAAATTCTAAAAATTGGCATTGTCTCTAGAAAGGAGCAAGGAGAATAAAGGACTAACGGAGAACTGGCCCGATGGCTCAGCAGTTAAAGACACTGAGCTTGACAGCCCAGGTTCAAGACCCAAGTGCTATGCAGCAGGGGTCAGCTTTCATAACTTGCCCTAGCCCACCCATCAGTTCAAAAGCATGGAAACAGGAGTACATAAGTAGGTACCACATCAGTAGGAAGGTAACAGTGTTCCATGACATCATGCTGGCCACATGACCACAGAAATGTGTTCAGACAGCACTGGCTCAGTGGCCTTGAAACAGAGATGAGCACTGCCTCCTATGGTTGGCAATGACTAATGGAGTTAAATCCACAGGGACTCCTTTACCTTTAATTTCCTAATCATACTTTGCTAATTAAATTATTCCATTCTAATTTAGGGTCCATAAGGGGCTAAAAAGTCCTTTATTTACAGGAAGACAGACAATTGCAACCCATACAGTCTGTGCCAGAAAGGATACCATCAATATATAAAAGCCAAGGGCAATTGTCTGACAGGCACCTGCTGATTAATGACTTGTCTTAATGTTGTAACACCCAATGCCACATTTTAATAATGGACTTTAAACAGAGGTAGGCATTTCCATGCAGTTTTCTCTCCACATTTGCAAAACATTGCAGAAACAAAGCCTGTATCAGAATGGTAAAATGACAGACTTTCAGAAAACTGAAATACTCTTAGGACTATTATGACAATGGACCTTAAGAATTGCACTAGTACATAGGATTATGCTAAAAGAATTCTAGCTTTCCAAATAAATTGCACCCTTGCCTAATGCTTCATTCCCCATTTGCTCCATCTTTAGTAATTCTTAATTGTTTGTGGATCATCCTACACATTGTTACACAAAATAAATTATGACACTGAATTAATGTACTTCAGACTATTAAGTGAAAGTCATGTACTTGTTCCCCTCCTCTTCACTGAACGCTCCTTTTGCAAATTAGCAAATCATGGGGATGATTATGCTAGGTCTTTCTTTGTAATGTGCTTCATTCAGGAAATTGTTTAGTGGAAGATAAATGAAAAGACTGCCTTCCACAGTCATGCAGGCTGAAATGATACAGCTCAAGAACTCGAGCAATACTTTCTGTAATCTTCTTCCTCTAGGATTGTTGACATGTTGTGTTGATCCTATATAAAAGGACAGGTCCTAAGTACATTTAAAATGGGTGTATGATCAAGGATATAAAACCTATGTGCCCTGCAGGCAGTGATATACCCATGGTATAATCCTGAATACGATGCTCCATTCAACTCTTTATGAAAAGTATAGAATGGAGTACAATATTGTATCTTGATAGTCTTAGTAGATGGCCAAACTTGGTTAGCCTTGTCTAGCATGTATTTTTGTCAGATCCAGTTAGTAATTGGATGGAAGAGCAAACTATACTGGAAGTAAAAAAAGAAAACCTGACACAAGAAAGCATAGCGTTACCAAGAAAAGGATATAGATATAGATGATATAGATACATGATATGGATATATACTGTTAGTGTATATCTCCGTGAGGAGAAACGAGTGCAGCCAGGAAAGCATGAGTAGAGAGGCAATGAATAAGACCCTGGACACGAGGAGTAAACTGAATACAGGAAACGTTGGTTTTACTATCATTGAGGATTTAGCAGAGTCCAAAAACAGTCCAAGTCATACACAAAACAAGTCAGTCAAATATCAATATGCCCTTGTCCTTACCAATCAGCAGGCACAGTTCGTAGTTTGTCAAATCAGTAGTCAAAACACGGAGAACCTTAAACAGTAGGTAATCAACACAGAGATAGAGCAGAGAACAGGGGGGAAGAACCAGGTTTCTGGCTCCCTCTTATGGCCGGTTGCTGTAGCCACAGCCAATCACATTCTGGCTACCCTTAAAGTGACATACACTGTCAATCCTGGTTTATATATTACAAACCCAAATGTTAACTATACTAACAGTCTCCCCTTTGGGTTGAATAATATATAAAACCTTATAGTCTTATTCCATACTTATCGCAACACATGTTGTGTTTAACACTGCTTTGTGCTTTTGTGAAGTTGTCTGCAATATTGTCCTCAGATGCACAATATTTCAATACAATCATTCCATTCTGCACACATTGTGTTTAGACCTAGTCTTTACAGCAAGACTAGACGCCATTTGTATTGCTGCTTGATTATCTTCATGCACAGTCAGTGGTTCTTGTACCTTGATTCCTATATCAAACATCAGTTGTTTGTAGAATACTAGATCTGTACGTAACAGAGATAAACAGGAAAATTCAGCTTCCATCGTCAACAAACTGACATGTTTTTGCCTTATAGACCGCCATCCTATCAATACATTACTTAATAACACTGCTGTACCTGATGTCGATCTATGTGTAGATAGATCAGTTGCAAAACTTGCATCAGCATTCGCAGTCAATTTCAGATCATTACTAGGCTCTAAATACAATGCATAATGCATTGTATGCTTCAGACATCTCAGTATACGTTTTGCGGCTTCCCAGTGTCTTTCAGTTGGTTCAGAATTAAATCTAGCTAATTGGTTTACACTATAAGCAATATCTGGACGGGACCAATTGCTCAAATAAGACAAACTACCAATCAAGGATTGATAGATGTTCTTATCAAACATTGGGCTTTTACCATCAGTATTCCAAAACTCTTGGCTCATGGGTGTATTTGATGGTTTACACAGCTCCATTTTCAACATCTTTAGCAGTCTATCGATTTTCGCTATCTGGGCAATTTTATAGCCTCTGTCAGTTTTGTCTATTTCTAACCCAAGATGTTGTTTAATTTCACTTAGATTTCTTATTCTGAACTTCTTATCCAACAATGAAATTATGTCTGCTGCTTCCTTTTCAGTTTTCGTGATTAAAGCTATGCCGTCTGTAAACAGGAGCAATAATGATATGGAACTATCAGTTTCCCTTTTAAATAAACATGGGTCTGCAATGCCAGCTACGAACCCTATCCTTTCTAACTCTTTAACTTTACATTGGTTCCACTCATAACCTGACTGCTTTAATCCATATAAACTCTTTTTCAGCCTCCAACAATCAGTGTTGTTATCCTCTTTTATTCCAAGAGGCTTCTTCATATATATGTTATGTTGCAACGGTGCATGCAAGTATGCTGTTTCCACATCTAAGTGATTTATGATATATTTTTGTTTTGCTGCCCATACCAAAGCTGCACACAAAGTTGTAGCTTTCAGGCTAGGAGCAAACACTTCATCATAATCGTTTGCAGTTTGACTAAAACCTTGAGCAACCAACCTAGCCTTATGGGTTATCTATGCTGGTTTTTATTTTATATATCCACTTGCATCCCACTGCATGTTCACCAGGAGGTAGTTTTACATTCTCATAAACCTCTAGCCTTTTTAATGAGTTTAGTTCTCTATTCATAGCTTCCTGCCAAGCAGCCTGTTCCTTGGCTGGATACATTTTCAACTCATCATAAGTTGATGGAACTACATTAACCTGGCATGCTATGCTGGCTTGATACCTATCCGGTGGCCTAGATATACGTGTTGTTCTTCTAAGTAACACAGGACTTACAGGTTGATCCTCTTGTTTTATCTCCTCTTGAGATACTACATCATCCTGTGCCATTTCCCCTACTTTAACATTAATTACTGGATCTTCCTCAGGGACAATCTTAGTTTCAATAATCACATCATCAGTAGACTGTAGTCTATTCCACCCTATAGGCTCTAGGAATTTGGCACTAGCACTGCTGTATGTATTCGTTGTGCCTGGTGCCCAAAATCTATATGATTTGTGATTTGAATTATATCCAACAAAGATCAGCTTCCTAGCTCTGGATTGCCCTTTTGTTCTCATCTGAGATGGAACATGTACCCATGCAGGGGTACCAAACGTATGGAGATAATCTAGGTTTGGCTTTTTACCATGCCAAAGTGTGAATGGTATTTTACCTGTAGTTGAGTGCACTACCTTATTCAACAGACTATTGGCACACATAATAGCCTCTCCCCATAATGATCTAGGCAAATTAGCATCATTAAGCATAGTACGAGCCATGGCCTGCAACGTTTGTCCTCTTCTCTCAATGTATGAGTTATGAGTAGCTCTATAAGGTGCAGAACGTTTATGCTTCACACCTAGATTTGCTAACTTTGTTTGAAACTCCTTGTTAACAAATTCTGTCCCATTATCAGTTACTACAGTTATTAATTTGTGCTTACTCTTCTGCTCGGCAAATTTTACCCAATTAAAGAAGTTCTGGCACGTTTCAGCTTTTGTTTTCATCAAATAACAGAAACCATATCTAGAGTAGTGATCCACAATACTTAGTATATAACAGGCACCACCCAAACTGGATTTCATAGGACCAATTAAATCAACAAACATCACCTCTAGAGGTTCCTTTGTTTAAAAACCATTAACCCTGTTTGCGGGAGTAACCTTGCTCTTTTCTTGGTTACAAGCATTGCAGTTTAAATACCTGTTGCAAGGCTTCAATTTCACTCCCTCTGCTAACCTAATGGTTTGTTTTATCTTTTCAAAATTAACATGCCCCAGACGCCTATGTAGTAAGTGAATACATTCATCATGTGGCTTATCATTACTACAAAGCGAGTTAGCTGTCTGCAACTGGTCAGTACGTATGACATATAGCTCATTCTCCAGCTGAGCGGTAACACATTTACCCTCTTTTTCTATCATACATTTATCTCCCCTGAAGTTTACTTCGTAACCAAGTTTAGCTAAAACCCTTATTGATAACAGGTTACACTTCAGTTTAGGGACATATAACATAGGTAAATGCTCCTTTAACCATGGACAATATGCATTACCTTCACCCTCTGCTTTCATCTTCCAACCGTTTGCTAATGAAACATGTTGTGTACTTTTAAACATTTTTACAAAATGCTTTTTGTTAGTTGTAATACATTGTGAGGCTCCACTATCAACAACCCACAAACCATGGTTACTAGTGGATTTGTTAAACACAGCCAGACTACTCTTCTGCTTAGGCTTCTGCAAATTCCCAGTATTTTCAGCCTTTTTGCAGAATCTTGCTATGTGCCCCCTAGCCCCACAAGAAAAACATTTTTTCACAGTATAGGCATTTGAAGACAAATTATCTTCCTGCGGTTGTTTCTCCCTCAATTGGTCTCTGTCATTTCTCCTTCTTGCTTCTTCTAGCAATCTTCCAGTTATGTCAGTCAATGTTAGTTCATTTCTTGTTAAAACTTCCAGAGAAGAAACATAGGTATCATAACTTTCACCCAATGATGACAGTATGATGTAAACCTGATGTAGTTCTGAAAAAATTACTTCTTTTTCATGCAGCTCCTGGAAAATTTTCTTCAACAAGTTTAAATGCTGCAGCATATCTCCACCTCTCAGAAGACGTGTTCTAAACAATTTCCGTGTTAGATGTATCTGCACCAACACTATCATGAACATAAATCTTCTTTAAATTCTCCCAACACCTAGCAGCAGACTCTTCCCCATGAATATGGACAAGCTGCTGGTCATTCAGTGTTAGTCTAATTATACAAAGAGCTCGTTCATTATCACGTTTAAACTCAGCAATCTTCTTGGCATCATCTTCATTTTCAGGATTCAATGCATTCACATCTGGTGGATCATTGACTGCATACCATAACGCTTCTCTACGCAGAAGTAGACTGCACTTCATAGACCAGGAAACATAGTTTGTTCCATCCAGCCTGGTTATCAGTGATAGACTGGTTGCTGGATCATTAGCCATCTTCAACCAGGATAGTAAACCACAATCAATCAGTAAATAGCTGTCTGTGTCTTGAATATTCAGACCAGCTCTCACTCCTTTGCTCTCTGGTCTACACTGGGCCCATAACCAGTGTTAGTGTATATCTCTGTGAGGAGAAACGAGTGCAGCCAGGAAAGTGTGAGTAGAGAGGCAATGAATAAGACACTGGACACGAGGAGTAAACTGAATACAGGAAATGTTGGTTTTACTATCATTGAGGATTTAGCAGAGTCCAAAAACAGTCCAAGTCATACACAAAACAAGTCAGTCAAATATCAATATGTCCTTGTCCTTACCAATCAGCAGGCACAGTTCGTAGTTTGTCAAATCAGTAGTCAAAACACGGAGAACCATAAACAGTAGGTAATCAACATAGAGATAGAGCAGAGAACAGGGGGGAAGAACCAGGTTTCTGGCTCCCTCTTATGGCCGGTTGCTGTAGCCACAGCCAATCACATTCCGGCTACCCTTAAAGTGACATACACTGTCAATCCTGGTTTATATATTACAAACCCAAATGTTAGCTATACTAACATATACATATACATAGATATTGATAGATATGATGAGGATGTATAATGGCATATAATTACAGGTGAATAAATTCATTTTCATTTCTTGTCACTTTTGAATGCAATCACTTGCATACCCTTATCTTTCAATGTCTGTATTAATCTGCAGATGTATTAAAATATATGCACACAAATACAACTCATGTATCACTTCTTATTAAAATTAAAAGAGTCAGTTGGCTTGAGATGGAGTTATAGAAACTGAATAATAAATAAATAAAATAAAAATAGACATTTCTAAACATTTTTCTACAAAAATAATCTGCTTGGAAGGACACCATCCAAAATTATTTGTTTGGAAGTAAATGCCAATATGGTCATGATTTCTTTTTTGGTAGATATGAATGGAATTGCACAATAAATTCATTTTCCTCTATAAATATCAATTTCTGAATGTTTACAGATTATTGAATTATTGAGGAATTAAATGGTAACTTTTTGTTAAAATTAAAGAAAACTAAATTCTAGTACATGAATGTGTATGTAAGAAGCAAAACTAGTGATTTTGTAAGGACTTTACAAAAGCCATATTACTCAAAAATATCCAAGTATCATAGTGCAACTACAGATCAGTAGGTCAGAAATACTCAACAAAGAGCATGTATGGTTTAATGGATTTGAAGCTGGACTACAAGCAGAGACTCAGAATCTCCAGCCAGGGATTCTCACTGACAGACATTTGAGCCACTCACCATCTCAGCCCAAACTATTTCTCAAAGTTGTGGGAAAAATTGAAGGGGATAAATATGTATACCAACTTGGTCAACTGAAAGAAAAGTAGAATATAAATCTACAATATATAACTACATAGATTTTGAATATTCTATTCTGTCCTATTTTATTTTTTCTCCTACAATTCTCTTCCTTCTAATAGGCAGGGTTGTAATGAGTTCTAGATAGAGTTGTCATGAATATAGCATGAAAAATATAGATGTATAGATATCTGGTTTGAGTCTCTTCGGTGACGGACACGAAATCCGTGACTGTGCGTGGTTTCGCTCCGTGCTCGCTGCCGGAGACCCCGAGCCACCTGGCTCTGGGGTTAAAACCACCCCGTAGAGATGGTGAAGATGGGGGAGCCGTCGGCTGGACAGAGGAGAGCCGCATCTCTCCTCCCCAGCTGGACTTTCCCTTTCCCGAAGGCAGCGCAGCGGTGGCCAGAAATGGCCACCTCAAAGAAGATCTCAAGCGGACAAGTTTGTGCAGGAGGAAGTTGTTAAGAGAAAGTGCGGTGGACTGGGCTTGACATGGAAACATCCACTTAAGGTACCGAATTGAACAGTGGGAAACAGTAACAATTCTTTAAAAAAAGAAAGATACTAAAAGCGGCGTGAGAAAGTGAAAAATCAGTTTGTCGCTTTTTTTTCTCTTCTTCTCTGATGTTAATGGCTTTGAATAACAAGCAATATTGGGAAATGAAAAGCACAAGAAATGGCTATAAGTACACTTGGGCACTAATAGGCTTTTTTCTATAGCTGAAAATAAAGTGCCAAGTGATAAAAACCTTTTGAGAGACTTTAAGATCTCTTTTCTATAAAGGAAGAGAAAGGAAGCAATAGAGGAAGAGGGGAAAAAGTGAAAGGAGGGTGAGGTCTGGAGACTGAGGATATCACCCGGACTTAAAAGAACTGAGTGTGGATTTGTAACATTGGGAAAAGATACATTCTAAAACATATCTCAACTGGAACTTTGGTTGCAAGCCTAAACCCCTGAAAAGTGAAAGTGTGCTAAAGAAGTAAGAAATAACTTTGGGTACTTGAAGGACTTTTGGTTTTTTGAACAGAGGATATTAAGCAGACTAAAGTTAATTGGAGATTGTTTCTAAAAGAAAGGGGGAAAATCTCTCTTAAAAATGTTACTACCCATGGAAGAATCAAGAATGTTATTTAAACAACTCAAAGAAGAATTGCAATTGATAAAAATGGAGGTTTTGAAATATATGCAACAACAGGAAATATCAGTGGAACAAGAAGGGTGGAACAAAGAAGAGGAAGCCATTTTAAAGGACCAAATAACTGCTAAAAAGCGAAAGGGGAAAAAAGGGAAGAGAGGGAAGAGAGTTAACAATTTAAGATTTGAAGCAATAATTTAAAAAAAGTATAATTATAATATCACAAGAAAAAACCAAAAGACAGGATTTCAGAAGGGAGAACTAGTTAGAAAAGTGAACAGTGAGGGAAGAGAGGAAAAGGGGGGACAGGAAAAAAAGAGGAAGCTGTAAATGGAAACAAGATATACAGAAACAAAAGAAGTATACTAGGTTCAAAGAATTTATTCACCTTTTTGGGTATCGAGATAATGGTTAAATTAACTAATTAAATTAAAGGAATCTGCAAGGGTACATGAGATTTATGATTATATTAGAAATAGATAGAAGTTAGAAGTTTTAGAGGATTAATATGATGTGTATTCCTTTTTCTTTCTTAATGGTAATAAAATGAAAATATTTTAAATGGGAATGAATGAACAAGATAGATATGGTAATTAATGGTTGAACTGAATTGGAATGGGAATAACTTTCTTTGGCTACAATTGCTATATACATCTATAACCTTTTTATTTTATATTGTTAAAAAGTGCAATAAATAAAAATAAATGTACCAAGCAGAAATTGATTGATAATAGAGATTTTATTAAATAGAGGAGTAATAGAAATAATGATGTTAAAGGAGAAATAAAAATGTTAAATAATAATTGGTTAAAAAAAGATGGGGTATTATCCTCTGAAGCAATAATTATAGGGTAAAATATGTTCTATAAGAAACACAAGATTGTAAATGTGATAGATAAAAGTGTATTAATAATTGAGTGAAAAATATGGGGGGGAGAATAAAGGAAAATAGTATAAATTGTTATGATAAATGGGATAGAATACAAGAAATGAAGAAATGAATTGAAATTATATCTGTATGGAAAAGGGAAGATCCAGACACACACTGTTCTCAAAAGAAGAATTCTTATGTTTTTGTCTGTTTGTATTAATGTAACAATGGTCTGTTTATACTGTATATTTGTTGGCCAGGAATGGTTGTGGAATGATGATACGAAATGTAGTAAGAAAAATTAACCTGCAAATATGGAATATTTTGTATTTAATGAGGATGGAGAAGATGAGGCACAATCTACCGGCACATTATATACTATGTTTGTATTTTTGTTTAAAAATAATAAAAAATATTGTTAAATAAAAAAAAGAAAAATATACATGTATGCATTACTGTTCACAAACTCTGATCATCTCGAAGCTGTGACCAATCTTATTCTCACAAAGGCCCCAAACTGTGTAAGCATTTGATTAGACAACTCATAGTCACCTAGAATTAACATACCTGATGAATGATGTCTTGGTGTTCTCTGAGCTTGGATTTTTTTTATATCATCAGTGAATGAGAGATAAATTTTCTGGTTCTTTACATAGAATGGCTTGTCCGCAATCTTGGTTGCAATGTGGTTTCTTTCTTGATCACACTAATGAGGGTATATCTACACGATAGTATTACAGAATACAGAATAACACAATTGGAAGGGAACTTAGAGATCTTCTAGCCCAGGGTTGTCAAACTCCCGGCCCACGGGCCGGATGCGTCATGCGCTGGCCACATCCATGCCCAGTTTAGCAAAGTCCTGATATGTCATGTGATGCCACCACGATGATGTGAGTTTGACACCCCTATTCTAGCCCAACCTCCTGCTCAACAAGTTCCTATAGCATTTCAGGACAAATGGCTGTTCAATCTCTTCTTTCTTGATTACTCTAAAAAGGGTATATCTGTTTTTTTATTCATGTACTTATAAACTCTAATAATGAAGCTAGTGAATGTGGGAATTAGCTGTTTCTTATTTTTATTTATTTGTAATAAAAGGGAAACCATGAAAAAGATATAATTAATAATGAGGCATATGGGGAGATATTTAACAATAGCAATAGCACTTAGACTTATATACCATTTCACAGTGCTTTTACAGCCCTCTCCAAGCAGTTTACAGAGTCAGCATATTGCGCCCAACAATTGGGGTCCTTGTTTTACCCACCTCGGACAGATGGGAGGCTGAGTCAACCTTGAGCCTGTGAGAGCCAAGCTGCCAAACTGCTGGCAGCTGGTGATCAGCAGAAGTAGCCTGTAGTACTACATTATAACCACTGCACCACCATAGCTCTGAAAAGAATTCCATTTATCTCCTTATTTTTCTCTTGTAGAGTTTCTGCCCCTTAACACAACTATTTTTGCTTTCTATTATCCCAATGTAAAACTTGAATTTCTTTTCTCACATGAGTTTTAACAGTTTTCACTCCTATTTCTAAGGACTAAAATCTTAAAATAACTTCCTTGATTATGGAGAAAAACATTGCACCACCTTTTAAATGAACTAGTTTCCCTTCCCAGCCATGATGAGACTTATGCCCCCTAATGGGTAGCTTATTTAAGACCTTAATAGACATTTTTTTTATACAAGCAAGATGGAATATCCTGGGATGTTTAATTTATGAATCAGATATCATGGGAAACTTTATGATCAAGATATCAAACGCCATTGAGATCATTTCTTTAATTTGATAGGTTTTTCCTCTTCTTTTCATTTACTACCAATTGCTTGAAATAAGCAGTAATAATGAATCAGTTCAATAAGTCTGTTTCCCCAGAGATGAACAAAGCAAGGAAGAGGGTTAAGGAAAAGGAGAAAGACACTTATTTAGAAGTTTGATAGACAGTTTTGAAAAAGCAAATTATATCACCATCTTCAGAAGTAGCATATAAACTCGCACTTTGGTGTTGTGTATCAGATCTTCAGAATATTTACACTTACAAAAATGGCAAGGAGTTCTTTCTATCAATGACAATAGTGCAGTTACTCCAATAGAAATTACTAATGTCTGAACAATTTACTTTTCTATTCCAGAACATGAATCAAATAACATGTTGCTTGTTTTAAAAGGATTCCATGAAGGTACCAGCATTGGTTGATCACAGGTCCCTAAAATGCAAAAAATAATAGTAATAATAAAACTCTTGGGTTCTTATATAATTGCAGCAGCATAATATATAGTATCACTATTAATATAATGGGCAGCACTAAAAAAAATAATACTATTTACATTGTGCATCATAAATCAGTTAATGTCTGTGCTATAAGAGCCAGTTTGGTCTAGTGGTTAAGGCACCAGGCTAGAAAGCAGGAGACTGTGAGTTCTAGTCCTGCCTTATTCATGGAAGCCAGCTAGGTGACTTTGGGCCAGTCAATCTTTCTCAGCCCAATTCACCACACTGAGCTGTTGTTGTGAAGAAAATAAGAGGAAGAAGATATGTCAGATATGCTCGGCACCTTGAGTTATTTGTAAATAATCAGGCAGGATTAATAAATAAATAAAATATGTGCATATATACAAATATACATGAGAATACTTACATAATGCAATGTTTATGATGGAACCAAAAAGATAGCACTTTTTCAATGGAAAACGCACATGATTTCTTTCAACATTTTTTTCTATGGCAATATTAACAGATGCATGAATCATGACAAATTTGTATTTGTCCAGACAGAATGAGGGCAGTAAAATTGATAGTTCTCATTCTGAACCAGCTTTGTACTCAATGCAAATATAAATGGCTTAGTGATCCATGTTATTTGAATCCCTGTGAGGTATTTTTGCTGCTTGCAACAGGCTATTTATGTAAATACATTTATACGTACATACTTTAGGAGCAAATATATGAAAGCTGTTGTAGCAAGACAAAGTTATGATCACTCTTTGACCACAAACAAGGGTGTCCTCAGGGTATGGTCAAAAAAGTCAAGACAGCAATCTGTCTGTCTTTCTGTCTGTCATCAACAAATATTATGTTAATTTTTCACTGGAAAACATTTACAGTATAATTAGGTCACTTTGTTCTAGACAGGATTTCTCATGAGCTTTGACACAGAGAAAGGAAATCATGTCTATCCAATATAACATAATCATATCTTTTTGACTGCCCAGTGCTGACATATATCAGAGTTGAAAAGTGAGAATTGCCTTCCAAGACTTTTACTTCTTCAATCACTAGATGTCAGTTAATTCTAAATCTATGATGTATTCATCTCCTTCTTGCTCCTGTTTCTATCAGCTCTACGACTACATGGGAGGGCTGTGCATATTTTCAGAAGAGCTTTGTTTTCAGAAAAGCTCATGCAAAGCATCTCTTTAAAATAGTTGGGTAGCCTCCTGCTTTTAAGCAGCAGAATAAAACAGTCATGTTGCTGCACCAGAGAAAATGTGCTTATTCTTTATGTATTTGAAATATTTCTGCAATGGTTAAGCAACTGACAGCTTAAATGCATGTACAACAGCCATTTACTTTATCTGAGAATCATTCTGTGATGACCTGGGGCATGGCACAAAGGCAACATAGTCAGTTAATCAATAAGAGTCCCTTTATTAGCTCCAACTTTGCCCCCAACATCCTGATTACCTTCTGGCTGGAGGAAAACTCTCCCAGGAACAGCCTTTGACTACAGAGAATCAAGTCCAAAATGTGGTCAACAAAAATTGTAACTATAAGTCCAATCAAGGCAAAATGAGGTAATTAGTTTGGCAGGGCAGGAGCAAGAATTCCAGATGTGAAGGCACGCAAAACTCAGCATGGTTGAAAAGATGCCAGGAACACAGATAAGCAAAATCAACACAAGATTAACTCACATTTGTTCCCAGCAACTGCTGCATACAGCCTGCATTTCTTTTAAACCTTCTTCCCAGGTGTGGCTAATGAAGGGAATCAGGACCTTTTCCTCCCCTATAAGCCATGGAACCAACGTTGCTCTCTTCTCTGTTTCTCCCTGTGTGCCCTAGGATGAAGAGAGGGTAGGCCTGAGTCTTCTTTTGACTTCCCTCTCCCTTGTTCTAGCTCTCCCCTCCTCTGCCCAAGCTGGACTTCTCCCTTCCCCAGTTTCCTCCACAGCCAACGGAGCCGCACTCCCACTCCCTGTCAGCTGTTCATCTTCCTCCTCGGATTCAGACTCCAACAGGGGCATGACACATTCAATATTGAACATAGGATATTAACAATTATCAGATCACATTCAAAAATGACACTTCTGTGGTTACATTTGGGAGTAGGGGCATACCAAAAAGATTCAGGGTCCCCATGTGGCTTCAAAACCTCCAGTTGCATTTCTCTTAGTTAACCAATTTGTTGGACAATTGATGTGTTCCTGAACTTGTGGATCTGTACTCTCCTTACCACTGAATAGTCTGCAGTAGTTGGAAAATTACTATAAGAATTTTCTAGTTGAGTTTGCCCCAGCACACTCCCAGTCAATTCCTATATCAGATCAAAGCAAACGCATATGCCATTCAGTTCAGCTAGCAAAAAATATAGTTTGATGTTTATTTATTAAATATCAACAAACATCAAAAACAGTTAGCTGGCAAAATAAGGACCAAAAGCAGGCAAAAACAGGGAAAGTGAAAGACATGAACAACAGGCAAGCCTTCACATTGCCTACAGTATATTTGTACCTCAAACAGCATCTAATTTCCCCAAGCCACTGGAAACAATACTGTAAATAAATCACACAGACAGTTCCAAAGGGAGGGGCCTTTGCCTACTCCAATCTTAACCCTTTAATGTACCTAATAGTAGCAGAATAAAGATGGAAAATAGGACATCAGATGATTCGTCCTCTATTCTGCATCGTGAAAGAAATCGTGAGGCCTGCTTCCTTTCAAAACCCAAGAAAGAAAACCCCCAACTCCACTGAGATAGAGAAGAGGTACTTTTACTGAGTTTGAAATGATAGCAGTGAAAGAAAGGCAAGATCTGATCCAAAACACACAAAAATTATAGATTGAAAATTTCCCCAAACCCCTTCCCCCAGGGTCTGACTCTAAGGGTCCAATCAATGTCTAGTATGATGTTGTGTGAAGCTCATCTTCAGGTATTTCACCCATCTGGAGTCCTAGGGTGGTTGGCCTTGACAAGGGTATAAAAAACTCCACTCAGCAGCACAATAATTATTGAGATCAAACCTCTCTTCCAGTTCACATGAGACTTCGCCTCACCAACTCACTTCTCCAACCCAAATGCCATGCCTACCCCCCATTACTATGACAGCCAAAGCAAGCATGCTGCAGAGTCAAAGTCCATGCTGGAGATCCAGCTGACAGAAACAATTCAGTTGATTAAGAGATGTATCTAATGTCAGGGGTCCTTGGTGCTCTCCAAGCTTGGTTGTTTTCTTGCAGGGGTTTCATTACCCAACGGTGCTAGCACTGATGATGGTACCTAATTTGGGTAATGAAACCCCTGCAAGAAAACAATTAAGCTCAGAAGGCACCAAGGACACCCCATTTCAACCCTGAGCTGCAAATGTTCTTCTTTATTGTATCTAATGTAACTAATACAGAGAAGCTTGAATTTCACTAAACCCGTGGAAGCAAATCCTGATTGCTCAACTCTAGGCATAGTTTGGTCTTTAGATCTTATGTGTTTTCCTGCAGTACAGATTTTAATGAAACATGTACAAAGAGGCCACCCTACAAAGAGAAGCAAAACCCTTCTTTCAATCAACTTAACACCACCATGGATGCCACTGTTTATTCCTGATCTGTCAGCTTACGCATATTGGTCCTGCCTAAGTGCTGGGTCTCTGTGAACAAAGCAACATTCAGAGAGGATTTTTAGAGATCTGCACTCTCCTCCTCTTACATTTTGGGGTACCTCTATTTCAGGGGTACCAAACTCACATTGTCACAGCAGCATCACATGACATATTGGGAGATTTTTCCCCTTCACTAAACCAGTGGTGCGCGTGGCCAGCGCATGATGCATCTGGACCATGGGCTGGGAGTTTGACAGCCTTGCTCTATTTCTAGAAGAACATGATTCCCCACCCCTCCATTCCCACTCCCCATCCTCACCCTTTTTCTTTTTTCTTTTTTTCTATTTTTTTCTATTTTTTTTTTGCTATTCAGTCTAATGTAAGAAGGAACAAGCCTGGGCTTTTGTGAAAGGCATAAAATCTCCAATATGTTGAGATACAAAAAAAGCCACAAATAATAAAAGCCTCTAAATGAATTTTTAGCAAAAGCGGGGGTGAAGACAATACAAGCATTTCGGCATCATTTTTATGAGAACAGTGAACATGATTCCATTGGGAATGGATCAATGCTTTCTGTGGTGCCTGAAGCAAAATATTAGAGATATAGTAAACCCTTTAAATGGCTTTTGATCCTGCTGAGCACTTTTTTGTTTTCTCTGATCTCTTTAAGGCATGAATATCTATTTCTTAAAACTTATAAAATTAATCATTTTAAAACAAAAGTCCTACAGCTCTAACTAGCAACTGCACGTTACAGATATATTCTTTGAGGATAACCTGTTCCCACTATTCTTATGCAGAAAGTATAGAGTTTGCCTCCTATTAAACTTAATCCTATTGTAAGTAGAGTTCCTCCTGCATACACAGCCATAACACAATCTATGGGAAACTGACATCACCTCACAGTAAAAAGAGAAAACAAAAGAGGGACCTGGAGTACTTGCATTTTAGATTTGTGGTGCAGCGAGGATAATTTCCTTGGAGGGCACCAGATGTTCTGCATAACAGAGCTCTTGTACTGGTCTCTCACCAGTATATTTAAATTTTTATTAAGCTCTCTTAGTCTCTCCTCCATCTAAATGTTCTATTTTTCTGTGTCAAAGAGAGAGAATTGGTAGAAATTCATAAATGTATGCATGGTATGAAAAAATGTAGATAATATATTCATTCTTGTTTCCAGGTTCTCATTGTATTTCATGACAATCATTGTAGGTACAAAGTATCCAAGAACTAATAAAGTTATGTCCAGCCTATAATATTTTTATTCCAGCAGCACCCATGAGTGTGAACAGTTGTCAGTTAAATACATGGACAGAACCCCTCTCTTTTCAGAGTATCCCTTGATTGGCCAACACTGGACTGAATTTCAAGCCATTACCAGTAGAACATATTCTCCGTATATGAACTGAATATAAATTCAGCTTGATCAAATTTATGTCTGAGTTCTGCTCTTGATGGTCTATTTGAAAGAGGACTAACTCAGTAGAATTCATTCAAGTCATAGTTGCTGTTGCTGCTGATAATGTTATCCATTCAGTCAGGTCCACCTCTTGGCGATTCTATGGGCCAGGTCTCTCCACATCTTCCAATCTTGTACTACTTTGAGTTTTTCTATGCTCTGGCTGCTGTCAGCTTTGATGGTGTCTTGCCACCATGTTCTTTGATATCCCGGTTTCCTTTCATTGCTAACTCTTCCAAACATAATTGCTTTCTCCAGTGAATTCAAGTCATAGATATCAGGACTTTTTTTGCCACAGCTTCTTCTGTAGGGAAGTTCTCCAAAGGAACTTGAGAGAAGTAGCTCCGTGAAGCATATATATTGTTGCAGTTAACTTCAGTGGTTTAGTTGCCAAATGTTTTGAATAAAATTAGCTTTTACCTTGACAGATGGAATTGGAGCACTTGTTGCTATTTGTAATGGCTGTCCTGGGAATTCTAGGAACCCAGATATATTGAAAAAAAAAGTCCTAATGCCTCCCTAGAAAAATATGCTCAGCTACATTCAGATGTCATTTAACATTCTAAATGAGAAATAGATTTGGGTCAATATGAATGAAATTTAATGCTCAGATGGGTTGACATTACAAAAAAGATTAGAATGTCTGGAAACAGCAAATGTGAGTACAGTACTGTTATAAAGCATATGCTTCAAGTTAATTTTCAATAATGGCTTGAATTCTCCATGTAGTTGTTTATGACGATATGTTGGCAGTGAGACAAAAGGAGAAATAATGTTTGTTTTCCTTTAGCAGTCTGGCTGGGAACTTGATTTTTTAAAATATTTCTAAAGACCATGAGGCTAAGCAAGCCAGTCATACAGGAACATGGTTTGGTACAGCTATGACAAGGCAAGGTGATAAGGAAGGAAAGTGTTTTTCCTACATACAGTAAGGACCTATTACAGTCCTGATACTGTATGTTATAAATGACTCCTGTTTTTTTTAATTGGGTGACTGGGTCTTTTGGTTTGCTGAAGGTATTTTTGAGGGCTTTAGTTCTGCATGCCATAATAATATGGTGTGATTGTAATCATCTGTTGATGGTTTCTGAGATGTTTCTCATGTATGGTATCAATTTACATGCACTGTCAGTCTGCTTCTCCTTCTTACCATCTCTTCTGTGACTGAAGAACTCATGCATATAATAATGTAAATAGATAGAAGCACTGGATTGGTTGTTTCTTAGTTTTTGTTGGTTGGCTTTCTCTGTTCCCTTTAAAGGAAGCAATTGTTTTTTAATTTATTTTTATTTATTTATTTTGTCAAATGCTTACAATATAATAGAAATAAGAATAAATATAAATTTAAATATAAGAAATAGGAACTAATAATTGGGGACAATAGGACAGGGATGGTAGGCACAATTGTGCGCTTATGCACACCCCTTAAAGACCTCTTAGGAATGGGGTGAGGTCAATAGAGGTTAGTTTGAGGGTAAAGGAGTGGGGGTTTGAGCAGGTAGTGAGTTCCAGACATTGACCACTCTGTTGCTGAAATTGTACTTTTTGCAATCAAGTTTGGAGTGGTTTACATTAAGTTTATATCTGTTGTGTGCTCTTTTGTATATGAGAGAAACAAATTTCTGTTAACCATCTGGGAGTGTCATATGTATTAAAGGAGAAATCATTCACAAAGACAAAAGTATATCAGCAACTAGAAATACAATTAATTAACCAATAACCTATTGAAAAGTGCCCAGGCATTGAACAGCCATGTCCTATAGTGCCAAAAATTGTCTGGAAGAGATCTTTACATATGTATTATCTTTTAATTATCTTGATCACAAAACATCACCTTTCACTATGCTGACAAATTATTGCCTAATTAACTTTGAATGAGAAAAAAATATTCAAGGAATGTGAAGGTGTTGCTGAAAATGCTATAAAATAGATTGGCTAATATTTTGGCAGCCATACATTTCACAAAAGTTAAATGAGAAGTGTGACTATGCTATTAATAATTAAAATTAGATTAAAAAGTTGGGGAAGTGACATCTCAGAGAATATTTTAGTTTATGAATGATTAATCCATTTGATCCATAACAGTCTGAATAGAGTGAATACAGATATATTCATAGGAAAGAAATAGCATGAAATGCGAAATCTCAGCTGAGATACGTTTCATATGCGGCATCAGGATAACAACAGGTAAAAATCACAATATGAGTCACTGTTCAGAACAGAAATCTTACAGTGTGGTTTAGACAATGTCGGTTGGCGATCCCCCAGGGGAGGGCTTTCTCTGTGGGGGCGTCCACCCTATGGAACCAGCTGCCCCTGGGGCTGCGGTTGGCTCCTGACCTGCGTTCCTTCCGCCATGTCTAAAGACCTGGCTGTTTTTACAGGCCAGCCTGGATTGAGAGGGATTGGGGGTCTTAATTGGGTATTTTAGTATAATTGAATTTTCTATTTGGATTGGATTAATATTTTTACCTATTTTTGTCACCTATCTTTGTGTGAGCCACCCCGAGTCCCCCCCCCAGAGATGGGGTGGCATATAAATCCAAATAAATAAACAAACAAACAAACAAACACTCCTCATCAATATATAATTTATCTCACTTCCCTTCAAATCTTCTTCCAGAGTAAGGTCCAAGGACTGGGGTATGCTGTTGGCCCTGAACTTAAAGGATTTATTGTTCTATAAAAGGGAACAGTAGGAAAAAAAAGTTAGAAAGACATTTTTTAAAACAATGGTACTTTGGTACTCATTGTTAATTAGTTCCAGGAAGCATCATGAGTACTAAGAACAATGAGTACCAAACAGATTTTTCCCAAAAGGAATAATGTAGTGAGTCACAAGGCAGCCAGCATCAACAAGTTCTAGTTTATGTATTGAGTACCAAACAAATGATGGGTACCGGAGCAAACTTTTCATGTCAAAATGCACTGAGTACCAAATTCAATGACTTTCAAAGCAGTTGAGTACCAAGGCACTACTCTATTATAAAATGTACCCACCACACAAACACATACATATTTAACTGGTAATGGTATAGGGCACGGGTGTCAATCTTGTCACGTCACATTGCCGTCAAGCGATGTATTACAATGATTTTTTCCCTTCATGAAGGTGAGGTGGGCGTGGCCTGCAAATGATGCATCTGGACCGCTGGCTGCCAGTTTGACATGCCTAGTATAGGGTCTGCTACTTGAGCAGGGGTTGGACTAGGTGACCTCCATGGTCTCTTCCAACTCTGTTATTCTAAATACTTCTAAATATACCACCACTCCAATTATCTCCAGTGAAGGAAGTCTTTATTATTCTTACTCATTCTCATCTAATGCATCTGATATCCTTTGCATTATGTCATTACATGTAGTGCAATATAATATAATATTGCTGCTATTATTATTAATCCCACCACCCCATCATTAGGTATCTTGCACCCTTCCATTTCTTCATTTGAAAATCTGTATTGGAAAAGATTCCTGATATCTTTCCTTGGGACTTACAGAATTGCTGGGAGTCAATTAGCATATCAAAATAATTTGGGGGGCACAGTCAGTTCAGAAGTTTGGACTGGATTTGGCATTTTTATCTACCTATCGAATCCTTCCCAAGCACATGGGATAGGCAGATGTTGATGTTTTATGGCGTTAGAGGTGTCATCACAGAATAGAAGCTGTTCCATGTAAAGCTATCTTCTGCAATTGTTCAGTTTATTTTGCACCCCCCAATAGTTAGACACCTTCCATAGTTAGGAGGAAAATCCCACTGGAAAATTTCCCTTAAATAGTAAGAAGAGATTCCCCCATAAAAAGAACCCTGTCTCTCCTTTTCCTTTTAAGGCAGTTATAGCCAGCTGCCAGAATGGACACCTGGTCTCCATTCATAAGATACATGAAAAATTAAGACCTATGCCCAAACTTCTTACATCCAAGGAGGATAGCAACACAGACAGGAAAATCCCTACTGATAAGGGAGATAACAAGCAAGATATACTTGTGGGAGCGTCTCCTGCCAATATCGAATACCGATCGCCCTGTGCGTGCACACAGGTGGGGACTCCTCGGAGTGCCGTCGGCTAGACAATGTCGGCTGGCAGTGCCTTGGGGAAGGGCCTACTCTGTTGCGGCCCCCACCTTGTGGAATCAACTTCCTTTGGAGCTCCATTTGGCTCCTGATCTTCGCTCTTTCCACCACAATTTGAAGACCTGGTTGTTTGAACAGGCTGGGCTGGACTGACCTCCTGGGGGCGTGGGTTAAATTTATTTTAATTGCTTTATTGATTGGGCTTGTTTGGTTTAATTTCTTTTTAAATATTTATTGTTGTCTTTTAATTGTGAGCTGCTCTGAGTCCTTTGGAGAGGGGGCAGCATACAAGTCCAATTATAAAATAAAATAAAAATAAGATATTCTTTCTAGTCTCTCCGATCATAAAATCGTACATCTCACTCACATTTCCTTCACAAACCACCACAAAGGGCTCAAAATCCTATAAAAATGTCACTGATCCAGTCAGTTGCTAGCTGTCCCAGAATGAACTCTGTTATCATTTTTGGAATAAAGAGAGATGCCTCTTCTCCAGCAGCTTGCCTCGTGTCTTGGTTGCTTGGACCCTTTTCCCAGCTCAGAAGAAAAGGGACCAGGGAAAATTCCCAACAGCAATTGACTGATGGTAAATTTTGTCAATGTTGCTGTTGTTCAAGTGGTGCTCCATTTTTGGGGGACCTGTGACTGTTGGTGTTACCTCTGCTTTCTTTTGCCACAATTGTTTCATTTCCATGTGCAGATCTTTGTATTCTGTTATCTTCTCCAGTTCATTCACTTCTATTCTGCTATCTCTAGATACTGTCACATCCACCATCCAGATTTTTTTGTCTTTCTGATCAACAATTATTAAGTCTGGCATGTTGCATTGTGGTTGGTGTCTGTCTTGCTTGAATTCTAAGGTCTCAGAGCACTTTGGCTTTGTCATTTTCTATTACTTTCTCTATTTTATCACCCCACCATTTGTTCCTTCAAAGAAATGTGTCATGCAATTTTTTGTTCTATGACGTTGAGGAAGGAAGTCAGAAAAACAGTGTTAAAGAGCATCTCAGTCTTCTGCTAATTTTGGCTGGGTAGACTAGTTTGCAGATTCCACACAGATGGAATTTAAGAGAGGATCGGATGCGTCTCCTAATTTTTTAACCTCATTTTGTTTACATATTTTGAAAACCCATTGAGAAATGGCAGGTTATAAAAGCAAAGGGACAGGATTAACTAAGGCATGACTGATATTTTGGTTTTGGCTTTGTTCACTTATAATGCTAACCTTTTTCTCACTTTTCAATTGGAGGCAGAAGGCAGCAACTTTATACCAAGCAAGCATTCATTAAAGGATTTTGTTCTGAGGTTACCACAGGCTAAGGAAATAAATGCAGCTTTTTGAACTTTTTCATCCACTATAGATTATCCTGATATTTTATAATGTCTCCAAAGGGCACAGAACAATAATACGCATAGCTTAGACATCATGGTCTGTGTCAGTATGTCATCCTAATCTGGCTTTAAAGAAAAGGTGATCTATGAAAGTGGGAAAGAAGCTCTGGAAAAAAAATTGCACTTTATACTATCCAGAGAAATTACCACCATTTTCTATGACTGCATATAATAAAGCAGGACTGAAAAAGTCTGTCAAGGGGTTAGATAAATCTTTTGCTTCCTCTGTTGATTTTGGGGAAACATTAATAACAGGAACAGAAGATAGCGACCATGTTCTCCAATAAAAAGTTTTCTTATGTGACCTCTTCAACTGCATGCTACTCTGTAGAAGGACAAAATGAGAACCTCTTTACACTGATTCATCTTATTTGGCATTAGGCTAATGCCTAATAGACAATCAGATTTAGCCATATGACAATCTCCCAAGCCAAAGATGAGTGACAAAATCAAGATTTTCTGATCTTTAGTGCTGAGCAAATAAATAAAGCAAGAAAGTGGGGTGTCACAACAGAGCAACAACAAAAAATTAGTGCAGTAAGTACAGAGAATGTTTTCATTCATTAACAAAATAGCAGGAGAATACTACGCTAGAAAAAGTGAATAGGGGCTCAATAACTTTTAGCTTCTTGTCCAAGAATATAACATAAAAATACCCAAGTACTCTGCATTCCTTCTAATTATGAGGGTAAAAATGCGCTCATAAAATGCACTATATTCTTTTGGACTGGTGTAACTTAGTTGGTAGCTAAGAGGTCTTCAGTGAAAACCACAAACTCTAGTTTTGAATAACCAAAGAAAGGAAGTGCTAAGAATGAAGGGATGTTTAGGGTAATCCAAAATGCAGGAAGCAGATCCAGTGCCAGTGCTAAAGGCTGAGATGCCTATATACCCGTATACCCGTAATACTCAGAATAGGGGGAAACAAACAAGGAGAAATTGAAGTCCTAGTAGGAGCAGGCGGGAGATACGATTTTGTTGATACCAATGAAAAGGAGTGGGGTAGAACTCATGATTGGAGTATGGTACTGGAAGGATATAATTAGTTGAAAAAAGACAAATCCAACAAAATGAAGGGAGGTCAATCTATAAATTAAAAAAACCCACTATGATGGTATGGAAATTCATCACACCATGAAAACCCCCTTACAAGAAGTAAAAATAAAGTCAGAAAATCTAAGGTACAGAATTGGCTATGACTTACAATGGACTTTAACTTAAAAGATATGGGTATGTGCAGAACAAAAGCAAAGTCAAGGAAACAGTTCATTGGAGAAGTTAGCAAAATGCTGGCCGACAATAGGGAGAAGACTGAACGGCTTAATTTCTATTTTGTAGCAATCTTTTCACAAAAGGAAAAAGAAATTCTACTCAACAGAAGCACACTGTGGAGAGGGTGGGCAGAAGAGAAATAAATGCAAGTCAAAATAGGCCAGGAAATGGTGAGAGAGCACCCAGCTGATCTGAATGAATGTATGTCATTGGGGCTGGATGAATAGCTTCCCAGGTGCTAACAGGAGCTGGAAGATGTGATCTCAGAACCACAAACTGCAGCCTTCAAGAATTTCTAGAGTATAGGAGAAGTGCTGTGAAAATAAAGAGAAGTTAATATTCTTCCAGTCTTCATAAAAGGAAACAAATGGACTAGGGAAATGATCAGTTTAATATAAGTACCTCAGAAAATCCTCAGAAAAGATCATCACACCGTAGGATTGCTAGCACATAAAAAAGAGGAAGGTGATTAACAGAAGCCATTATGGCCTTGTTAAAGATAGGTCATGCTAGACTAATTTTACTACTATTTTTGGATAAAGGGACTAAATTTGTAGATTCAGAAATACTGTCGATATAATATACTTAGAGGTCAGTAAGGCAATTGATAAAGTTGACTATAGCCTCCTTTGTGATAAGATTAAATAACATGGAATGGTTATTTAAGAGCCTTGGTGGTGCAGGCTGTTAAACACCTAGCACTTAGTTCCAGCTGCCTGCAATTAGTGCAGGCTCGAATCCCACCAGGCTCAAGGTTGACTCAGCCTTCCATCCTCTCGGGGTAGGTAAATTGAGGACCCAAGATTGTTGGGGGCAATAAGCTGACTTTGTAAAAATGCTGCTTAGTAATAAGCAGGCATAAACAATGGAATGAAGGCTATTGCTGAGCGCATTGGGTTGTATCCCAAAAATTGTAAGCCGCCCTGAGTCTTTGGAGAAAGGCGGCATATAAATGTAATTTTTTTTTAAAAGATGAATTTGCAGTAGGTTGAACAACTTTACTTAAAACATGGTCCTTAATGGATCTATTTCTATCCATAGGAAAGTATAGAGTGGGATACGTCAAAGTTCTATCCTGTGCAGTTGAAAAATTTCATGGAAAAAAAAACACTATTACGGATTTATTCTGTAATTCAGTGATGGAGATCCTTGGCTCTGGGTAAGCAAAGATGCCCATTTCAGTTTCCTTGTGCTTACATTTTCCCAACGATAGGTTCCTTTCCAGTTCATATCCTTGTCAAGTTCAGCAAAAGAAATGGAACTTATTTCTCACAATTTTTATGCAAACTTCACCTTAATCAATATGTTTGTTCCACAGTTTGAACAACACAAATTAGATGGGGGAAAAAGATACGGTACATATGAATTCTGGTTGACATTTCACAGGTAGAAAATATTGGACCAGTTTTTTCCTTCTTGTGATCTTCCCAGTGTTTCTAATTAAAGAATCTCAGAAAGCACCGATATTAGTAACAGACTTTACCCAAGCTCTTGATATACTGTAGTTAGTAAGACTAAAGAATATTCATCTATAGACACATTCTCTGATTTCTAGTAAGATAATTGTATAGTCTTATTGGAAGATTATACTGCAAGTTAATTAACTTGCAAATGAAATCTACCAAAAAAGGAGCAAATCTTCCTTCAGAATGACTCACCTGGAAAACCTCTGTGGGACATCAGAGGAAGGATTATAGAAAGCCACAAACAGAAGTTTTATTGTGCTAAATAATTAAAAGTCTTGCCCACTTGAGAGCTACTAATGATCTGAGTTTCAAGTATCTGCCCAGGGAATTAATTGCCTCATTGCTACAGTATTGGGAGTCCAACTATGCTCTATCCTTGTTTTGAAAAATCAGATAATTAAACAAAATCAAGAGTTAACTGCCACAGTTATGGTTAGAAAGCTTTGCTGTCGTTAAAACGCCCTCTGAAGAAACCGAGTATACAAGATAGCATGTACTGGATCGTACCGTGTTTCCCCGAAAATAAGACACTGTCTTATATTTTTTTTGGCTCCCAAAAACACACTAGGTCTTATTTTTGGGGTAGGTCTTATATATTTATGGTGCCAAATAGTGGGTGTGAGTGTGTAGGGGGGGGTGTTTCGCGGGTGCACGGTTGCTCCCTGAAAAGTCTTCCTGGAACTGGAGATTTACACTAGGTCTTATTTTCGGGGTAGGTCTTATATTAGGACAGGTTTAGAAAATAGTGCTAGGTCTTACTTTCGGAGTAGGTCTTATTTTCGGGGAAACACGGTATACTGTAGCTATCTGCCTTTTGTATGCCTTTGCTTGTCCTTACTTTGATATGGTACTTAGAAATGAAAAATAAGAAAGCAGGCTTCTAATGACAGGAAATGAGGTATATATCACTGAATCTTTTTCAGATCAGATCAGATTGTTTAGAAGGATTAGGGTTACAGATATTACCAGTAAATCTCCTGATCCTGTATCACAGATGAAGTGACTGGTTGGGAAAATGCCTACTCACAGAGGTCATTATGACAGAATTCTTCAGATTTATTTCAACTTCACCCACTGCAGCCATTGTTCCAAGACAGGTCTTCTTCATTTGTAGATGTGCCCTACTTGAAGACATCATCTAAGCTTGGTTATCAATGCAACAGCCAATAAAAACAATGAATAAAAACAGAACAACCCTTTTCACAGGAACTAGACCATGCTTAAAAAGGAGTCATGGCTTTCCAGAAGGCTAAAAAAAGTAGCCCCTTAATTCTTAAGTGGAAGTGCTGAGATATCTATAGACAAAGCACACTTCTCAGGACCCCTCAGATGATATTTAAGGGATAAAACTTGAATCATGCCTAGTCTTTCTGACCTACTGGGATGGACAGATGCCTGAAGGAGAAGCAGTCCCACAAATAACCTGGCCCTATGCCATGTAGGCCTTTAAAGGGGATTATCACTACTTTGAATACCTGGAAAACAATTGAGATCCAGTGCAACAACAATGTAACTCAAGCAAACTGCAAGGACCCCCAAAGTGTGCACACTATTGTTTGCTGAACTAGCTGCAGCTTCCAGATGGATTTCAAGGGCAGGCTCATTAAATTAATCTTTAAATTCCAAAGTCCCAAAATATAGCCTTGACTGGCATTGGAGAAGTTGTCAGTCATTAAGAGTGTTAACCTAATCCTACGTAGCTTTTTCTCTGGTAATATCACACTACTAACTAGAGCATACAAAACATTTGCTAGACTAATACTTGAATACAGCTCATCAGTCTGGAACCCACATTACGTATCTGATATTAACACAGTTGAGAAAGTCCAGAAATATTTCACAAGAAGAGTTCTCCACTCCTCTACTCATTACAGAATACCTTATGCCACCAGACTTGAAATTCTAGACCTAGAAAACCTTGAACTACCCCGCCTTCGGTCCGATCTAAGTATAGTATATAAAATTATACATTACAATGTCCTACCTGTCAATGAATACTTCAGCTTCAACCATAATAATACAAGAGCACACAATAGATACAAACTCAAGGTAAACCGCACCAAACTTGATTGCAGGAATTAAGACTTCAGCAACAGAGTGGTCAATGTCTGGAATACTCTACCTGACTCTGTGGTTTCTTCCCCAAACCCCCAAAACTTTAACCTTAGACTGTCTACTATTGACCTCACCCCTTTCCTAAGAGGTCTGTAGGGGCGTGCATAAGTGCACCAACATGCCTACCATCCCTGTCCTATTGTTTCTTTTTATTTTTCTTATATGTATCCATTTCATGTATTCATAACTATGTTTATACTTATACCTGTTATCTTATAATCGCTTGATAAAGAAAGAAAGAAAGAAAGAAAGAAAGAAAGAAAGAAAGAAGGAAAGAAAGAAAGAAAGTGGTGATTTATTAAAACAACAAAAACCTCTTGATTCACATTGCTCAGGTGTGACCCTCTTAGGGAACATTTTTATCAATGAGGTGAAGTGCCTACTGGCAGTGAATATTGGTGTGTATGTATCTGGTTTAAAAATCAGTGTGAACTAATGTTGAATATACCACTAAGAAACTGTATTTATTGAAAAAACAGAGTGGAATATATATCTGTGTTTTATTCATTCCTCAGGTGTGTGTGTGTGTTCATTTATGAATTTACGTACATTCATTTATGAATATCATGCAAGTCTAAATTAATTAAACATTTGGCAAAGCAATCCTAATCCCCTGTAGGAATAGCTTGAGATGTCTAATGCACCCTAAGCTGCAGTTTAGTTTATGGAAGTGAACACCAAAAGTTATTTCTGTCACTTCCTGGAATTTTGATCTTGTTTTAGTGCTGTGATTGATTATACAATCAGCCAGATGTTTACACTAGATTTGGCATTTATATTCACCTATTGAGTTCTTCCCAAGGATCTGGGATAGGCCAATATTGATGGTTTTAAAAGCATAAAGGTATTATCACAGGATGTAAGCTGCTTTTTGCAATTGACTGGTGGTGATTCAAGTGGTGCTGAAGTGATGTTTTGGGATTTTACCCAGGATACCTACTTCTAGTACTAGTTTTGCTTTCTTTTGCCATGGTCATTTTGTTTCTATTTGCAGGTCTTTATATTTTGTGACTTTCTCCAGTTCTTTCTTCTGTTCTAATGTCTCCAGGTGTGGCAACATCCACTAAACAAACATTTTTTTTATTTTTCTTGTCAACAATTGTCAGTTTCGTTTAGTTTACTTTATTGTCATTGCACCTTGTACAACGAAAACAAACACCATCTTCAGTACACTTCATGACCATGAAAATAAACACAAACGCACATCCTTCACATTCCACACATTGAATTGAAAACCCCCACACCGCACCAACACTGCACTATACAGTAGAATTCAACAGAGCTACTGCCCAGGGATGGAAGCTGTTTTTCAGCCTATTTGTCCTTGTTTTTATTATCCTGTACTGTTAAGTTTGCATGAAGAGCCAGATGCGAAGAGCTTCAGTGAAGAGGTTATTCAGTGACTACAGCTCGAATGGACCCGAGCTGGCTGGGCTACGGCTGCCTCTTATAGCCTGCAGCCGTAGTTGCCAGCCAATGGGAGTGCAGGGTTTCTTCCTGCACTATTTAAACCAATACCATTTAACTTTTTTTTTTTAATTACATTTATATGCCGCCCTTCTCCGAAGACTCAGGGCTTACAATTCTGGGATACAACCCAGTGTGCTCAGCAATAGCCTTCATTCCATTGTATATGCCTGCTTATTACTAAGCGGCATTTTTACAAGGTCAGCTAATTGCCCCCAACAATCTTGGGTCCTCAATTTACCTACCCCGAGAGGATGGAAGGCTTTTACAAGAACAGTTCAAATAAACCAATAACATTCAAACCTACATACATAACACCCCTCCCCACTAGGTTCAGTCCATACCAAACCCCAACCTGTCTAATGTATTCCTTTAAATAGGTGGGGCTCTTACGTGTACATTGAGACATTCGTGGTTCAGAAGTTTTAACGTTCTCACCCAGTGAGAGGGGAAATGTGTCTGCTGACATTTCCCTGCTGGGACTTCCTGTGAAAGGAGACCCTGTTAGACTGTTAGAATCTGGTCTCTCCTCCCAACCCATCTCCATTCCAATGTCAGCACCCAAGTCAAGTAGTGATGTGCAATCTTCCACTTCTAAGGATGGATCTTGGCATTGTGACAGGATTCGGGATGGTTCCTGTCGTAATGGCTCGTTACACATGGGGTTGATTCTTGCTTGCTGATTTTCCTCCTGTTCCTCCCCTTCCCCCCTAGAAGTGATATCAGGTGAGGGAACCAGAGAGAGACAGGGGCGATGTTCCTGAGGGAACCTGGATCTAAGTTGATCAATGTGCCTGCTCCAGAGGAGTCCATCCTCTGTTTGTACCCTGTAAGAACGAGGGCCAGTGATGTGAGTTATTTCAGCAGGAATCCACAGAGGCTCAACTATAAGGTTCTTAGCATACACAGAATCACCCACACTGAAAGTACGAACTTTGGAAGTGGAATCCAGTGGAGCGTTGGGTGCGTAAGTGGGATGAAGGCGGTCAAGGAAGACCTAAGTTTCCTACCCATCAACAACTCTGCTGGGGATAAGTTAGTAGATGGGCTAGGAGTGATGTGCTGAACACTAAGAAGTTTTTCAAGCTTCTCAGTGATGTCCCCAGGACCCAGTTGCTGGAGCTTCTCTTGGTAAAGCGCACCATGCGTCAGCCCGCCATTAGCCGAAGGGTGCCCAGGGGCAGTAAGGGCATGTCTGATACCATGTTGTGCTAGAAAGGATTCAAAAATGTTAGATGTGAATTGAGGGCCATTGTCAGAGACAAGAACATCTGGTAACCCATGGGTTACAAACAGTTTTCTGAGCTGCTTGATGACAGCATCAGTTGTGGTGGATGTCATGGGAAATACCTCGAGCCATTTGGAATATGCATCTATTATAACCAGAAAAGTGTGCCCTCTAGTAGGGCCTGCAAAATCAATGTGGATCCTAGACCACGGGCCCCTAGGACATTCCCATTCCTGTGTGAGGGCGTGAGGTGGGGCAGGCCTGACTACCTGGCAATTGGGACAAGATGCAACCCAGTTTTCAACCATTTTGTCAATACCTGGCCACCATACATAACTCCTGGCCAATCCCTTCATCCTTACAATCCCAGGATGACCCTCATGTAACATTTCCAAAACCTCTCTTTGCAGTTTTGCAGGAATAACCACCCTGTTACCCCACAAAATACATCCTCTTAATACAGATAATTCAGTTTGTCTGGACTTAAAAGGTTGGGCAAGGTGAGGTAGATCTTGGAGAGGCCAACCTTTCTTAATCCAGACTATAACAGGAGCCAACACAGTGTCTTTGGCAGTCTCTCTGGCAATTTCAGCAGCATGAACTGGAAGCTTAGCAACAGTTTCTAGGAAAAAGGTGTGTGTTTCAGGTTCAAAGTCCTCCTTGTGGCAAGGCAGTGGGCAACGACTCAGTGTATCAGCATGTCCAATGTCCTTGCCAGGCCTGTGAATCAGTTTGTATGAATAAGCTGCAAGAAATTCAGTCCACCTCAGCATTCTTGGTGACAGGATCGTAGGTGTAGGTTTGTCTCCTGCCACAATGCCCAACAAACATTTGTGATCTGTAACAATGGTAAATGACCTGCCATACAGATATTCATGAAATTTCTTAACAGCTGCAACAACTGCCAATGCCTCTTTGTCCAGTTGGCTATAATTCCTCTCTGCTTTGGACAAAGTGCGAGAGTAAAATGCAATAGGGGCTTCCCTTCCACTGGGAAGCCTGTGGCTCAACCCCCCCCCCACTCCAAAAGGGGATGCATCACAGGTCAGTATAACAGGTAAATTCTCAGAGAATTGTATCAATACAGCATCAGATGTGATTAGTCTCTTAACACTGTTAAATGCTGATTGTTTCTTCCTCTCCCAGATCCAAACAGCTTTTTTATCAAGCAATCAGTGCAAAGGTTCAGCAATGGATGCCTTTTGAGGTAGAAACATGTGATAAAAGTTGATGAGTCCAAGGAAGGCTTGCAAATCTGTTTTGCATTTAGGTTTAGGGGCTTCTTTGATTGCTTTAACCTTGGCATCAGTAGGGTGGATGCCATGCTTGTCAATCATGTAGCCCAGGAACTCAACCCTGTCTGTTTTAAGTGTGCATTTTTCTTCCTTGACTTTTAACCCTGCTTTTTTGAATCTGGTAAGGACTTCTCTGAGTCTTTCTTGAAGCTGAGTGTCATTTTCAGCAGAGATTAACACATCATCAAAGTAAGGCACTACCCCTGGCAGTCCTTGAAGCATTCTTTCCATAAGGCTTTGAAAAATTCCTGGTGCCACGCTTACTCCAAATCAGGCCATTCCATTACCTTCAATTCTGCAGCTCCCGCTAACGCCTTCACCATCTTGAAGACTGCCGGACTGCAGTGCGTGAGAAATACCGCCCTCTTCCGTCTCTCAGGAATGTCGGCGAGGTCGTTTCCTTCCAGGTACATCTGGAAGCGATCCGCATACGAGTCCCAGTCTTCCGCCGCCGGATCGAACAGGGCTGGGGGGGTGTTCAGCGCAGCCACCTCGCTCTTCTGCTATCTTCCGCGTCGTCTTCTCTTCAGGGCAATCCCATCCTCGTCGCCAGTGTTAAGTTTGCATGAAGAGTCAGACGCAAAGAGTTTCAGTGAAGAGTTTATTCAGTGACTACAGCTCGAATGGACCCGAGCTGGCTGGGCTACGGCTACCTCTTATAGCCTGCCAGCCAATGGGAGTGCAGGGTTTCTTCCTGCACTATTTAAACCAATACCATTTAACATTTTACAAGAACAGTTCAAATAAACCAATAACATTCAAACCTACATACATAACACTGTACCATCTGCCAGATGGTAATAGTTCAAAAGAAGGGTGCCCAGGATCAGATGGATCTTTGAGAATGTTTTGAACTTTCTTAAGGCAGCGGGAGCTATAAAGCTCTACCAAAGAGGGGAGAGGGCAACCAATTATCTTCTGGGCAATGACATTAACCCTCTGGAGTGCTGTCCTATCTGCCACTGTGCAATTGGGAAACCATACAGAGGTGCAGTAAGTTAAGATACTCTCTATGGTGCAGCAGTAGAAGGTCACCAGTGAAATCACAACTGCCAATTCTTTAGCTGGTGTTAGCCTTCATTCACATTGAGTTCTCAGCAAGAACCTAGAATTTATTTTCTTATTCATTAATTCATTATTCATTATTATTTTCTTATTCATCAAGGAATAACACAGTACTAAGAACAAATGTAATAGATCCATATTCTTTGGAAGCATGAATCCCAGCTAGAAATAATAATAATACAGTATTAATAAAATTACATTAAATATTACAGTATATCTGTATAATATTATATAAATATATAAAATAATAATAATTTCCTTTGAGTTATACCGGGGAAAATGTTATTTAAGCCAGCTTTTCATGAAAATAAATATTTGTATCTCACATTCTTTTTGTAAGCCTCCTTATTCCATTTGCTTCCAAGGTCAACTTTTCTTTACTTCAAAAAGAGCAAAGGCTGAATGAAATGGCAAGAGACATGATGAGATGTTAGGAGTTTCCTGTCCTCTTGAGAGACAGATATCTTAAAAAGGAGTCTAGAGCTGGTCAAGATGTAGTGGCATGAGTAATTACAGATGTATCTTTGAATGCTCACACCACACACCTGTAATTTAGGTTACCTTATATAGCAATAGCACTTAGATTTATATACTGTTTCATAATGCTTTACAGCCTTCTCTAAGCTGTTTACAGAGTCAGCATATTTCCCCCAACCATTTGGGTTCTCATTTTATCCACCTCGGAAGGATGGAACACTGAGTCAACCTTGAGCCTGGTAAGATTTCCAGACAGTCAGCAGACAGTAGAAGTAGCCTGCAGTACTGCACTCTAACCACTGCGCCACCATGGCTCATATAGCATGGGGCCTGGGTCTTGTGCTTGTTTGGTAAAATCTGAAGCATAAGCATGCTTTGAATCATGTCCAATAAGCACTGTCATTTTGTCAGAAGCAGGAAGCTAGCTCTCTCTGTTGCCCTATGGAAGAGCTTTCTTTCAAAGTCCTCCTAATACTATTTCTCTCTTCCAGCCTTCAAGAGACCCTTACAGATCTGGGTCCTTCCACATACACTGGGTTACAATGCTTTGTGGGCCCAGTGCTGAGGTTGAGTTGTTGTCTAAATTATGAATGGCTGTTTTATTCCTGCTTTAATTGTTGCATTGTTCTGAAACCTTGTTAGTTCCCTTAGAAGCTGTAATTATAGCTACCCTGACAAACAAACAAGCAACACATAATATAAAGGCTCAAATGCCTTTTTATACAGTTGTGCTAGGAAAATCAATGGAATAATTAGAAGAAGAATGCCAAAACCCCTGACCCAGTTTAAGGAGAATGTCCCTCTGTGTGTATATGCACACATATTCCACTATATAAATTATGTTTTGCTATTTAATTCAGACGTTTTCCAATCAGAAAAAAAATAAATGAGAAAACTGCTCTTCAATGTAGCCTAAAGTCATCACCATAAAATCTTGTTGCCATGCTGGGAAATTTAGCTTATTGTGGCAATTATTTTAGTATCATACCTTGGGGAGGCCCATCCTTTGTAAATAACTTTTGCCTTCGGGTAATACTCTTCTCTGCTCCTGTAATTTTATTTTCATTTCTCAATGACAGAACAAGCATTAATTATGGACAGAGATAATGCCAAGTGATGAATTGTTTTAACCCTGACATGATAAATCAACTGGCATGGATATATACTGCTTGTAGTGGCACTATGCCATTTTTATTCTTTCTGACCCAATGGTAGAGTGGAAGAAGAACTAAAGAAAGGAGCTCAGCAGTCTACTTGTCTATCCATCAGCAGGATAACTTTGAAAACTGAAGAGGACCAAAATTAGATGCAGTGGGAAAATCCAGCAAAAGAAAAGTCAGGTTTGAAAACTGACCAGATCCCAGTTAGGACATGGGATGTGGGAAAAGAGTCCTCCGATGCATCTGTTGGAGAGGCAGAGCTGGGAAGTGGTTCATAATGCTACCGATTGCTCTATTCTAAGAACCTGCTCTGTACATGACTCACAGTAGAACATACACAACCTGTCCTTTACAGTTTCTCTCTCTCTGTGTGTATGCATACACAGATTCAACACAAGAGGAAAGTAGAAATTCACATATTACTTTGTGAGATTGAACAAAATGCAGACCCTTCTTTTGACTATCAGTAAAGTGGTTAGGAAAAATTCCAAAAACCATGCACAGCATGCTTTTTTTAAAACCTTATTTAAAGGTGTATTTCTCTCCTCTGTCCCTCCAAATTATTTTTAAAGTCAGATAATTATTTTTATTTATTTGGAATAGTTTTTAAATATTTTTAGAATTATTTTACTTTCTTTTTAGATTGATGACTTTAAAAAGTTTTTCATAATTATTTTAAAACCTTTTCATTTGACATCACATTTCAAAGGATAATCTTATAGTTTTTTTATTCTTTCACTACTCTTTATTACTTCTTTCAGCTCCATAGCCATGCAAGGCCTCCAAGGCTTTCTAATATGTTCCTGATCCAGAACTATCTTTTGGACTGGATTCTAGAGGCCCTTTTGACTCCAAGAATGACAGAAAATTGAAACATGCATACATTGAATTAAAAATGAATGCTGATGATCAATTCAAAACATTATCAAACTTCCCTGAAATATCAAAAATTATAATATGTCACTTAATAAAGCTGTATATATTTTTTTGTATAAGAATCCTTCCTCCCTTGCTCCCTCCCTCACTTCCTAATACTCAAGAAACACGTTTGATTGGCTGGAGTAAGGAGTGGTGTCTTTTATTCATTTTCAATGACTACAGATTATTAGACTCAAACGATAACTGCCTCAAAGTCATTCCAACCATAACTAACTCTTGTTCTGAAATCCTGCTTGATCCCTCAAAGTCACTCAAACACAGAAAAAGTACAGAGAAGAGCAACCAGGATGATTAAGGGACTGGAGACTAAAACATATGAAGAATGGTTACAGGAACTGGGCATGGCTAGTCTAGTGAAGAGAAGGACCAGGGGTGACATGATAGCAGTCTTCCAATATTTGAGAGGCTGCCACAGAGAGGAAGGGGTCAAGCTATTTTCTAAAGCATCTGTAGGCCAGACAAGGAATAATGGATGTAAACTGATCAAAGGAGAGATTCAACCTGGTAATAAGGAGGCATTTTCTGACAGTGAGAACAATCAACCAATGGAACAGCTTGCCCTCAGAAGTTGTGGAGCTTCTTCACTTTAGGCTTTCAAGAAGAGATTGGACTTCCATTTGCCAGAAATGGTGTAGGGTCTCCTGTATGGGCAGGGGCTTGGACTACATGACCAAAAAGTCCCTTCCAACTCTGTTAATCTATTAAACTGTCAGATAAATGAATTTCTTCTGTTTGCTGTAGAAAGGGTTAAATATTCAGCGCAATATTTTGGAGTAGAACTTATAAGTAATTAAGGAAGGCACATGGTGATGGTCAGGCATTTATTAGCTGGTTTATCTCCATCCTTTGGCCAAACAGATTCTCTTCAGCTTTGGTGAATTCTATCTCCCAACCGTGTTCTCCATATTTATCCTAGAACAGCTAATGAAATAAACAATGTCCTACAGGAGTAGAGCTTATGTGCATTCAGTCATTACTTTCTGAAGCTTCCTGCTGGAAGAGAAACTGGAGATGGACGTAAAATGGACAGCTCAGGCATGGAATTCATCTGAGAGCAGTGTGCTATGGATTTAATAAGTCTCTCCTCCTGCCTCCTGAAGAGGAAACAGCAAAGCGATGCTGTGGATTTATTAAGAACTTGCTGATTTCAGATGAAAAGGAGAAAAACAAATCAAGTATGAAGCCCAACCTCATTCATTCTTGAAAGGATACTGGCAAAGAACAAGAAAATGCTGTAGCTTTAAAGCCCCTGTTTACTGCTGCAATTCTGTAGATTTTTTTTTCCCTGGCTGATGTTGAAATATTGGAACAATAAGCAGGGGGACATCAAAAAAGGAAGGATGACAGCATGTTAGGAGGCAGCAGAATTAAAGAGTGGCTGCTTATGGATCAGTGCTTGTCACCTATAGAGAAAAAGCATTTTGCCACGGATCAAAGGGAGCGATGCATTCCTTTTTTCTGGATGCTCCTTTATGGCTCCAAAATGCACCTGCTTATTTCTTTTTCACCATGTGTGGTTCTGACATGTTTCTCGCACTCTAGCAGGGAGGCCCTGAGCCAAGTTACAAATGAGCCAAAACAATGCAAAAGCCATGCAAATTTTGATGGTTTCTGCCGTGCTTTTTAACTGAGAGATTTACTAATGGAAATGCCACTAACAGAAATGAGAGGAAATCAAAACTAACCCTTCTCTCCCCCTAAAAAAGAGATCTCCTTCAAGCTCTATATTGTAAATCAAGGACCACATATAACCATTAGCACTATTCATCTCTGTTCCCTATTCTGTCCCACAAATTCAGAATATTTATAGATTAGTCTGGGAACAAGTTATATTGTGTTGAAAGGTCAGGCAATGTAGAAGAAGGAAAGTTAGATGAAATAAAGATGCTTAAATATATATAATATAAATATATTTAAAATCATATTTTTTTGGAAGTTTGTATATATATTTACTCTGGCATGGGCTCAAAGTGACTAATAAAATTTAGAAAACAACACTAAAACGTAACAAGTTTAAATATTACATAACTACATAATCTGATTTGATATATTAAAATCATTTAATAGCTAAATCCCTGACATAAGAAATGAGTATTCTCTGTTTTGCAAGCTAAGAAAGTCTGGGCCAAATATAGTTCCTAAGGGAAGAATTCCTTAGCTTGAGAGCAACACAAGAGAATGCCCATTCTCACATGCCAGAAAGATGGGTCTCTCCTACAGATCTCAACAGCTAGTCAAATGTGCAATGGGAGACTCCTGAGGATATCATGCACAGCCAAGAAAACCAACCATTAGATTATGACATAAACCAACCCATTCTATCAAGGTATAAATGACCAGACTAATATTATCTTACTTCAGACATATTTGAAGACCGAGATTTCTGGAAAAAGCCCTAATGGTGAGGAATGTGAAAGGAAAGAGAGGAAGAAGAAAACTAGCAGTAAGATGGATGGAATCAGTGACAGTGGTGATGAGTGTATCATTGGAAGGACTAGGTTAGGGATAGATTGTCCATGGAGAATATCTAGCTGTGTGGTTACTAAGATTCAAAAACCACTTGGAGGCACATAATCAATCAATGAATCAAAATTGTTACCAGATCTCACCACCTCAAGAAACATCTAGAGCACTAGATATAGTTGTGCAAATAAAGTTCTTGCCACTTGAAAATTTGAATAACATTCATGATCTCTCTTGTCATTTGGGCCTGAAATGGTCCGGTTTTTTGTTTTCATTTTTATTGCCATGTATTTTGAGAGCCAGCAAAGTCTACAGAGTTGTCTGGCTGCCAGCAGTTGCTAATTTGTTTAATTCATGCTGTTGTGCTATCCAGGGTGCACCACGAGGAGACAAACTAGCTTTACATCTCAGGTATATTTTATTCTGTTTTACTGATTTAAATGAAATGTTGATAGATAGATAGATAGATAGATAGATAGATAGATAGATAGATAGAGATAAATAGATAGTTCATGTCTGACATGCCATACAGTAAATAAATAACCACTTGCAAATACCTGAAAATCTTTCAGTGGGAGAATAATCCCACCCAAAACAAGATAAACCACAGACCTTAAGTCATTTCTTATTTAACTAACAACTCAGACATTTTTATTTTTTTGTGTTATTTTTTTTGTTTTGAGTAGTGATTTTTTTAAAAATTATAAGGAATAGCTGTAGTAATTAACATGTATGGATTTATTCTTCATAGTAACTTGAGCATCCAGGAGGAAAGGCCTGGATTTTAAAATAAATAAAATCACATGCCTATCATGCTATTCAGGTGCGATGTCTTCTCTGTTCATCTTTTATAAGGATAAATTAACAATCCTGTTTAGGATGCCAGATTTTAATGAACCTGGTTTCAAACTGTGAATTTCTTAGGCTTGGTAAATTAAAAAAAAAAAAACAGAGACTGAATGTTCATATCAAACCGCTACATTTCCTCCACTGGAATCTGTTCATACATTTAGTTAAAAATCAGTTCCCTTGAGAAATCAAGTAAACAGGTTATTATAAATCATCCTGAGGATATCTCAAAGCTTTTAGATGTGATATGGAATGACATTTGCCCCCAACACTTCTTTCCCAAGCCATTTGCATTACCCCTTATTTTTTCCTCCACTTTTTTCACTGCCTTCTGGTGTCACATCTCTACTTTGCAATTTATAGCACTTTTTAAATGGAAGCCAGAAGTATCCCCCCAAGTCCTCTGCCTAAAAAGTTGTTCTATCTGTGATATGCTGAAATATTTTATTTGTATGGAAGGATAGATTTTTCCCCCAATGTATTGCTGAGCATATCCCCTCCGAGTTGTTATTACCTTCCCATCTGTTTTCAGGTCTTTAATGAAACAAATGGTTTGACAGTTCTCACTATTTTAATTAACTTCTAGGTCATGACAGAGATTTGACAGTAAGTGCACTATATCATTATCTTAGAAATTTTATTTCTCCCTTTGAAATAGGTCATAAAGTCAAATTTGGGGATGGTTACCTGCATGAATGTCATTGTTCTGTTGTTCTTAGCAGTTTTCAGGTTGCCAACTTCCCTGATTAGGCAAGAACTTTGTTAATTTGAGATTCAAGGTGCTGGTTTTGACCTATAAAGCCCTTCATGGCATTGGACCAGGGTATGTGCGGGAGACCCTGCTGCCACTAACAGTTTCCTGACGTCCCGTGCACTCTCACCAACAGGGCCTTCTCCGGGTATCGTCAACCAGGCAATGTCGCCTGGCGGTCCCCAGGAGTAGGGCCTTCTTGGTGGGAGCACCCACCCTATGGAACCAGCTCCCCCTAGAGCTCCAGGTGACCCCTGACCTCGGCTCCTTCCACCATGGCTTAAAGACATGGCTATTCCAACTAGCCTACCTGGACTGATGGGGGGAGGGTTTTTAGTAAAGTTTTTAGTATAGTTTTAATTGGAATTGTTTATGAGACTTTGAGTTTAATTGTTTTTTAATATTTGTATATTTGTATTACCGTTTTTACTTTGTAAGCTGCCCTGAGTCCTTAGGGAGATAGGCCAGCATATATAATAAATAAATAAATAAATAAATAAATAAATAAATAAATAAATAAATTTAATGAACAAGGGCCAACCCACAATGATTTTTCATTTGATTTTGGTTTTTTTTTTAATTCCACAAATAAATAAAAATTAAAATAATTAAAACCCTCACAATACAGTCATATTTCAGTCTTAAGTACAACTCAAAAACTGAATAACTCAGCGGATGGAAAAAGAATGGCAGAACAAATTATTAAGACTAAGGGAAATTCTTTTTTTTTTTTAAATAAATTTTATTCAATTTTTAACAATTTTTTAAAACAGCTCTTTTCCGTAGACAGCATGTTCCCGGGTCGTCACTTTTACATGCAAATATGACAGTAGGTCTATTTTCATTTTAAGCATTTAACTTCACTTCTATTCCATTTTAACAGACAAAGGGTCAAAGAAATTAATCCTAATCTCAAATCTTAATCTCAATCTATGTAACCCCCAGTTCATTTCAAATTAATTGCAAACATATATATATATATATTAAAAACATCATTTATAAATCTTACAAATAACAATATATTTGCCCATCATATTAAAGATAAAGTTCATCCATATCTATCCTTTAATTATCTTCACATTGTTAATACTCTTTTATCATTTACAGAATTCTTTTGTCCGTCAGATTTGCCCTTTCATCACATATTCTCTCCATAATTCTAAATCCGTACAAATTTTAACACTAAAAAGAATGAGAAAAAAAAACCTAGACTTGCCCCCTTTTACTACTTTGAAAGTGACACCTCAGTGGTTAATATAGTAGCATAATCATAATCATTCCCTTTAAAACGAAAGATAGAGAAAAAGAAAAGAAAAGGAGAAAAGAAAAGCTCCCTTACAATATATCTCTAATCGATCGGGTTCTGCAATACATATCCCCCTAAGATTTATTTATGGTTCCAAGATAATAATAAAAATAACTAATCTTGGTTATTGACAAATCTCATTTTAGACATTTTCTAAAATCATTTCAATTAATTCAATTTATCTAATCATCATTTACCTTTCTTTTGTAAATAAGAAATAAAAATGTGACCTTTTACCAGTAAAAATTGTCAGTAACCCCTATTGTTTTACACTTTTATAATTACAATATATTCTTATTACCATTTCTTCATGCAGAACCCCCTTTTTAATACATTAGCCATTATCTCTATGCAAACAAGTTTCATTCTTCATTATGTAATTCCCATGTCTCTCTATCTTTTGTTCTTGTTTCTTGTTCCTTCTCCTCTCTTTTATCCCGCTATCCCCTTCTCTATCCAGTTTGAATCCCTCTCTCTCTTTACCTTTCTGCTCTCTATCCTTCTGGACCTTTCTAACATGCCTAATTTCATAAATGTTCCCTTTTTAATTACCTTCTTAAGTTTCATTTTTTGACCATCCTCCTTTCCTTTTATTTGTATTAATCTTTGTGTTAATTGTCTTCTTAAAATGGCTTTCTTGCTGGCTCCTTCTCCTCCCTTTTATCCTGTCTCCCCTTCTCTATCCAGTTTCTCTCTCTTACCTTTCTGTTCCTTTCCTTCTGAACCTTTCTAACATGCTTAATTTCATAAATGTTCCCTTTTAGATACTTTCTTAGGTTCCGTTTTTTTAGCCACCCTTCCTTTCCCTTTTATTTGTATTAATCTTTGTATTAATTGTCTTTTAAGATGGCTTTCTCTTGTGCTGGCTCTCCTTTTTCCAAGGCTCCTTCTTCTTCTTTATTCAGCATTTGAATGCCCATGTTTTCTGCAACAAGCCAAGTTAGTTCAGTCACTTCCTGTAGCAGTTCTTTCATGCTTTTAAACTCCATTTTAATTCTTTGGATGGCCACCAGAATTTTTATTTTCCTTATTTCTTCTTCTTTAAATTTTCTATGATCCTAACCCAGGTCCAGAGTCTATATCAATATCACCAATTAGTCCAGTCCGTCTTTGTGTATTCAAGCTTTCACTTTCTATGAGTCTTGCATCTCTTTAAAATGTAACAACTCCAATCCACAAAGGAACAAGATAGTTTCTTTCTTCTTTAGCTTCCAATTTTCTCCACAAAGTGGCACTTTCTGCACAGAGTCTTAACCCTTTCCTTTTATTTTGATATTCAAAGTTTTCCGAGCCCCAAACTTAAGTCCTTACGCTGGCTTCTTCCTTTCCGGTTCGAAGCCCCTTATAGCTGTCAAAAATATTTTACTTATTTTTTCCTTCACTTGGAACTGCGCTTCTTCTTTTTTTTTAAAACTCATCTTTATCTTAATCCGGGTGCCTTGATCTTACCATCCGATACTCCGGTTCCTCTGCTGTCGACTTCTCTCTTTCCTCCTGCACCAATCTTAATCCCGTTGAGACCTTCTCTTCGAGGTGGCCATTTTTGACCACCACTTCTTGACATCTTCGGAGGGAAAAGACCAGACCCAAAAGGGGGGAGATGCGGCTCCCCTCACTCTGGCTGGCAGATTTCCCTTTCTCCGCCGCCCCTACAAGGCAGCTTCAGCCCCAAACCTTGCAGGATCGGGGCTCTCCGACGCAAGAGCCAGGCTGCGGTCGTGGACGATCACAAACCGCCGCCCGTTCTCGAGAAGGCTCAACCCGGAAGTCAAGACTAAGGGAGATTCTTAAAGGAGACAAAGTTACATAATTCTATCAAAATTGCAAAGAAATTCTGTAAAGCAAAATCTATTCTAAAGGTTGAAGTGGGTTGGTGAAGAATTTATTTTATGAAATTAAGGCATCTGATTGATTCAACTACTTCTGCAAAGTTTGAATTTCTTAGTTAGAAAAGCCTTCTTCAGTATGGGATTCTTCAGGTGCATTAGGATTCCAAATCCAAAATTCTAGTTATTGTCTTGCAAATTTACTACCTCTAATATTTTCTTTAGATTCAGATTAGGTCACTGCAAATGGTCTCCATGGTGCTGCTTTCTTCAGTGGGTTCAAAACACTTTTGTCAGCATGGATGGGCCAAACAAATAATTCAGATTTCTTCATTCATTCATTCATTCATTCATTCATTCATTCATTCATGAGCAGGAAACATCTACTTCTAATCCATATCACTTTTAATTGTTAATTCCTAAATGTAATCTCTTCCTGTCAGAGTTGTAACTAAGTCTAGTCTACTTTGTTTCTTATCTTGGTGATTAGTGATAATGTTATCATGACTGTTGGGGAAGAAGAATTCCAACTGAATTTAATCAGGTGGGAGTCCTTGTCCAATAAAGGGAGATGAAAGATGTCCATCCACCCAGAAGAGAAGAATCTTTCCTTATGATCATAGCTTCATTATGTTTCTGAGTTGGCTTCTAATCAGGGGTGAGATTTTACCGGTTTGGACTGGTTCTATAGAACCGGTTGTTATGATACTGTGCAGTTCAAAGGACTGGCAAATTGTGCCCCTGGTTGGCCCCTCCCCCACCCACCCAGTCAATCCTTATCGCGCATGTGTGACATCGCGTGCATGCCCGACATTGCTGGCTGCATTCTCCCCCACCCAGTCACTCCTTAAGGTATTTCTTTTTTCCCCTCCTGACGATCAGCTGTTCCTATGATCAGCTGTGCCGGAACCCCCCTTGCTGTCTTACTGCTTCACCCAGGAGGCTTCCTTGAGGCCCAGAATGCCCAAAAATGGAGCATGGGGGAGTGTTGCATGCCCCCCATGCTCCATTTTTTGCCTTCCTGGGCCCCAGGGAAGCCCTCTGAGAGCAAAAGCACCTCTCCAGGAGACTTCCGTGAGGTCCAGAAAGCCCAAAAATGGAGCATGGGGGACTGCTGCATGGCCCCTCCAGGCTCTTTTGCTTGGGGGGAAAACACCACCCCAGGAGACTTCCCTGAGGCCCAGGAGGCAAAAAAATGGGAAAAATGCAATAAAGAAGAAGCCATGCCTATCTGGTCACATGGCCATGCCCACCTAGCCATGCCCACCTAGCCACGCCCACAGAACCGGTTGTTAAAAAATTTAAATCCCACCCCTGCTTCTAACTCCATTGCAAACACAGAAGCATTTAGTTTGTTGACACATGGATATATGTGTACACACACACACACACACACACCAGCTTTTGTCTTCCTAATACTTACTTAGGCCAGAACTGTGACTTTTTGGTAATTTGTTCACCAGACTTGCTGCTGTATAACATCAATGTTTCTCTGCCTAGCATGTTGCCTTTGTACAGCTTGTCACAATTATGGGATTGAGGGATAGGACAGTTCTCAGTGTCTTTCCCTACTACAGATAATTGTACATAGATGGACCTCTCTGAACTTTCCTGAGGTGTAAGAAGAATGCATGAAGTCCTTCAGATATTCCTTCACTGTTAGAAGTTTGATAGAAGCAACAGAGTCTTTTCAGAAATGTTTCCTGGAAGACGCTATATCTTTTCACAGGGGAGCAACCTGGCCTGATCCCTGTTGGCTATCCACAGTTAAAATCCAATTTATCTCAATCAGTTTTGCTGGCTTTTTCAAAGAAGCTTCTTGATGACTTGTTGCTGGTCTTCTCTCAGTTTTCTGATGTTTGATTCAATGTATAGTGTAACCGGATTATTTTGGTGGGTATAATGTCTATAGAAATGTTTTATTGAATGTAATAGATGGGAATTTGTACCCAAGAGGGAAAATACTTCTAAACTGCTTCCCATTCTTCTTTCTTTAATGGAACTTTTTATTTGATGAAAACTCCTGGTAGACCTCTGGGCCAATAGTGATATATTTTCAGTCACGTTGAATATCCATGTTGAGAAGCTAAATAAAAACCTGAAATAAATAATGAGCAAAGACTTAGTTGTAGCAATTAAGATTATAATAATTAAACAAAAATGCTGTGACAATTAAACTACTCTATTTCACAAAGGTATGATGAAGATTATTAAAAGTAAAGTGTTTGGATAAAAAAAATGAAAACCAGCATCCTATATAAGCATTATTAGCAATAGAAAGCTGGCTAAAAAATACAAAGTATGTAATAATCTGCAACTGAACAGCAGTACATTGGGCCCTTTCTGAGAAGTTTGCTTCTGCCTATCAGTACCTTGCCTCCAATATCGCTGATTTTAACATGTTATTGGCACAATTGCCAGTTACATCCCATTCATTTATTTGAAGAATACCATCTGTATTGAGCCCCAGTTGCCATGCTGTATGGGTTGAAGCAATCACTGAGCAGTATATGATGCATTGAAGAAACAAAGCAGGACAGTGAGTCAGTCTGTCATGCCCCTGGTGGAGACTGACTCTGAGTCAGAGTCAGTCGGTCATGCCCCTGGTGGAGACTGACTCTGAGGGAGAGGAGGAACAGCTGACAGGGAGTGGAAGTGTGGCTTGAAGGTTGTATCATATCCAAATATGAGAGATACAAGGCAAATGGTCAGATATGAAGAACTATTAGATAATCAGGGGAAGTTAAAAATGATTGATAAATTAAAAGAACAAGACATAATTATAGATTGGTGGTCATATTTACAAATTCAGACAAAATTTAGGAAGGACTTAGAAGAACAAGGGATAGAAAAGGACTTACAACAACTGGACCAAATTTTGATAGGCAAGGAGATAAAATTTATAACAAGAATGTATAACTATTCATTGGAAGTAGAATTAGAAGAAGAAATAGTAAAGGGATTAATGATTGCCTGGGCAAAAAATTTAGGGCATAATATAAATTTAGAGGATTGGGAAAAAGTGTGGATTGACAACTGTAAATTGACATTGTCAACAGTATTTAAAGAAACCGGTTGGCCGGTTTCTTACAGCTCTGGACCTTGGCCGCGATGGTGATATTAACAGCTACGCTATCTCTGAACTCTCTACCTGGACTTCCTGCCTACCTTATGTGTTACTCTTGCCCCGTCTACTGCTCCTGCCTTTTTACTGCCATTCCGGCTGCCTGGACTCTCTTGTTTGCACTCTTGTGGGTGCAGTTGTCATCTACCAATCAGTGGTCATGGTCCTTAGTCCATCTTAGACCTTTCCCTTTTCAGGATTCAGTTTCAGGTTGGGCCCCATTGTGGTGTGAGGACAATGGGAGGACTACCCCTCTATTGTGAGAGGATAGAGGGGCTTAACTACTGACCCATCAGTTCCAATTTTGTTTTGACCACCGCGGTGAGAGACCGGTTGGTCGTCCATCTTGACTCTGGCCCCCCGAACAGGTGTGAGAGGCCTGTTTATGTGTGGAACTCTTTGGACACTGATACCTGGACCTTTTATTCTTCACCTAGACACTTTACATCTGTGTAACATCTATCACCTCTGCCGTATGATGTTTTTATTCCATCTCCACCCTCTATGAATTGTAATCTACTGCTTTATGGGTGTTTACTCGCTATCGGAGTTATGGGCCCTCAGAACTGCGCCCTTGTCCTTGAATTGGCCCATTGGGTTATCAACAGCTTACCTTAATGATGGATCCTGGGATCCCGAGAGGTGGCATGGCGCGACCAAGAGGTTAAATTTTAAATCTGGTTTTAAGGGACAACTTTTAATTTTTTTTAATTCGGTGTTTTAATGGGATAGGGAGGAGGGAGGGGGTTCAACCCTTGTTGGTAGAGTCTGGTTTATCCAGGCCAGAGAGGGGTCTTGTAGTGGAGGGGTGGGGTGAAGGGGCCACGGGGTCAGCGTTGAGCAGGGAGGGATTAATAATCTCTAGGGCGATCGATTATGGCAGGAGTGGATGAGACAGAGGGCCAAATTATGTGTCGGGAGCGCACCTCCGCTGTTTACGAGCGGTGGAGCGCTCCCACCCTCAGGTCTCTGCCCGCTCCCCTGGGGTCCTGGGAGGTGTGGTCCCTGGGCTTAGGCTGGTGTACGTAAATGGCAGATCCGTGGCTAATAAGGCACCCTCCTCCGTGAACTTATGGAGGAGGAGGCTGCGGATCTGGCGTGTATTACGGAGACCTGGTTGGGACTGGAGGGGGGTGTCCCTCTGTGTGATCTATGTCCCCCAGGTTTCCGGGTGCTGCACTGGTCACGAGCTCAGGGAAGGGGTGGAGGAGTAGCCATTGTTATCAGGGAGACCTTGTTTCCAAGGGAGGCCACTGTCCCGCAGATAGGCGGGTGTGAGCACCTCCTCCTGAGATTGGGCCCGGGTGGTCGGTTGGGCCTGTTGCTGACGTACCTGTCCCCCAGCTGCATTGCAACGGCCCTTCCCGAGCTGCTAGATGCCCTCTCGAGGGTGGCAGTGGAGTTTCCCAGGCTTATTGTCCTGAGGGACTTCAACTTTCCCTCTCTGGGAGCAGCGTCTGGTTTGGCCCGGGAGTTCTTGGCATCCATGACAGCCATGGACCTGACCCAGGTGATTCAGGGACCCACCCATGAGGGGGGGAACATGCTCGACCTGGTTTTTGTCTCGGGACAGTGGTGTAGTGATCTGGGGGGGTGGATCTCCGGTTGCTCTATCCCTATCATGGACAGATCACTATCTCCCGAGGCTGGTTTTCCAATTGGCTGCCCCTCACTGCTGGGATGAGGAGCCGATACGATGGTTCCACCCCAGGCGCCTGATGGACCCGGAGAGATTTCAAATGGCCCTGGGGTCCTTGCCCACCTCCCTTGACCACAGCCCGGCCGAGACCTTGGCGGCTGCTTGGCAACAGGCCACCTTGGCAGCGCTCAACCGGGTTGTCCCCTTGTGGCCTCTTCCTCACCGCAGACCTCGTTTGGCTCCTTGGTTTTCGGAGGAGCTTCAGGGGATGAAGCGGCGGAGGAGATGCCTGGAGAGCAGGTGGAGGACTAGTCGTTCCGAGTCTGACCATGTCCAGCTAAGAGCCTATATTAGGACTTATCTGGAAGCGATTAGAGCAGCGAGATGTGCTTACTTCTCCGCTCTGATCGCATCTGCAGATGATTGCCCTGCAGCCCTGTTCAGGGTCACTCGCTCCCTCTTGCATTTAGAGGAGAGGGGGGACCCTTTGCGGGGCAGAGCAGAGGAATTTAGTTTACATCTGGTGGATAAGATCGCTCAGATTCGGGCCGGCTTGGACTCTGACTGGCAGGGTTTAGATGATGGAGTGGCGATGAGTCTTGTGGATTCTATCTGGGTTGAGTTTGACCCTGTCTCCCTGGATGAAGTGGACAGGATCATGCGGAGGCTGTCTTCCACCACTTGTTTATTGGACCCCTGTCCTTCCTGGTTGGTTTATGCCTCCAGGGAGGTTACACGCAGTTGGCTCCAGGCAGTTGTCAATGCCTCTTTGAGTGAGGGGTTTTTTCCCACCGCCTTGAAAGAGGCGGTGGTGAGACCCCTCCTCAAGAAGCCTGCTCTGGACCCAACCGTTTTGAACAACTATCGTCCAGTCTCCAACCTTCACTTTTTAGAAAAGGTTGTCGAGAGCGTGGTGGTTCAGCAGTTTCCGCTGTTCCTGGAGGAAACTGATTATCTCGACCTGTACCAGTCGGGTTTCAGGCCCGGACACAGCACCGAGACAGCATTGGTCGCACTGGTGGATGATCTCTGGAGGGCTCGGGACAGGGGTTTTCCTCTGTCCTGGTCCTTTTAGATCTCTCAGCGGCTTTCGATACCATCGACCATGGTATCCTTCTGTGGCGGCTCCGGGGGTTGGGAGTGGGAGGCACCGTTTTATGGTGGTTCTCCTCTTACCTTTCGGACCGCTCGCAGTCGGTGTTGGCAGGAGAGCAGAGATCGTCCCCGAGGCCCCTCACTTGTGGGGTGCCCCAGAGGTCGGTTCTCTCACCTCTCCTGTTTAATATCTACATGAAACCGCTGGGCGAGATCATCCGTGGTTTTGGGGTGAAGTATCATCAATATGCAGATGATACTCAGCTTTATATCTCCACCCCAGACCAGATCAGTGATGCTCTCTTGGTGATGTCCCGGTGCCTGGAGGCGGTGCAGGCCTGGATGGGGAGTAACAGGCTCCGGCTCAATCCAGCCAAGACTGAGTGGCTGTTCTTACTGGCATCTCGGTGTTCAGTGGAAGTGCCATCTTTGGTCATGGGGGGGAGGTGTTACCCCCCGTGGATAGGGCAAGGAATCTGGGTGTCCTCCTGGATGCACAGCTCAATTTGGAGGAGCAAGTGGGCCAGGGGGGCTTTTGCCCAGGTTCGGCTGGTTCGCCAGCTTCGCCCTTATCTGAACCGAGATGCCCTTCGAACGGTCACTCATGCGCTTGTCACTTCCAGAATCGACAACTGCAACACTCTCTACATGGGGCTACCCTTGCGGATTACTCGGAGGTTGCAGCTGGTGCAGAATGCGGCTGCGTGGGCTGTGATGGGGGTATCCCAATACTCCCATGTTACACCCCTCCTGCGTGACTTGCATTGGTTGCCGGTTGCCTTCGGGTTTCCTTCAAGGTGTTAGTAACAACTTATAAAGCCCTAAATGGCTTGGGTCCAGGGTACTTGTGGGAGCGCCTCCTGCCAGCATCACACTCCGATCTCCCCGTGCGCTCCCACAGGAGGGGCCTCCTGGGAATACCGTCGGTTAGGCATTGTTGGCTGGCGGTTCCCAGGGCCAGGGCCTTTTCTGTGGGAGTGCCCACCCTATGGAATCAGCTCCCTGCAGATCTTCATTTGGCCCCTGATTTCTGCTCCTTTCGTCAAGACCTGAAGACTTGGCTGTTTCAGCAGGCCAGCCTGGATTGACCCGGGGGTGGGTTGTTTTAATTATATTGTTTTTATTGTAATTTTAATTGTTTTCTAATGTTTTTAGCAATTTTAGACTTGTTTCTTGTTTAATATTTTTTATTGTAAATATATCTCTTTTTATATGTTCGCCGCTCTGAGTCCTTAGGGAGAAGGGTGGCATACAAGTCTAAATAAATAAATAAATACATACATACATACATACATTTTAAAGGGATACTTAAATTGCTTTTGAAAGGGTTCAAATTCTTTCTGTCCTTTTGGTACTTAATACTGATTCACTCATAAAGAGGGATTAAAGGAGAGTAGTGTGAGTGTGTTTGTGCACATGTGTGTGCATGTACACACACCACGTGTGTGTGTGTGTGTATATATATATATATATATATATATATATATATATATATATATAATTTAAGCTATTAGACGAGGCATAAATGTCCATAAATATTTGAAGAATATAAACATTAGAGAAACAATAAATTATTTACATTGATGCAAGGGATGTGAGATGTATTGGGATGCAATTTAAAGTAAAAGAACTGAACAATTTACTGACAACATGAGTTCTTTCAATGTGAAATAATTTGCATGTTGAAATTTCTTATTCATGCTGTAAACCTCCGCTGCCTGCTATGCAAAATTTCAACAGGAAGAAGGTGCAGGGGCTTAACTGTATCTGGAGTGCACCTCCTCATTCTGGAATCACTTATTTCTAATGCTAGCTCTATGATAGTTGACTGCTAACAAACAAAAGTATATAATATCATCAAGAGAGTAAAAGAATTGCAGTGGAAATGGGCTGGTCACATAGCAAGAAGAACTGATGGTGAGTAGACGAAGGCAGTCATAGAATGGATCCCACTTGATAAAAAGCATCCACAAAAAGAGATCTAAAACGAAATAGAGCAACAACATCAGCAAGCATTGCAGGCTTAATTGGCAAAGGAAAGCTCAAGACTCTATTAGTTTGAAACATTCAGAAGAGGCCTTCATCCTGCAGTGGATAGACAAAAGCTAAAATGAAGATGATGATGATGATGTTTGTGTGTGTGTGTGTATGTATGTGTGCGCGCATGAACTTGGATTTTGGATACCTTTCAAATGCTGTTCTCCCTCTTGACAAATGTTTGATCATAGAAAGGCATACATCCTCTGAATAATCTTTAATAATACAAACCCTATTGTTGCAAGATTAAGTCAGGGTGGACTTAATTTTTGCTTTCCCATTTTTTTGCTTCCCCGAAAATTGATACTGAAATTGTTTTACAGCACCTTACAGAATTATTTCCTCTATTCAAATGTTCACCTCCACTCAATAGACATCTGGAACAGATATCTGAGAACATCCATGGTTTTCTACAGAACTTCATCGGTTGCATAGAAAGTCAGTAATGAAATAAATAGATCCCTAACTGTAGACTTCTGCTTCCATTCAGTAATTAAATGGGTTCTAGCTCAGCAAAAATTCACTAAAAATGTACCCGCTACATAAAACTAAACAGACCAGGAATAGAGTAGAAGAGATTTGTATTTTCTCATTGACATCCTGGATCACCAACTCTTTGTCTTCTCAATTCTCCATTCATATAAAGTTGGGTTATTTGCTTTTCTGTCTTGTTCAATCTGTGGGTTCCTGTAACATTGCTGAGGCTACTACAAGTTTTTTCTTGCTCTTGGATGGCATTTTGTGGGACGTCCGCTCAAGATAGAAGTGGTATGGCCTGTTGCAAGCCAGAAGCTTATTTCAGAAGCTGCTAATGTATGTGCATGTTGGCTTCCCTTTGAGGGTCTTGCTAAAATACAATACTGGTAAAAAGAAAAAAGGAAAGGAAAAAGAAAAAAAATCTAGTACAATTCCAATTAAAAAGAGATACCGCAGAGAGCAAACAAAAGAAATTGAGTCAGTAACTCCTAATAAAGGACATTGCCAGAAGGACTTCTCATTTACAATACAACTAGACTAGATTTCAAGGGCTAATTAGGAAACAAATTTGTTTAGTTATACATCGCTAATGGCACCAACATTTGAAATTGAAGGAATTGGGAAAATAAACCTCAGGCCTATTTTTTTTCTCCATAAGGCACATGATAATTAGTGGAAGAATTTGAATTGAGGGAAAAATAGCTGAGAGAAAGGATTAAACACAGACACCGCTCTCACCAAACTGCTTGGCTTCCATGATGGGATTTCAGTACAGTAAAATAAAACAAAAGCAGGCCAGATCTTCCACACATTTTAACACTCATTTGTTGCTTTCTAAATATGGAAAGAGACCTGAAGGGTAGGTGGTGGTCAACATAATATCTACTCTAAAACCCACACTATGGTTTTCTTATGAATTCTTCAATAGGAAGGACATTTATAAGTTTTCTTATGGATAAAAAAATTAGCAAGATGCTGAATACATATCAGCCTGAGGGTTAAATCTAATCAAGAAAAACAACCTTTGGATTGTGGAAGCCAAAATTAACATTTTTGGATGTCTGATGGAGACAAATTCATAAAGGACTGTTTCCCTTAGATTTGGGAGGGATTTATCTTTTATCTGTATTACATCTATTTTAGAGTTTACACAACTTATTTTCAGTGTTTCCCATCTCAAATCCCCTGGAACCCACTTCTCCGGTTTTTAGTAACTGAACCCAGTGTTCTTTGAGGTGATCACATGGGATTAATCATTGAGTACATTTTAAACTCCAGCTAACCCTGAAATCATTTCATTTCATTTAAGTTTTAAATCAGTTCCTGGCCGATAGTCATAAAAATATAATGTCCTACATAATTCAAATCAAACAGATCCCCAGAAGATCTTAAAGGAAAGATAGAATATTCTCTGAAATACTCAGGAATTAAATCATGCTAAGGATTTCAAAGTAAGAATCAGTACTTCATTTTTGTCTGTGCAGCAAAATCAGAGTAGATGTTTCCAGCTATACAAACAATACATGTGATGTCTGATGGTCTGTTGCATTTGGCATTAGCTCAGATGGGTGAAAAGTATTGTAGGTGACCTATATTTCATGGACCTGTTTTTTTGGGGGGGGGTTGGCCATTAGCCCCAAAATTGAATTATATAGCCTTCCATCCATTACATGTAGATGCATTTAGGCTTAATACATCATTTAGATAAGTTTTTTTCAATGGAGAGGGAGGGAGGGAAGGAGGGAGGGAGGGAGAGAGAGAGAGATATACACCCTTTCATCCTCAAAACACAATTGAAAAATATAATTCATATCTGTTTACTTCATTATGTCATTGCTGTAAACTCTGACAATGTAAACCATAAGAGCCCTTTATTTACAAGTGGTTTAGCATCAGAGTTTACAGCAATGACACAATAAAATAAACAGAGGACATGAATGAGATTTTCTCATTGTGTTTTGAAGATGAATGGATGCCTTTTTGTGTGTGAGTTGAAAAAAGTGTATTAAGCCTACATCAGGGGTGGGATTCTACCAGTTTGCACCTATTCACTAGAACTGGTTGTTAACATTCTAAGCAGTTCAGAGAACTGGTTGTTAGAAGAAATTACTGGCCTAATCCTGTAAGGAAGGCAGGAAGGAAACATTCTGGAGTTGCTTACAGAAACTGCCTCTCAGTTAAACCTTATTACGTTCTTGGCATTCTTGGTTCTCAGGAACTTCTCTGGAGTTTTTTTTCCCTCCTTTGCTGGTACTTTGCTTGTGTGGAGTGACCATTCAAAGTTACAATGGCACTGAAAAAAGTGACTTATGACCATTTTTCACACTTACGACTGTTGCAGCATCCCCACAGACCTGAGAGGCCAGATGAGGAGATGCATGCCTCGATGTGAGTGATATTGAGTTGGCCACACCCAGCCAATAACATGACCACCAAGCCATGTCCACCCAGTCACATGACCACCAAGCCACGCCCACCACCTAAGCCATGCCCACAGAACCAGTTGTTAAAAAATTTGAATCCCACCCCTGGCCTACATGCATCTACATGTAATAGTGTTTAGTTTGGAAGCATCTCCAGCAACTGAGAGAAAAGGAAAGCTACAGAAGAATGACTTAGAAGATAGTGTGTGTGTGTGTGTGTGTGTGTGTGTGTGTGTGTGTTATGGAATCATTCTGATAAATCAGGACATGATAAGTGGCTGTAGGTATAGATATATCTTGAAAGAAGATCCACAGCCTGTCTTCAAAATTCCAAATGTCATCACCAATCTCAAAATATTAGAGTTTCCTACTTCTGACTAATAGAATGTGGAAGGAAGATGCATAATACATAAACATAAAGCAATTAAACCAAGTACATCAATTTTCAACATAGCAGCTTAAAAGAAAGAAAGAAATCCAGAACTCTAGATGTTTGCCAAAGGGAATGTCCTGTTTGAAAAAGTAGAAAATTGTTTTATGGTTGACGGTTGTACTCCAGAGTTAACAAATGCGTATGTATGTCTGTTTCATTCAGTTTAATGTTTGACCCTGTGTGATTTTTAAGAGGTCAAACAGAAAAAATGAATTTAGATTCCAGAATCATGTAGAATGCCTGAAGAGTTATGTATTTTTCTGTTATACACTTTATTTTGTCTATTGTATTCCCAACAGGTGACTGATCTCTAGATGCAAGGTATGAAAATTGTGATCAAAGACCCCAAAAAGCATTGAAGGAATCAAAATATTTCTTTTGTCATGTTTTTGTCCCTCCATTTGGTACTTACCTTGAATAATTTGTTTGTGTTGCACAGCACACTTGACACATGAATATTGGAAATAAAAGATAGCCTTGTGTGGTCTGTTAATAGATGCACCTTTATTCTTTCATTTGTTTTGCTATCTTGAGGCACTGAACAAAAATCAGAAAAAAGAACAAAAGCCAGAGGCAGCTTGTCAAAATGTTAAGAAACTGAATCCTGAACCTTGAGACTAGATGTTGTTGTTCCGAATTGTAATTTAAACTCACTCAGTGGACATTGACTAACACATCTGAATGTTATTGAAGGCTTATTCATGGCATTATACAAAGATGCACACAGGTACACATAAAAAGGCCCAACATTTTTCTGGTGGATGGTGTTGGAAAATAGCTCAACATCTGCTGATTTGCAAACATGCTCTAAGTCAGGAATGTCTAAATCAAGGTCCGGGGGCTGGATTCAGCCCATGGGGTGCTTAGATCTGGCTTACAGGGCCGCCCATGGTGCCTCTGCCAGTGAAAACAGAGCTTGGGAAGGTCACGTGCAGCCTTCCCAAACTCTGCTTTCACTATCAGAGCATTGCAGGCGGCTGTTGCAGCTGAAAAGGGAGCTTGGGAGCCCATTTTCTCTGGCAGAAGGCTCAGGCCGCCACTTGCGCCCTGGACATGAGTGACATTGAGCTGGCCATGGCCACCCCAGCCCCCCAGAGTCAAACACAACCCTGATGTGGCCCTCAATGAAATCAAGTTTGACAAGCCTGTTCTAAGTATTAAATGCTCTGAAATCTCACTGGCTTCTAAGTACAGATTGAGCTGTACCATATTTAATTGTAGGCACATGGCACATAGAACATAGACTAATAGAGTTAGGAGGGACCTTGGGGGTCTTCTGGTCCAATCCCCTGCTTAAGCAGGACCCTATACCATTTTAGACAAATGATTATTCAGTCTCTTTTTGAAGGCTTCCAGTAGTGAAGCAGCCACAACTTCTGAAGACAAGCTATTCCACCGGTTGATTGTTCTCACCATTAGGAAATTCTCCCTAGTTCTAGGTTGCTTCTCTCCAATTTATCTCCAGGGATAAATTGCTACTTCAGTTTCCAACCATGCAAATGAAGTAGCAATTTATCCCTGCTCCTTCATGCCCAGTCTGTCTCCCTGATAAACATCTGAGAATTAAGGAAAATAATAACAAAAAAAGTGTCAATACCAAGATTACAGCCCAATAAAGAAATGAGTCTGGCACCTTCTCTTTGCTGCAGGAGTCTTTGGCATTCCCCGTCAAGAAAGAGGACCATGAAGCCCCTCAAGACAACCGACTCCCCTCTAGCTTTATTGCAAATGACAAGAGATGTTGGAACTACAGGAACAACAGCCTCTGCAAAGTCACAGATTTCCATTCCTGTTTTCAAGTGAACTGCTACAGTTTTCCATAGGAACAGCCATGGGAAGGATCCAATGTGCAACGCAAACAAACAATGACAAACAGACAGCGTTCCTTAGTAGCCTTAAGCCATGATTGGCTCTATCACCCCACTCTTTGTTTGTAAATACCTTCATTTCTGATAACACTCCTTGTAACATCATCTAATTGCTCAATTTTTTAAAAAGAAATAAACAGAAAAGAAAACAGATGATCCCATTCCTCTCAATTATTATTTGCTAACTCCTGTTCATTCTTTGTTCTTTTTTCCTACCTGAAATCATGGCTTTGTCTCTCCCCTCCCCCACTTTATTAAGTAGAGCATCGCATAATCTGGCCCTTATGCTTATTACCAACCACCCATGGATGTTTTCAATAGCATTGCACCCCAAAATCATTATCAGGCTTCAAAAAGGGCACTTACGTGGAATCATGCAGAGCTGCATAAGCCATTCTCTTAAACAGGAGCATATAAAATTGTGTCCTTTTATTAGAGGGAATGTATGAAAATCTTATAATGAGGTTCACTGGTTGATGGCAAGTAGATTATAGCGAAGAGGAAACATAAATAGTCTTATAAAGACAAATGATTCCAGATGGTTCATTTTGCCAGGAACAACATCTAAGTGGATGAAGAAATAAGAAAATTGGTACAATTTTGCTTTTCAGTCATTGGGGTCAGGAGGCACATAAAGAAATGTTAGACTTTACCTCCCAGGTATTTTCATGTACAGCTATTTACATTACAGTTGCTATTTGCTATTTCCATCTGCCATGGAAGCCTGTCCACAAACTGATTCATTCAGCAGCACTCAGAAATTCTCAGTGAATATGCTAAATAAACCCCCTGCTCAAGCAAAAGACCCTATACCATTTCAAACAAGCAACTGTCCAGTCTCTTCTTAAAAACCTCCAGGGTTTTTAAGCACCCACAACTTCTGAAGGCAAAGCTGTTCCACTGGTTAATTGTTATCACTGTTTGGAAGTTTCTCCTTAATCCCAGGTTGTTTCTCTTCTTGATTAGTTTCTACTCATTGATTCTTGTCTTGTCTTCTGGTACTTGGGAAAATGTGGAATTCTGAGAGTTGGTATCCCAATTCCTCTGTATTGGATACATCATTCCCATCCACCAAATTGTTTCCCTCGTGTTTTTTTCTTCATGTTACAAAATTCAGAAGGGAACACTTTCTATCTCTATTCTGCTGCCTTATATACATAAAGCATTAGGTTGGAGTAGCCGAAGAAGTACAGTTTGCTATAGAGAATTAAGGCACTGTATTAGAAACCAGGAGACCACAAGTTCTACACACCTTAGACACAAAGCAAACTGGGCCAGTCACTTTCTCTCAGCTTTAGGGAGTAGGTAAGAACAAATCTTGCCCAAAAAAATCACAGGGACTAGTCCAGGAAGTTACAAGGAGTCAACACCAGTGGTGGGATTCAAAACTTTTTACCACCGGTTCTGTGGGCATGGCTTGGTGGGCATGGCAGGGGAAGGTTACTACAAAATCCCATTCCCTCACCACACCACTAACCTGCTTTCCAGCTCTGTTCTCCTGTTCAGGGCAACAAAAGAAGACCCAGGTGATCAGCTGGGACTCAGGAGGCAGAAAATAGATGGGGCAGGCCCAGTCAGAGGTGGTATTCACCGGTTCCCTGAACTACTCAAAATTTCTGCTAATGGTTCTCCAGAACTGGTCAGAACTTGCTGAATACCACCTCTGGTCAGCACTGACTCAAAGGCACCAACCAACAAACAAACAAACAAAAAAACTCCATTTGGGATCACCTAGGATAATTATCCATTGTAGTTCTGGAATTTTCTGTTGATAGAGTGTTGCTTTATCTCTTGATAAAGGGTTCCATGATTTCTTTTTAATGTGAACAAGTTTAACACATACACAAAAATAAATACACTTCTCTGTATTATTATAGAGGGAAAAGGACAAGAAGAGTTATTACCAAAGCAGAGCTCCAAGCAACACCAAGAAAGTAATTTGAGACAATGTCTCAAACAAGCCCCTCACTAATTCACAAGAAGATAAAGGGAGGGAACAGAAGCATATTTATGTTTGCAAGATGGTGTGACTATAAATGTAGTCCTGACCTATATAACATTGATCTCTCATTCTGATTTACTGCGCTGACAACTACCTCATACATCTGCTGAAGCACAAATTTTTATGGCATGTTCTATTTCCCCATATATAGGGCACATGCAAAGTGAACTCACAAAAAGTATCCCTAAGGAACAGCATATAGATCTCCAACTGAAAACAAGCAAAAAGAAAATTACAATTTAGGGGATGAAGATAAAGAACCTGATATCATTGTTCATCAATTCTTATTGACAAGATTTTGGATGCGGGAAACAAAAGTACTCTCCAGTGACTCTGTTACTGTTGTCATAAGAAAGAAATTCATTTGTTTTGCATTAAGTAACAGCAAGCAGGTCGCGTGTGTGTGTGTGCGCGCATGTATGTGTGTGTGTACACAGCTTCAATATATATGTCAATATGGGAATGTCAGAATGCATATACTGTATGCTCCAGTTTTGAATATATAACTCAAAATCATAAAATGTGTCTAATAACAAAGGTTTGACAACAGGTCTAAAAATAGGCGATGAATTGTAGTCTATGAAAAGACAAGATAAAAATGCTTTAAATAATTAAATAAAGTTGCAATTCAGTAGTATTTAAGAGGGAATTTGCAGGGATATGGGCTTGGCTAGTCTAGTAAAGAGAAGGACCAGGGGAGACATGATCGCAGTCTTCCAATATTTGAGGGGCTGCCACAGCGAAGAAGGGGTCAATCTATTTTCTAAAGCACCTGTAGGCCAGACAAGGAATAATGGTGGAAACTGAACAAGGAGAGATTTAACCTGGAAATAAGGAGAAACTTTCTGACAGTGAGAACAATCAGCCAATGGAACAGCTTGCCCTCGGAAGTTGTGGGAGCGCCATCACTTGAGATTTTCAAGAAGAGATTGGACTGCCATTTGTCAGAAATGGTGTAGGTCTCCCGCTTGGGCGGGGGGTTGGACTAGATGACCTACAAGGTCCCTTCCAACTCTGATTATCTGTTATATATAACAAGGTGAATCTGTTAGAGATAATCCTCAACTTATGACCAGTGTCATTTAGAAACCGTTTGTAGCTACAATGGATCTCCTCAGGGTTACCTATGACCTGTTTCTGAAGTTCCAATGGCTGCCCTCCCCATGGTCACATGGCTGCATGTTGGGCACTTGGAAACTGATCTGCTTTTACAGCCAATTTATATAATCACATTTTACAACTTTTACAACATTTTATGACTATTATTAAGTGTTGTACCTTATGATTCTTGAGTCTTGATGAATGTATCTTTTCTTTTACGTAAACTAAGAGCATATGCACCAAGACCAAACATTCTACTGTATAGTGCAATATTAATGCAGTATCAGGGGTTTTCAATTCAATGTGAAGAATGTGAAGGATGTGTGTTTGTGTTTATTTTCATAGTCATAATGTACACTGAAAGTGGTATTTAATTTCGTTGTATGAGGTGCAATGACAATAAAGTAAAGTAAACTAAGCTAAACAAATTCCTTGTGTGTCCAATTACACTTGGCCAGTAAAGAATTCTATTCTATTCTATAATGGGTTTCCTTTACATCACATTGTTTGCTTAATGACGGTGGCATTCACTTGACAACCACAAAAAAGTTGTCAAGTGAGGTCAGTCACAAAGACAACCCCCTTTATGATTGTAACAACTTCAGAATGGAATGCTCAGGCTTTGTTGTGGTCATAATGCGAGAACTACCCGTAATATAGATTAGGGCAGTGGTGGCTAACCTTTTTCATCTCCCATGCCGAAAATTGTGCACGCACACTTGTGCTCGTGTGCTTGCACGCCAGCACCCAGAATGCAATGTGTACAGGGCCCCCATGCCGCCTGCACATGTGGGCGCGATCCCCCCATGTGCGCCATGCATCTCTGTGCATGCACGTGCATCTCCCACCCCCCCACCCCCTGCGCATGCATGCCAGATACCTGACAATCAGCTGTGGGTGGGCAGCATGCATGCATGTGCAGTGGGGCTTTTCCAGGCGACGTCTCACATGCTGGCAGAAGTGGCTCTGCATGCCACTTATGGCACGCGTGCCTTAGGTTTGCCGTCATGGGATTAGGGGAAAAAAGGCTGCCCTTAGGGATTGAGAACTGACCTCGATGCTTGTCCACATTCTATCCAGAAGTCTTTACTCCTTTCAACCCCTTATCAAGGATGACAATGGTTTATCCAGGGACCATCCTAGGAAACCTTGGAACTATGAGAAGGATAGTTCTCATACTTCTCTCACACAAGGAATGAAAGGAAGGGGGAAATAGAGCTTTTCAATATTGCATTTTTAAACTTATTTGTGCCTTAAAAAAAACCCACTGATGTAATTTGGCATTGGATTCTGCATTGCTTAAGATAAAACACTCTGTTTTGTATATAAAATCTCAGCTTTGTTACACATAAACAAACACTGCCATGTGATAGAAGAGCAAAATGGTATCAGCTTTGGCTTGGCTGTTTGTCTTTTGGGCCACTGCTTAATAACCACGTCCTTCTTTCCTTCTCTCCACCACCTTTTGATATAATCCCTATCAAAATAAGGATCCTATATAATTAGGTTACTTTGAGCCTTCCTTGAGTACAGGTGACTTCAAGATTTCTTGACTCAGTATCAAAGTGGTCTGCTTCTGATATTGACTAATGATTGACCTTGGAGGTTTCCAAGATTGTCACTTCCGGTATTTCCGGAAATATAGGAAGTGATGAAACGGGCCTATTTTTTGGCCTGCAAATCCTGCAGAGGCCTTCCTCAAGCCTCTGGGAGGCCGAAAAAGGCCTCAAATGGGCCGAAAATCAGCTGTGAGGGACACACATGCGCAGTGAGGTAAGTTTGCCTGCGGCTCGTGTGCTGGCACAAATGGCTCTGCATGCCACCCACCTGTGGCAAGCTTGCCATAGGTTCACCATCATGGTTCTATTCAATTGATGTAGTCATCAGAAGCAGCTCCCCCTCCTCCTCCTGTGCAGTGATAATTGCAGCCAATTTTTGGTGAGGACAAGAAAGCAAACCATAGCAAATTAAAGAACTGGTGCCTACACTACTCTGTTTTCCTTCTCCCTTGCCATCTCCCTTTCCTTTTTGTTACAATTTTTGAATAAGTGAACTATGCCCTTAAGAAAGGAGGGCAAATATTCGTTTTCTTATTCCACCTGACATTCTAGAGGTCTTTCAGACTGAAGAATGCTAGTACTTTAAATCATTAAATCAATAAATTGTCTGGCCCACATGAATCACTTTTATTTTGCAGGTGACTGCTATCTGCAGGTATGCATGTTTACAGCCCTATTGGTTTGGCCCTCCACAACAGTCCCAGTTTCTCATGTTGCTCTTTGGGAAAATCAATTGCCCATCCCTGCTCTAGACTGTATCATTCTATTCCACCTGCAACCAAATCAAGTGGTTTTTTTAAAAAAAAAAAAACTTTTAAAAATGGCCAATAATATCCATGTCTTTGCATTGTGTTCTTAATGTGGGAGATGCATCTGAAAGAAACAATGGAATGCAAGATGCAAATTCGAGAATGATTGGCACTGCTATTAAACTTAAGAGCCTGAAACCAAAGAGTCTAAAATAAGCTTTGGTGGCAGCCTGAGACTATGCTGCCATTGCAACTCATTCCTATAGGGGATATAATCCTTCTCCCACAGGCAGCAGGGCGAGGAGAGAGAGTGAACTAATTTTTCAGTCATTGGCTTAGATAAGTAGGCAGGGGCCATCTCTGTTGGACAGACAATAAAAATGCCTCACTTGCTTTCAGGGCAGACTTCTTGTGATATAGAAGACAAGCCAATACCATCATTTGACGAGAAGCATTCTTCTGATGGAGGTCAACAGATGTCTCTAGGGGTTGCTGCCAGGTTGCTTTTAGCAGCTGTACTGGCTTGTCTCTGGAACAGATGTTGTCTTTGCTGCCCCAAGACAAACTTGAAGCTTATGGTCTGTGAATACTCAGTGGTGCTGCCTTGCCCATATATTTGGTTTTTTAGGAAACCAAGTTGACATGCTTATCTTACGCAGAAGATGAGCAAACAACCCACTGTGGGAGCTTGTGAGGCTGAAACTCAAGACATTAAAGGAGATTGGATCATTCTTCTATGACTCCCGACTCCCCCATTCTTCTGATGTATTCATGCAGGGAGAGGTCTCTTTATACAGCTGCTGTCTCCAGAGAATTAAATTGAAGTGTAGCTCTGTTACTTATCAAGACAGACAATCCCTTAGATTTAAATGCAGAGATGGCTGATGTCAAAGAAAGGGCAGTCTCCACTTGATTCTCAAAAGCTTAGACTGGGGCAGTGTTGCTTTTTTATCCCCAAGATCTATTGCAAAAGATCCTTAATTCCTTTTAATTCATGGAAATGAATTTTATGACAAGTCGGTCTGCATTATTAGGTGCATCGTTTTTGAACCCTTGGTCCTCCATTTCTTTCAGGAATAAATTTTCCACTGACACAGCTTAGGTAATTAGAAAGCTTTTTTCTCCGAGTGTGGTATTTAGGGGCTCTATCTCTTTCATTCTGTCTCATCTCTGCCTACCAGATTTAATGTATTTCCAGGTCAGTTCCCAAATAGCTTCAGCTCTTTCTACTCCACTTCTTTGAGAAATTCAGCAAATACCCACAGAGTCATCTTGCTCATGCTGTGTTATAACTTCCTCGGTCCCGCACTTTTTGCCAAGTTGTGTATGCAAGACAAATCGAGAGTTAAGGCTTTGCATCTAAGCTCCGATCCCATCTCAAATATCTCGGGACCTTCAGAAATTCTGGATTAGTTCACACATTTGGGAACCACCGTATCAGGTTTCTCTTTTCTTCATGGGCTTTTCGATGTTATCTTAGTCCCTATGCAGAGTCATCATGATGAAAAAGAAATTTTGCAACCCATCAAATCCATGGGAATGGCTCAGTGGTTATTCCATCACACTATTAATAACTCTGTGTTTGAATGAGAGACAGTTGGTGTCCTCCTTCAGACGTTGTTACTGAGGTGAGGAGATATAGGTTTAGCCAAACAGGATCTCTCTTGTTTTAAAGCCAATTTATGCAAGGGTTGTTATGGGAAACTGTAGATGGCAAAGAGCTGAAGAAGCTTCTTGGATGAGAAGTGAAATTTCTTCAAAGAGAAACAAGAAAGTCTAGTTGCCTCTTTAAAAAGCACCTTTGGGACAACCATGACCTGGATGACTGAGAATCTCCATGGATATATAGATGGCAATGTTTGCCATGGTCCCTTGAGCTTCCAGAGAAGAGGCAAGATATTTTTTATCAACTTCAGAGGGCTGCATTAGTTAAAATCACAGCATAGACTTGATTGAATGCAGATTGCAACCTTGTAATAAAACAGGGGATAAGGTTTTAAATGCCATCTGCTCAGTTTTCAGGAAAATACAAGATGCTCTTTGTTTATTTGTTAATTGTTTTAGTTTAAAGCTGGCTTTTCATCTTTAGGATGTTTAAGGCAGCCAGCATGTCCACAACACACACACACACACACACTTGGCTGCAGAGGTAGGTCAATCAACCTTGTGTTGGCTTCAATGGGAGTCTCTCCTGATTTGTTTCTGGTTCTGGAGCATGAATTGGGAAAGGTAGATCTCTGCCTTCCCATTATTCATCATAGGTAAAGCTCCAAACCATCATTAGTAGCATCTATAACTTTCTTGCTTGAATGCAAACCAGGACAATGTTTGAGTATTATGAAAAAAAAGCTCATACACCAAAACATGCAAAATCAGGGCAAGGGTTTCAAATTCAATTATTTTTTAACTGAGTAACCTTTTACTGAGACCACTTGTACAGCATGGTCAATCTCCTAATAATACTGTGATGGTGCAATTTGACTCTCAACCTCTCCATTCTTCATCCCTCTGGAGATATTGCTTAAAATTGTGGTTATGCATATTTCTAGAAGTAAAGCCAAAATGACAGGTTTTGGAGATGAGTAAGAACTGCTTATAATGTCATAAGACAGAATATAGATCCAAACAGCTCTATTATCAGGTTTTAAAAAATGAAATCATGAATAATCTATGAACGTTTAAAAATGTTCTATACGGTGTTCTGCTATTTGTGTGCTTTGGAAAACCTACAAAACTCATAGTTAAAGTGTAAAACCTGTTTTGTCTCCCTTTTTTTGAGGTTTGCTCCATCTAGATGAGCTTCCTTTCTTCTTTTCAGCTATCTTTTTAAATTCAGTTTCCATTGCAACACAAGATGTAAGCAAATCAAACAAGTTCAGGACACTTTTCTTCTCCTAGTAATTTAGAGAAAAGAGGCAACTAATCAAGTCCAGAGTACATCATGTGTTAGCTTTTGGCTAGCAACTGATTTTAAAGCAACTTCTGCCTACTGGGCCCTACTTCATCTACATGCTGGATTTGTTAGATGGATTTTTCTTTTGGAAAACCAGGGAGAGATTCAGCCAGTTGGCAGTCCCAGAATCTTTCAACAGCAACCATGGTTGACTCTTTTGGTAAAAAATGTGCCTTCTTCCCTTTGGGATTTCCCCACTCTTACCACTAACTCTTTTATCCTAAGAGTCTGCATTACATTTCCTCTGCAATTCAGTTTATCAGTATTCTTCTGCTGCCCCTTCTCAACCTCCCTGTTGATTTCAAATATGATAGCTTCCTAACCCCACTCTGCCTTTTTCATGTCTATCTGTTCAGTAATGGTACTTCTGGAAGACACCTTGAAGTCAAGCACAGCACACACTGAAAAAGGATTGGTTGCATGCATCAAACTCAGCTACCAGCATCTCTCAACCTTTTTAACTAAGCAAGGGCATAGCAAATGTCAGACTCTAACAACTGTGCATTTTTTACAATATACTGAACTTCCATTTTATCGTACATTTTATGCACTTTTTCCAAATATGAACATTCTTCCCGAAAATAACACACATTGACCCATGTATTTTTTATCTAAGAAATTTTAATCTAAGAATCACTCTGCCCAATAAAGGAAAATCTGCAACTGTTACCCTTTCAAGAACTTCAGATTAGACTGGTGTGCTTAAAATTCTAATTCTCTTCACCACTTTCCAGAAGGTTAACCCGTATCAAGCTTAGATGGTGCATCCTATATACTCTCCTACGTTTTCAAAATGCTAAAGGTTTCAGGCATTGGGTTTTGCTGATGGCAGGAGATGCTGTGCCACTTTAGGGTAGGAACTCACCTTCGGTACTTTGATCTTCTGCTGAAGTCATCAGTTCACTTCCTTATCATCCATCTGTAATTAGGAGAGATTTAGAAAGCTGGCTAGAAGTGACAATGGAAAACAAGTAATTAAACAAAAAGGTGAAGAAGGATGAAGAAAACAAAAGCTGTCCTCCCTTTGCTGAAGGTCATAGTGACAAAAGTAACATGAAAAATCAATGACTTCAGAGCATTAGAATCAGGTGACTCAATCCATCAGGCAGACAGATGACAGTCACCTTCATTTAATAGACAAATTACACTATGAATATATCTATTTATCTCTATTATCTATTTTCTGTCTGTCTATCTATCTATCTATCTATCTATCTATCTATCTATCTATCTATCTATCTATCTATCTATCTGTATCTCAACAATCCAACAATAAAGATTGAAGAAAATGAAACAGGAACTGTACATTTAATTTAAAAATTCCTTATCTTCTGGATGTAAACCTGATATGACCTATATTATCACTTGTTACCTCTAGTGAGCAGTTAAAACTGATCAAGTACCACAAATATTATTTGTAGTGATCCCAAGAGTATATTAGAATCTATAAGGCAAAGGTTCTCCTCACACATACATGCTAGTTGTTTCTGGCTTTAGTGGGTGGTGCTCATCAGTTACAAAGCCAAAGACCCAGCACTGTCTGAAGATGTCTCCATGGTCATGTGGCCAGCATGACTAAACACCCTTTCCCCCTTTCCCACTTCTCCTCACTACCTCATGTTGTTTGTAATGCAAGCAATGCAAGCCTTGTGTTCCTGCGGGTCATGTGGGTGGCACAGCCTTGTGTTCCTGTGCAGCCTGGGTTAATTGCTTTGGGGGGGGGGTGCTTTGGGGGTAACATTTCTCTGCGGACCACCAAAATTTTCTCACAGACCACCAGTGGGCCACGGCCCACCAACTGGTGACCACTGCTCTAGTCCAACCCCTTCCTCAGGCAGGAAGCCTTATACCATTTCGGACAAATGGTTGTCCAATCTCTTGTTAAAAACCTCCAGTGTTGGAGCATTCACAACTTCTGGAGGTAAGTTGTTCTGCTGATTAATTGTTCTAACTGTCAGGAAATGTCTCCTTAGTTCTAGGTTGCTTCTCTTGTTGATTAGTGTTCATCCATTGCTTCTAGTCCTGTCTTCAGGTGCTTTGGAGAATAGTTTGACTGCCTCTTCTTTGGAATATGTCTTTAGTTATTGGAATATATTAGAATATGTCTCTAATATATTAATATGAAATGCTTCCTGAATATATATTCTAGATAGCATCCTCAGTATACCATTTTTGATGCATTGCCCCTACAGATAAATATCTTGAATACTACTTTTTTCAGAGAGAGAGAAAGAGAGAGAGAAACATATTTTGAGACCAAAACATATTTTGAGAGCTTGGGGCAACTTGCATCATATGCTATTTTGTGGACCATACATTACATTTTACCAGATCATGCCTTTTGCTTTGGAAATAAATGCATAATGGATTTATTTGACATCCTTTCTGGACAGAACTGAATATTGGAGGTATATACTCTATCCCTGAGCTATATCCTTCTTGAGTTGCTTGTACTACCAACTCCAATCACAATAATTGTTGAAGACATATTTTAGAACATTTAGCTTCCATTTAACCAAGGTTTTCAATACAGCTACGCTGAAATGTGGACAAAACAGGATTCAATTGACCATCTGTCACTGCTTATTCCAGAAAAAAACTTTTAGTATTTTCTTGTGCTATTTTCACAGTGGACTTGAAGCATACCTGAAAATCTATGAGAATTATATTTTCAGAATCACTAAATTATTTTAGTCAACGCTTCTCTATAATGAGTAAAGAAGTAATTACATTTCGGCTGGGAAAGGAGGTGAGAGAAATTATTGAATTCTGATTGTTTTTAGGAGTCTGAAATCCTAATTTTTGTTATATGTTTGCATGTGTGTGCATACATATACCTATATATATAGGTGTGTGTGTGTGTGTGTGTGTATAATGTTTATACATATCCTTCCATGCATATGTATACATCTATGTGATGACCCAGGGTGTGGCACAAAGGCAACACAGTCACATAAGTAAGAAGAGTCCCTTTAGTACCTCCAATTTTGCTCCCAATGGCCAGGTTACCTTCGGCTGGAGAAAAAACTCTCCCGAGAACAGTCTTTAAGTAAAGGAAATTCAGTCCGAAAACACATGTAAATAAAAATCCACACAAACCATGCTGCAGCAATTAACTTGACAGGGCAGGAGAAAGAATTGCAGACTTGAAAGGCCAGCAGACACACACAGTTCGGAAGACACCAGGAATCCAGATAAGCCTCGACAATACCAGATAATTCATGATTTGCTCTCAAATTGGGGTGCAACTCCCCTTTTTATATACTGTGTTTGTGCAGCTACAGGGTATAATGTTTATACATATCCTTCCATGCATATGTATACATCTATGTGATGACCCAGGGTGTGGCACAAAGGCAACACAGTCACATAAGTAAGAAGAGTCCCTAGTACCTCAATTTTGCTCCCAATGGCCAGGTTACCTTCGGCTGGAGAAAAACTCTCCGAGTCTCAGTCCTGTAAATAAAATCCACACAAACCATGCTGCAGCAATTAACTTGACAGGGCCAGAGCCAGCACACACACAGTTCGGAAGACACCAGGAATCCAGATAAGCCTCGACAATACCAGATAATTCATGATTTGCTCTCAAATTGGGGTGCAACTCCCCTTTTTATATACTGTGTTTCCCAGCTGCAGCTAATGAAGGGAATCAGGGCCCTTTCCTCCCCCATAAGCCACGCAACTCAATTGCTCCCTTCTCTGTTCCTCCCTGCGTGCCCTAGGATGAAGAGGGGGTGGGCTGGGGCTTCCTCCAAAATCTCTCTGCCTTGCTCTACCTCTCCCCTGCTCTGCCCAGCCAGACTTTGAACTTCCCCAGTTTCTTCCACAGCCAGTGGAGCCACACTCCCACTCCCTGTCAGCTGCTCAGCCTCACCCCTCAGAATCAGATTCCGACAGGGGCATGACAATCCATCCATGTATGTATGTATGTATGTATGTATGTATGTATGTATGTATGTATGTATGGTATTCAGCTTTGTTCGGGTATTTTCCCACATCATTATAGTGTTGCTTTTAAAGTTGTAGCGACATTTCGGCAGAATCTCATCTGCCATCATCAGGCTTGTGTATTGGGTTCGTCCAATACACAAGCCTGATGATGGCAGATGAGATTCTGCCGAAACATCGCTACAACTTTAAAAGCACAACTATAATGACATGGGAAAATACCCAAACAAAGCTGAATACCATACTAAATATACAAAACTTAAGAAAACAAATATATATGTATGTATATATATCACACAAACACACACATACTGTATATACATATACAGAGACAGATACACTGGCACAGACTTATGGTTAAAAATGATAAAATATTATTCCCTGACTTTGCCTTATTGTTGAATCCATTAACCTAAATGGGGGAATAATTGCAAGGTACTTTGACTTAATTACAACACAGTAAAATGGTGTGGTTAAATATCCATATAATTTTATGCTATCGCCTATTACCCTAAAGGTTCTTTCCTGTCACTTATTTTTAAGCGATTTGAAAAGGGTCAGAAATGACTTTATTCTTCTTACTTTATCTTTCATTCTGAGTAATTGTATTTAGGAAACATCTTTATTCTTTTCATTCTCCTCCTCCTCTTTATTTATTTATTTAGGTTTTGGTCTTATTGGAAGTGACTGAAATTATACTCCCCATATTAGCTTATACTCCCCATATTAGCAATTTAGATTAAAATAAATCTTACAATAACAGAATAATAAAATATAATCAAGGTAAATGCCCATAATCCCAGCAGAAAGCAAACACCCCAAATCTTTTCAACCCTGGGAGCAATCACACACCAGCCTCAATGCCCTACGGCAAATGAAGATCTTTATTGCCCCCCCACCAAAAACCCCACTTTATCTCTGGGTATAAGCTGTTCCAGAGGAGGGCATATCAAGAAGAGTTATCTCCTGGATCCTGGTGATGTCCTTACCTTGGAGACAGAACCCATAACATTTTTTTTCAAATAAAAAACAAAGCATAATGGTAGAGGCTGATACCACCATAGATGGACTCAGGGGGCATTATTAATGTCCAACTCTTTCTGCCTCTTTCCCCTCTATGACCTCAGGGAATGGAAATCGCTAAGGAAGCCAAGATCCTCCCTGAAGAAGATGTCCCTAGTAAGTAATCTGTATGTCATGGGAGAATTAGATCACTGGGAGGGAGTTATTTTCAGTAAAGCCCAGGGCTAAACATAACACACTCTGGGTTAGTAAAACAGACTATTTGTGTGCTTAGAGAGTTCAGACAAATTGTTTATCCCTATAATTCAGTTAGGTGATATTTATTGAATACTAGTTGATTTCCCTCTTTCTTGCTTGCTGATGCTCAGCTGGGCATGGATAGCAACAAGTGGAAAGCAATAAGCTTGATAGCCTTTGAAGAGACAGATACTTGCATCACTCATGAGAGAACCATCCAACATGCAGAAAGGTTTAGCATCATCTCGGTACTCTGGCCAACATGCACAAGTGAAGGGCATGCTTGTTGCACAAATCATTTATTCATGTAAATAGGTTCCTTTATATTACTTAGGCAGCAATATTAAAAGAGGATAAGGCATGTTGGAGTCTGGGCAAATGCTGCACTCTAATTATTAAACCAACAAAAACCATTTAGCCTGAGGTTAAACCAGAATATTTACATTTAAAGCTGAGTTAATCACATTCCAGTTAAAAGGAACAATAACCATGATGCTTTGTGCTGATGGAAAGATGAGAGCTCAGTGATAGGACAGGTTATTAGCATTAAAAAGGTGCCACATTCACCTCAGCATGTCTAATACAAAAGATCAGATAGAAATGAAATGAACAACTGTTGCTCACAGTTCTGACTGCTACTGCTAATCTGAATAGATAATATTGGCTTAGAATTCTCAATTTGAAAAGGAGCAATTTAAATCATTGAGCTTAACCTCCTCCTTACTGTATGTATGAATAGAATAGAATAGAATTCTTTATTGGCCAGGTGTGATTGAACACACAAGGAATTTGTCTTGGTGCATATGATCTCAGTGTGCATAAAAGAAAATATATATTCATCAAGAGTCAAGAATCATAAGGTACAGCACTTAATAATAGTCAGGGGTGGGATTCAATTTTTTAACAACTGGTTCTGTGGGCGTGGCTTAGGTGGTGGGTGTGGCTTGGTGGTCATGTGACTGAGTGGACATGGCTTGGTGGTCATGTTATTGGCTGGGTGTGGCCAACTCAATATGACTCACATTGAGGCATGCATCTCCTCATCTGGCCTCTCATGACTGTGGGGATGCTGCAACAGTCATAAGTGTGAAAAATGGTCATAAGTCACTTTTTTCAGTGCCACTGCAATTTTGAATGGTCACTCCACACAAGCAAAGTACCAGCAAAGGAGGGGAAAAAAACTCCAGAGAAGTTCCTGAGAACCAAGAATGCCAAGAACGTAATAAGGGTTAACGGAGAGGCAGTTTCTGTAAGCAACTCCAGAATGTTTCCTTCCTGCCTTCCTTACAGGATTAGGCCAGTAATTTCTTCTAACAACCAGTTCTCCGAACTGCTTAGAATGTTAACAACCAGTTCTAGTGAATAGGTGCGAACTGGTAGAATCCCACCCCTGATAATAGTCATACAATAAGCAATCAAATCATACTAGGAAATAGTCAATAAAAATCATTAGGATACAAGCAACAAAGTTAGTCATAAGTGGGAGTATGAATCCAAATTAAAACATCCCTCACGATGACTATCTAATCTTTTTTTGGAGGGTGGGGCAATGCCTCCAATGAAAGACAGCTACAAACGTTTATAGGTAATTGGTTCCATTATCAAAATGCTCTTTACAGTCAGGATTTTTCCCCTAACACTTAACTAGACTTTGCTTTCCTGACACTTAAATCCATTATACTACATCCTATACAAGAGAACAGATCTTGATCTCTCCTGTGAGATCTCATTTTGAAGAGTATTTGAAGAGTGCTAGATGCTAAGCTATTTAAAGAGAGATTAGATGACATAGGCTTCAGCACATTGTCTCATAGGGTCCACATTAAATGTGCATCCTATTGCAAAGGGATATCTCATCTATTCTTGTTGGCAGCAGTGTTCCTCTTTTCTCCATGATTTCTATTCAGGCCAATACATACTGGATTTCGTGCATGTGAAGGAAGCTTCTTTAAGGCATATTTTAGTGTCTATTTCCTGCCATAAGTCAGGTATTTCCCAGGTGCTGTAATGATGCTCTATATGGAGGAAACATCATGAGAACCATATTGAACTAGCACACCCTCCCTTTCTGTTCTACAATCCTTCCCCAAGCAATTTGACAAGATCAAAGACTATGAAGGAGCTCAGCATCTGGGCTTGGAGCCTAACAAATGAACAGACTTGAACTCTCAAACAGTAAGTAGCACTGAAGGATTACTTTGCCGTTGATGCAGATACCAAGTAGATGTTTTGTCCTGACTCAAAAAGGAATAAATAATGAGAGGTGACTGATGTGGTTGGCACTTTATTTCCGATGCCTTCCTATTATTAATGCTGTAGTGTTCAACAGATGGTTGATCAGGCTTAGTGAAGGGTGAGTGTCAAGGAAGTACCATCCTCTATCTTCTGGAGGAAGCAACCTTGAAAATATTCTGTCTTCCATCATGACTGCTGCTGCGAAAATAATGGCCAGATTCAGGAGATTATCTGCATTACTTCTATAAAGGAGATAATTATCTATAATAGCAAATAATGTTTCAACTGGTAGAAAAAAAAAGACACAATCCTAACTCAGGATTAATAAGCATGCTTATCCTTAACTCCTTCTTGAACAATATAAATGTTTGAAATGCAATTCCTTTCTCAACACTTGTTTAAAAAAACACATATCCTAATCTAATTTCATTAAAATTAAACTTTACTAGTCGTTCTGTATCAGAGAGGGATCACAGTCTGCTTCAGCATTCTCCATTTTATGGCACTGAAGTTATAATTGCCTACTGTAATTAACCCCAAAACAGCAGAAAAATTGTCTAGCTTGTGAAGAGCTTTGAAAGAATCTGAACTGCTTCCAAATAACTGATTAGATTTGCCATTCCAAACCGGATTCGGTTTTGATTCACAAGTTTGGTTTTATGAGATATTTTAATTGAAGCTTCCTCAAATTAAAGCATTCTTTGAAGATTTACACTGCCCTAAAATTTAAACCAAAACCTACGGTCCAATCAATATATAAAAAAGGGGTTAAAAATAAAGTATGGCTTACATATTTGTATTATTGCTTTTGCATAGCCACTGAATATTCATCAATAATGTTTTTAGATTTTTAATGTTTTTAATTAGATTATCACTATTCTTGTAGCATAAGATTTATATTCTGGAAATATTCCTTATTGGACACAGTGATTCTTCTTTTTGTTGGACCATACATTCCAATTTAATTCTGACATTTCTACTTTTTCAGCAGTTAGTTCCTCCAAATGTATGGTTGCTAGCCACACAGAGTTACCCTCCAGTAAAAAGGATGTCCAATAAATTTTATGAATGAATGAATGAATGTATGAAAGAAATTCCACCAGGATCCACACAATTGTATGCAGTGACTCCATCTCAATTTTCTAAATTAGCAAATTTTTCCTTTTCTGCATCTTGAAGTGAGGATTCCTTTCTACATCTGTAAGACCCTGCAGGTGGAAAGATCATGTCCCAGGAACCCATGAGGGCCGAAGGGCAGGCATACTGATATGCAGGCAAAGAGGTCTCCTTCCTCTTCTGCATGTGTGCTAATTCCTTGCACTGGGCATGCTAATGAAGAAAAGAGCAAGGCAAAATGGCACTGCAAAGATCAAGGGCTAGGCTAGCCTTCAGAGATCCACAGTGTTCTCACATGCATTAAACATTTTCTCCTCCACTTTCCCTCTGAACAGATTGAAATTCTGCACCTCCCATTTTATTCTTACAGCATTCGGGTTAAGTAGGATAGATAGCCGATAGCCGGTAGTGAGTAGCCTAATGACATCCAGTGAGTTTTACCACTGAGCAATCTTTCCAGTCCTACTCTTAATCCTAACCACTCTACTACACTTTAGGGTTGGATAAATAAAGCATACATATTCAGGGGCCACTGGGGTTTAATTAAATGTACTGCTCTAGGCTCAAAGTGAGAGCAGCTATTTGGTTCCTACCTATTTGTTCTATCCTTTTCTCTGGTCCTCTTCTCTTTCTAGGACCTTCTGTTTTTGTATTTCTCTTTCCATATCTCTCTCAATAACACCAGACGTGGATCAATAGCCGTTGCCTGAGGCTGAATTGGTTGCTTACTGAAAGCTTTTGAAAAAGAAGTCAAGGATTTCATTCAGTCCCAGGACCTCAGATTACCCACCATTGCCATTTTGATTCCCTTTGAAGTGACATAAACTTTTGAAATCAGCAGCACTGAAGTTTAGGTTTACAAAATATTTTAGCCTTTGCAAAACAAACAAACCTTGGGTCAACAAGCTGCCTGTCTGGTTATTGCCAAAGTATAACTTTCACTTGAGTGAAACAATGAGGACAAAAGAATGGGTATTTTAAGGAGAAAAATGCATTTCTTTCAAGGCAGAGGTCACCACTTAGTTCAGAATCTCACTGAATTGAAGCTTACAGAATTTCTTGAAAAGAGATATAAAACATTTAAGTTGCTATTTTAGCTGTACCTAGTAGTTATTCCATGTGGAAAGCTTGGAGAAAATCATGTCAAATCCTTTACGACCACCTCAGGATAAGACATTGTTGATGGAGGCTTCTCTGGTAGCTAAGGGAACAGTGAAATTGTTTTGAGCAAATTTAATACCTGTGAAGGAGACGTTTCTTCTTTAAAGAAAGAAAATTAGTTTTCAGAAGAATGTGTGACTGAGTAAAGATGAGGGAAAGTACAGTGCCCAGGAAGCAAAATGCAAAATGACTCCTTTGGTACAGTTGGTCAGAATACTGTTGACTTCAGCCTCTGTTTTATATTGCTGCTTTTCCATCTGAGGAAAATCTCTCGTTTCTGTAAAAAAATCTAGATATATAGCTCAAATAACAGAATTAAGGCAAATATGGCTATAAAAATGCCTCCCAAGAGATAGAAAGAATCTCTTGATAAGAGCCATGGTGGCACAGTGGTTAGAATGCAGTATTGCAGGCTAACTCTGCCCAATGTCAGCAGTTCAGTGCTGACCTACTCAAGATTAACTTCCATCCTTCCAAGGTTGGTGAATTGAGGACCCAGATTGTTGAGGGCAATATGCTGACTTTGTAAACTGCTTAGAGAGGGCTGTAAAGTGCTATGAAGCAATATATAAGTCTAAGTGCTAGTGCTAGTGCTATCTCCCTGCACAACATTATGCCTAAAGTCAGGCCTGGGAAATGTATTTAAAGATAGTCCTTGAGTTATTACTGTAATTGGGCCTTGCAAATGGTCATAAGTCATGAAGGTAGTACAGCACAGGAATATAGGGATCTGACCCAATTTTATAACCCTTTTTTTCAGTGATCATTAAGCAAATGCTGTTCCCATTAAGTCAGTTGTTTGCTATGGGCCAGGTTTTGCAGGATAATTGGAAGTAAATACCAGTTTCTGGCAAAACTGTCATAAATTGCAGTGACATGACTGGTGTACTGTAAATGTGGGCCAAGTGCCAAGTGCCCAAAATACAATCACATGAACAGCGGAGATTATGTCAGAGGTTCAAAACTGGATCATAGATAGCTTTTGGGGAAATCTATCACAACTTTAACCCATCAGTCAGAATCTAGTCATAAGCTGAGGACTACCTGTAAATAGGCTTACAACAGTTCATTTAGTGACTATTCAAAGTTACAACGGCACTGAAAAAGTGACTTATGACCATTTTTCACACTTACGACCTTTGTAGCCTCCCCATGATCACATGCTTGTCAACTGGTTCATACTTATGACAGTTGTGGTGGCCTGGGGTCATGTGAATACCTTTTGCAACCTTTTGACAAGCAAAGTCAATGGGGAGCCAAATTCACTTAACAACTGTAAGTTATCAATGTGCAGTGATTCACTTAACTGTGGCAAGAAAGGTTGCAAAATGGGACAAAATTCACTTAATCCAAAGCTTGATCTATTTTAATCCAAAGTTTGAAAACACAGCACTGACTGGTTTCCAAGATGCAAATCAGATTTCATCAAATTGAATGTTAAAATACATAAATAAAAATATGCCCAAAAATCAGGGCTTGGAAAATGCACTTTTATGATCTAAAGTTAGGAATACCACGAATTTCAAATGTGTAATTGTACATTAACAAACTTTGCTTGATTTCTTTGAATGATTACATGCTGTTTTTCTCAGATCGAGAACAAACAATAGGAAAAAAACTGAACTGCCAGTGAGGAAAGAGAAATTCATTATGAAATAATAACACGAGGATAATTAAACAGATGCCCATAAAACCACTCAGGACTTGAATTACCCAGAAGCCTTGATGAGTATGATCTTTCAAGACTGAGTAAAATTAGAAATAAAAAGAGAATACTTAGGCAAGAATCAAAGAGGGCAGCTGAAATCCAGAGAGAATAAAATCTGAAATCGATACAATATACACATTATCATGTGTATCATTTGCTGGATTTATTCTACTATAAAATAGTCTGCTTGAGAAACCGTTTGGTTACCATGAAGGAAAAGAAAGAAAAAAGATTAAAAACATGCTGTGGATATTTGAAAATCTTCTGTGATGGTTGGAACCATCCTATTCAGATAACAAACTCATTCTTTGGGTTGCAAACAGTGAGCGATTTCATTCAGGGAAGATCTGAAGTGATGAGATGTTTCCAAAGTGCAGCTTGTGCATTTATTATTTGTTGAATGAGAAGTTGATACAAAAGAGCTGAAAAGAAATGTAAGTCAAATGCTTTTCCATTTTGACAGCGGCAAAATAAATATTGCCAAGACAAATGGAGGAGGTGCACTTTTTTTAACCTGACAATTCAGGGTATAAATGTTATTCAAAGCTGTGGCTAAAAAGAAGACACTCTTGGCCTGTGTATTTTGTATTCCCGAAGCTTATATTGGAGCTGTAGCTTGAAATCCCTGAAAAGTATGTGTGAGATGCCAAAGTCTACCCTCATCCTTGTAGCGGAATTTGTAAGCTACTAGGTGGCAAAAGGACAATCCCAGAGGACTGACTATAAGCTCATCCAATATCCTATTTATATATTGCATTGGTCACTCACTGAGTACCTTTGAGCAAAGTATTCTCAGGGCAAATGTGTTGGAAAATTATAGTGGCTAATTTCCAGCTTAACTGGCACATAGCAGACTCCCAGTTAATCCCTGAAACCAGATCAGAATGAGCACCACTAAATTCAACTAACAAAACTCTAACTTTATGTTTATTTATTCAATGTTTATTTATTCAACATCAGAAAACATCAAAAGCAGATAATTGACAAAGAACAAGACAAAAGTGTGTCAGAGTATATTCATGAACTGCAATAGAGCATGGTAACAAGGTCAGCCAATGAATAGGCATAGCAACTAAGTCAGCCAATGAGAACTGTTTGGAAATTGAAACTAGAAGTAGCCTAGGCATGGCAGCTGTATTAAGCTCTGCAGCTTTGAAGCTATGTTAAGCTCTGAGTCTGTCTATTGAAATGAAACTGCTTCTCTCCTCTGCTTGCTTGCTGAACTAAAGTGAAACTGATGTCTGTTTCTGAGCTGCTGAAGTTGCTGCTGAAGCTCTGAAGTTGTAACATGTCTACTTCTGTCTGAGCTTGCTCCATGTTGGAGAAATCTACAACTGGTTTGTATGTTTATAAAGACATTAAATGAAGCATCAGCAATCTGTGTTTATTTTTCTGGAGCTAAATTAATGCTGCAAAACTCTGAATAAGGTGGGACAAACCCATGGAGAGGGATTGACATGAAAAACAGCCTTAATGCCCTTAGGCATATCATGAAGAGCCGATGTGGCTCAACGGTTAGAATGCAGTACTTCAGGTTACTTCTGCTGCCTGCTGGCTGCCTGCAATTTGGCAGTTCAATTCTCACCGGCTCAAGGTTGACTCAGACTTCCATCCTTCCGAGGTGGGTAAATGAGGCCCCAGATTGTTGGGGGCAATATGCTGACTCTGTAAACCACTTAGAGAGGGCTGTAAAGCACCGTGAAGTGGTATATAAGTCTAAGTGCTATTGCTATGACAGCAGAATAAAGTTGTTTTTTTTAAAAAAGGACACAAGGCAATCCCTTCTCTTTTCTGCACCATGAAAGAAACAATTTGGTGGACTCAGATGATGTTTCCAATAAAATGTCCAACTTCAGTTTTCTTTCATTAGAAAAGGAAAATCATCTGAGTTGATTAGGAGGAAAACCTAAGTAAAAGATTAATAAATACTTATATAATAGTTTTCTCTCTTCAAAATATCTGTCTCAGTCTCTATCTACCTCTAGTATATGCAGGAACTTTGTGTGGTGCTGTTGGGAGACACGTCTTCCTCCTCCTTTTCTGCTTTTCTAAGAAAAGTGTTCAGAACTTACAATAATATGTATTGTAATATCAACAGTTGAATAAAACAAACATTTCTAATTCTCCCATGTTTAAGAATTTCCCCGTTAATCAAGTCCAACTCCTGGTGGTTGCAGGACATATCCATGCTGTTTTCTTGACAACAGTTCTAATAACATGGGTCTATTGACTTCTTCCAGAAAGCTTTTTAAACTTCCAAATCTAGTCTATAGCTTAGGATTTCCAGTAGTTTTCCATCCAAATATTAATCAGGTTCATCTTTAATTATCTTTGGGGAATCAACCAAGATTGATTATTGCCACTTTTTGTGATGGGTCTCAATATACCCAGCCCAGAAATGTGACAAGATGAATTCTTCTCTATTTCCTTTTCTGAGTATTTAATGCCCATGCCTCTTTTCATACCTTAATAGCATAGCTCATAGCATAGCTACTGCATGATAATAACTTATGCCATTAACTCTACTGATTAAGATATAATTCCTTCATGATGGTGGAACTGCCAATTACTGTTGCAGTTTTGTTACCATTGATGGTTTTTAAATATGATGTGTTGCCTCAGATATATGCAGCCATCCTCTGAAGCTGAAGCAACAAAAGCTCTGGCTTTTGAAGAAAATGCAACATTTCTTCATGCAGATGGGTTCATACAAATCCCTTTGCAACTTAAAGACTTAAATCTGAATTCAAATGCAAATCAACATAAAAATACCTTTTCTCTGCAACTTTTTACATCTATAGTGATCTAAGACACAGATGCAAGAAATTAAATGTAGATGAACCAGCTGCCTGAAACTCCCCAAAATAAGCATTTTGAAAATAAAGAATATATAATGCATATGAAGATACTTCCATAAAAAAACCCTCAGCTGGAAAACCAATTAAGCTATAATCTACTATGCTATCATAAAGATAGAAGACTAGACTTTTATTTTTTATGTACCATGCTGGAATTGGAAAATGTCTGATACTTTGAACATGCAGCATCACATTGATGAAGGATGATACTCAATAGACCACCAATTTCAATTGCTTCAATGGACTGAAACGTTGAGACAAATGCTAGTCTTCCAATTGAGAAGAATCATGAATCATGAAGAGAAGAAGCAACCCAAGGGTTCACAAAAAGAGGCAGAATCTGATTTCAAGCAGGCTTACATCAGCAGAAATGCATCCGCATGTATTTATTTGGTTGTGTATCTTTTGTCATTATTCATTACTATCTTTCAGGAAAGTGATCTGAAAAAAAAGACATAATTATTATTATTGGTGGTTATAGTTCTGTGAAGAGCAGGTTGGAAAATACAACTGAGGGGACTTTCTCTGTCATGTGAAAAAATATCTCATCTAAAAAGACATAGTAGAAATTCTACTTGCTTGTAAGAGAATGCTTTTCGCTGGGATAGGAAAGCAAAGTTTCAGCACTTTATGAATTGTGAGAAATACATTTACAAATCCAAGAAGTGTACATGGCTGTTGTATGCAAATACCCACCTAATATATTCCTTCGTATAAGATGCTTGTTCGCAGTGGCAGGATAGAGCTGCTCTGAACCTAGAGAAATCACCCAATAAAATTTTAAAGACTGAAGTCAGAGTTAAGGTATGGTGCTTAAGGTACATATGCACTGAAAATCTATTCTGCAGCTTTGGTTGTTAAATCACAGGACAGCATAATGAAAAGAAAAGTCTCTTCGCTTTATCCTTTTTATATCTTTTCCTGATCATAGCATTATATTTAAAGTACGAGAACAACATCGTTTCAAGCTTTGACATAAAGCTCACTTGTATTTTTACACTGAAATGCAACCAACTAAAATTTACAGCCTGCCTATTGTTGATGAGGCAGTAGAACATTAATATTTTCTTCTGGCATATTTAGAGGTAGACTCAGCAAGTACAGGATTATAATTTAGAAGCATCCAGTAAGCATCCATTTTCATTTTCAGAGCAGATTCCCCCAGAAATCACTAATAAATGAAAATAACTAATTTTATCTTGAAAAATGAGCTGAAATACAGTAGAAAAAAAACCAGCTTCAAAAAAGAAGCATGGATATATCTCTTTCATTTCTAATAAAAGGGAATACCAATAGCCTGATGATGAAATGTAGAGTCTTTGGTGCTCTCTAAAACTTGGTTGTTTTCTTGCAGATGTTTCATTACCAGACTAAATAACATCAACAGAGCTATTGAATGTGTGAGGTTTGCTCTGGGTTTATTTATAGAGTACCTGTTGTGGTTAGCTGGCAGCAGGCGCGATCGGCTGAGGAGAACGAGGACTCAGATGAGGGGCCAGGACCATTGGAGAGTGGACAGCTGCCTTCAGAGATTGTGGGGGCTGGCAGCAGTGATGAGGAGGTTCCCGAAGAGCCTGTGCCAAGTGCGCGTGCAGCTACAACGAGCAGCTACAAACAGCACGGGTAACTCGGGAGTAAGGCTGCAAGGTAATGGCCCCTCCTTCAAGAAGATAAAAGCCAGCTGTGAAAGGAAAGTACTTTGCAGAAGGCAAAGATGGTTTGAAACTCCAGCCTCGTGGACATTCCAGTATCCTGAGTTTGTATTTGAACATTCTTGTATTGCAAATTATTACTTGTCTGTTATCTTTTTGGCAAGTTTTGCACAGTTTGGCAAGGCTTGTGCTTATCACAGCTAATTATTTTGTAAAAGCATTAAAAGGTTTCTGTTCCTTTTGGAGTGTGTTTGATTTGTTGGAAAAGGGCGCGGGTCAGAACAATACCCTGCTTTTCAGTATTGAATAGGTGTGATTTTGTTCCCTTTGTAGATCTTTAATAAGGCTGCTGTTTATTGCTTGATTATTTGTCTGAGTTGGTAGTTCCTTGATTATGGTATTGTTTATTGCTTGATTGCCTGGAGATCATCCTGTTAGGGACAAACCCCACTTCCTTCTAGCACTGAAGATTGGGGGTTGGTCTAGAAGATTTCCAAGCTCCCTTTCAATTCTGTTATTCTGTTATTCTACCTAGTCTGGTAACAAAGCAAAACAATCAAGCTTAGGGAGCACTAAGGAGTCCATCTTTCATTTCTCTCTATTTCAATAAGAGTTATCCTCAAGAATACTTCAGTATTCTAATACTCCACAAGAAAATATGAATGAATGCTAAAACTATATCTGTATGATTTATCTGTCGACCTTAGGGAAAGATTTCTAGGAGAAGATTTAAGAAAAGAAAAATCTAGAGAAATAGTTACAGACGGAGATTATATAATTTCCTTTAAATGTGAACTAGGACTCTCTTTTTTAGTCCTTTAAAAAAAGAAGACCAAGCATTTCCTCTTCACTTCAAGGAATGAACCCACGTAATAATACAGTGTTGTTTAATCACATGGCATGACAGGAAATATCTGGGAAGAGGTGCCCAGTCTGGCAAGGATCTAGTGCTGATTTAAGTATGCTAAGCTTTTTTTTACTATTAAAGAAAGATGGATTAGACCTTTTGACCACCTGGTATGTTTCAGAAAGTAAAGAAAATCCTCATTTGCCACCCACTCCCAAGGAAAGACAAATACAAGTTAAACTTTATTTCTATTAATGTTCAACCTGCCAGAGACCTGCAGGGAACAAAACACCGGTATTTTCTCCCAGCTAGATATATAACTGAATTCTTTCTAATCCCTACTGGAAAGTCATAATTTTGGGAAACAATTTAGCTCCTGGTTGGAGATCATCATTTGCAACATTTTCACACTAACCTAATCTTTTCCACATGGCCTCCGACAGTATGTGATTATTTCAGGTAATGATCAGCCCTAACTATACAATAAATTGCTTGCCAAAAATCACAGTATTCCTTTGGCACACTGTGATATCAAAGATTCTTTTGTGAATCTTGAACAATCACAAACTTTTTAGCCCTTGATCTTTGTCTTCCCTGAAACAAATCCTTGGACTAGGCAGAAATCAGCATTTCAAGACAGTTCCTGATTCTAGTTGTCAAACATATACCTTCTTCATACAGACCTTATGAAAGCTTTTTTTTTCCCAGTGAATTTCAGTGAATTTCTGCCTAACAGTTGAAGGGATGGCTAATTTTATTTCTCAGCCTTTTCATGAAGCCTATTGACACAAATTTGTCAAAGTAGCCCACAGGCAAACTATATTGTTGCAAAACATTCCTTTTTTTCTCAAAGAACACTTTATTGGTTAGATAAATAATTGTACTGAAATCAAATAGAGCTTTGGTGGCTCAGGCTGTTAAATGCCTGCTCTTAAGATCCAGCTGTCTACAATTACTGTAGGCTCGAATCCCACCAGGCTCAAGGTTGACTCAGCCTTCCATCCTCTCGGGGTAGGTAAATTGAGGACCCAAGATTGTTGGGGGCAATTAGCTGACCTTGTAAAAATGCCGCTTAGTAATAAGCAGGCATATACAATGGAATGAAGGCTATTGTTGAGCACATTGGGTTGTGCTCCAAAATTGTAAGCCCCTGAGTCTTGGAGAAGGGCGCATATAAATGTAATTAAATAAATAAATAAATAAATAAATAAATAAATAAATAAATGTAACACTATCCATCCATGCCTATCCCTTCCTACTTAGCATTCATTCCAGTCCTAAAAGAAGTGAAACATTGTGGAGATTATTTCATTTGGTTGATTTATTCTTCTAAGAATAAATATATAATGAACACAATTGTTGTAAGCTTGTAACCTAAGCACTGTTGAACAATACCCCTGTTATTTCATATGGTCTAGAAGACTTCAAGGTAATATGTCAAGGCCTCCTCTGTAATAACTCCAGCCTGATTAAATATTGATTGATTTGTATCCCATCCCATCAAGGCAGCAAACAAGCAACCCCTTTGCTCCTCCTATTGCCCCCACCTCAACAAGGTGAGTTGGGGTATCAGAGAGTGATTGATCCAAAATTACCCACCTGCCTTTCATAGCTAAGGCAGGACTAGAATTCACAGTCTTCCACTTTCTGGTCTAGTGCCTTAACCACTAGATCAAACTAGCTTTCATATTGTTTCCTCAGCAGAAGTAGGTGCATCCCTCATTTTGCTCTGATGCTGTAAATTGTTTTAATTCAACATATTTTTGGTCCTAATTGACTGTAAGTACCTACCTTGGGTTTTATTTAGGTTCACCTTTGCTTTCTAAATGTATCTTTGTTTTTGATATTGTTCTGATTCAGCAATAGAATAAGAACATGTTCTAATGGAGCTTTTTTAATTTTCATCTTCTTTTTGTTGGATCCTGGGTCCTTTGGAATGGTGATGGATGATAAGTACCATAAAATGAAAGAAAACGAAGAACAGATCTGAAGCAGCCTATTATATAGTAATTCTTCATAGATGGAGCAAAAACTTCTATCTTAAGGCACTGCACTGAAAGCATCAGTTTAGTATAAAACCACCCAATTGTATTTTTCTTTATTAAGATAAAGATTCATTGATGAAGTCACCTTTGTGGAGTTGGCTGGATTATATAACCTTCTGACCGAGGCATAGCTAGCCCTTACAATTCTATTATTTTTCTATTTTTACAAAACATTTTTTTTCAATTAGAATAGACTTTTATATATACATATGAAAGCAAAATACCATTCGTGCATCATCACAAAATCTCCAGAACCGTAAAGCCTACAAACTTGAAATTTGGCACATATATTCCTCTTGGCTTCTAGGTGCTCACTAAGAAAGGATCTTTTGAAATGACCATCAGAGCATTAGTGTTTCCTATATTATTATTAATATGCTCTGATGCTAAGGAGTTCTACTCCCCTCCCTACCTGAAAAGAAATCTGTTCCAAATGTAAAACACAAGCAGAGGAGAGGAGTTTCAGTTTCAGAGCACCAAGCTAAGCCATGCCCAGGCTCCTTGCTGTCTCCTTCTTGCTCACAAATCAAATACTATTTCAGTTTCCAAACAGCCCTCAACTCTCTCACACACTGACTGGACATTAGCCAGATGAATACCGATGGATGCTGGTAGGCAGAGGCACATTTCCCCCCTTATTTTCCTCCCCAAAAACTAAGCCTGATCACATAATTTTGTAGCGAAGCACAGGTATGGAGCTAGTACAACATAATCAAATCACAGTTTTTGTTTCAACAGAAGATAGACTAGACTTGGGTTGAGAGACTAATTCTAAAACAGATATGTGTCATTATTGTTTTAAAGCCCATATTTTTTTAAAAAATAGTCCCTTCTCCTGCACTACCACAGTTCAAATGACATTTGAGATTTCACATGGAACCCGTCCCTTGTGAAGGACAGTGGATGTTTCAACCAGGGATACATCTTTGCCTGCAAAGTACTGTAAGCAACTTGAGTCAATCCATGAAATTCATCACATGCAAGCAAACCAACACTGACATGAAATGCATTCATTTGAAACCAAAGACCAGATGCTTCTAGAGCATACTTTGATCATGGCTCACTTAATTCTGTCAAAATCTTTATGACACGGAAAGAGTGAGCAAGTGAATAAACTGGCATGTACTATTTGGGTTAAAATAATAGACTTCTGATACAACGGTACATATTTACTGCAATTTCTGATGCTTCTGCTGCTGATCTGGATGATGATGGTGTTAGTAATGACAGTGATGATCTGAAAGGGATTTCTTTTTTAAACATGAAAAGTAGGATTTTTCTATTATCTTTTTTCAGTGTATGAATGTACATGTGATTTAAGATATGCAAGACTGTTAATAGAACAAAATGAATTGAAAACTTGTTCTCAGCTTAGAAAAAGCAGGGTTGGCCAACTTAAATTAGTAGAATGATACCCAAAGGAAAATGCCTAAGACATTTCTTGCTTTAAAAATGTATATATATCAATGGACAGAAGAAGAATATGTGGATCATCTCTCCTTTTAATTCACCTTTCCCAACTGTTAGTAGTTCACTACTCCTCTCACCCTAGCCATGGTGGTTGAACTGCAGTGAACTAAAACCATATATGTAAAGAGAGACATTATGCATTAAAAAAGTCACTTTAATATTTTTCATGTGAGTATTTTCATCACTCAGCAATGAATAAATCCTGAGGAAAAATTTTGTGGGGAGCCAAAGAGGTTAAAAAAGTTAAGGTGGCAGTCACAATCTTGCAATCAAATTCCCACCCTCTTTTTCATGTGCCAAGGAGCAGCATTTTCATGTGCCAAGGAGCTGATTGTGGCTATCAACCTGACTTTTGGAAACATATTGTCCTGGATTTAATATAGGAGTGCATGCCTTACCACAAAGAGAATAACAGAGTTGGAAGGGACCTTGAGGGTCTTCTAGTCCTACCCCCTACTCTGGAACCTACTCGCTTCCAGAAGAATGACTGCCCAATCTCTCTTCCTAAGAGCTACACACTGCTGGAGCACCTACAACTGCTGGAGGCAAGCACTTCCACTGATTAATTGTTCTCATAACTAAACTGCTGAGCAACATCTCAGTCAGTGGTGGTATTCAGCTGGTTTGCACCGGTTCACACGAACCGGTAACAAGGATTTGGTGTGGATTGCTGAACCAGTAGTTGTCTGGCTGGCCACGCCCTCAGCCCAGTTGCCCGGTTGCTGCTCACTCACTTGCCCACCCGATGCCCGATGCCCGCTCACCCCAACTGCCCAATGCTCACCCGCCCAGTCACTCCTTAAGGTATTTCCTTTTTTACCTCCCAACAATCAGCTGTTCCTACATAAGAACAGCTGTGCCGGGATTCCCCTTGCTTCTTACTGCTTTGCCCAGATGGCTTCCCTGAGGCCCAGGAAGGCAAAAAATGGAGGGAGGGGGCAGGGGCCCCAGGAAGCTTCCTGGGAGCAAAAACATCCCCCCGAGGCTCCTTTGATGCTAGGAAGGCCCCAAAATGGAGTGTGGAGGGGTGCTGCATGATCCTCCTATGCTCTGTTTTTTTCCTTCCTGAACCCCAGAGAGCCTTCTGGGTGCAAAAACACCCACACAAACACCCCCAAAAACAGGGTGGGGTTGGGGGGGTGCTGCAAAAAAAGCCATGCCCACTCAATCAACTAGCTATGCCCACCTAGCCATGCCCACAGAACTGGTAGTAAAAATTTGAATCCCACCACTGATCTCAGTTAATGTTTTATTTGAACATTACTTCTCAAATCATTTTTCAAACATCTTCAGAAAAGTCTACATTGCAAAATCCCATTGGTTCAAATAAACATAACTTCCTAAAAAACAATCAATGAGAGACCATTGGATATGTATGAAAATCTCCAAAAGAGATTTTATGTCTTCCTCATAAACTGATTGTTGCTAAAGCAGATGCAGGAGGAAATAAAAGAAGTCTAGGATGTAGTTCAAATTTGCTAATACAGCATATTTCCATGACTGCTTGGCTCTTCAGCAGTTGATGACTTGGAGATATGAACTCTTAGAAGAAAGGCGAGCATTACATTTAACAAACAAATGCATGGAACTATAAGAGGAACCTGTAAGATATACTAAGTTTGCACTGGGATGGTCCTAGTATAAAACAAAACCACAGTGTGATGACCTGAAGTGTATCAAAAATATAACAAAAACCAAAACGTAAATAAAGGTCCTTTAATGCCTTCAACTTGGCTTCACTGTTTAATTGATCACAGTTGAAGATTAAACTATTTTCAAAATAACATTCCAAACGAAAGAAACACAGTTCAAATTCAAAGAGCAGATAATGAAGCAAAAAACAAAAACAAACCGCACTGAATAAAGTTCCATGACAGACCAGGATAAATTATTACCAGCCTCAGGAAGATAACCAGGTACAGTCCGTTGGAAGAATGCCAACCAAGATAAACCTCATCTAGGAATAAAACACTAATTTATCTCCAGTGTTTGTTAGCACGCAGGTCCAAACTCTTATGCAGATCTCACACCTGCAACCCATGGCCCTCTCCTCCCAAGTAGACCATGTTTTTCCCTGATCCTCTCCTCCCTGAGTGCCCTAGGATGGATAGGGGATGGGCCTGGGTCCTCCTCTGACTGCTCAGCTGGCCTCTGCCCTTCCCCAGCCTCCTCCACCACCTCTGGAGCCACACTTCCACTCCCTATTAGCTGTTCCTCCTCTCCCTCAGAGTCAGTCTCCACCAGGGGCATGACACACAGTTTGGTATTACTCATGTTGTTAACAGACATTTCCTGAAGTCTAATATCCTTTTAGCATACAGACACAAAGACTTTCTCATTTCTTATCTCAGTGAAGAAAGAAATAAACTGAAGATATGTGTTTTTGATAAAATGTCAGATCGTGGCTTTCTTTAGACCTTAAAAGAGGAGAATCACAGTGAGCAAAGGGAAGAGGGAATGGGTTTATTCATGGTTTGAATAACTGAAGTAGCTCACAGATTGCCGCGACCCAAAATTGTCTGCAAGGTATAGTTATATTTGCTAGACCAATACTTGAATACAGCTCATCAGTTCGGAGCCCGCATTACGTATCTGATATTAATACAATTGAGAAAGTCCAGAAATATTTCACAAGAAGAGTTCTCCACTCCTCTACTCCTAGCAGAATACCTTATGCTACCAGACTTGAAATTCTAGACCTAGAAAACCTAGAACTACACCGCCTTTGGTCCAATCTAAGTATAGTACATAAAATTATATATTGCAATGTCCTATCTGTCAATGAATACTTCAGCTTCAACCATAACAATACAAGAGCACACAATAGATACAAACTCATGGTAAATCACATCAAACTTGACTGCAGGAAATACGACTTCAGCAACAGAATGGTCAATGTCTGGAATACTCTTCCTGTCTCTGTGGTTTCTTCCCCAAACACCAAAAACTTTAACCTTAGACTGTCTACTATTGACCTCACCCCTTTCCTAAGAGGTCTGTATGGGGCATGCATAAGTGCACCAACGTGCCTACCATCCCTGTCCTATTGTTTCTATTTTTCTTATATGTATCCATTTCATGTATTCAAAACCATGTTTATACTTATACCTGTTATCTAATAATCACTTTACAAAATAAAATAAATAAGTAAATAAATAAATAAAGATATGTGTTTTTGATAAAATGTCAGATCATGGCTTTCTTCAGACCTTAAAAGAGGAGAATCACAGTGATCAAAGGGAAGGGGGAATGGGTTATTCATGGTTTGAATAACTGAAGTAAGTCACAGATTGCCGCGACCCAAAATTGTCTGCAAGGTATGGTTAAAAAAAACCCTCATGAGGCCACCATAGTATGACTAAAGCTCTGCCTAAGTATCACAGTTTTGATCATACCACTGAGGCCACCTTATTGATTCTTTTTTAATATGCAGGCATCCCTGGTTCCAGCTGTTGTATCATTCCAGAGCACCTGCTTCCTTTTCTTTATCAGTTAGGACCAATCTGATTATTAATTCTGCCTGTCCATATTTTACTTTTCAGCCCATCATTGTTTTCTAAGAAAACAGTATATACAGTATCTGCAGTCTTTTTGTTCAGCTAGTAATACCCATTTTTGATACCTATGCAACATGTTATCATCCAGAACCCCAAAATGGCTATTACTGCCTTCATTTCCAAATATATTGAACAATCATTAACATTTCCTGTCATAATTAAGTGCCCAAAACAAACATGGTCCACTAGGGACCCTTAAACTTTATGGCCCATCCTGTTTCTTTTTTGCCTGCACTGGATAATTTGTGAAGTGCTGAATTTGCAGGACTCTGTTCAAGTGCTTTTGGCAAGTTCTTCCAAGCCAACCTTTTCTTCTATTTACATCCCTCAGCATTTTACAGACAGTCGGATAGATGATTGCTGAGTGGCAATGCACACAAAGATACATTTCTGATTTAATAACCCAGTTTGTTTAAGGATCTGTTGCACTCATTTGCATTTCAAAAGGAAATAGCCCAAATACTTTTTTCTCTCTCTCGGGCCCAGAGGGGAGGAGGTTCCTAGCATGTGGAATCTGATCTTTTTTTTTAAATCCAAACAATTTGTCTTAAGATTTAAAGGGAAAACAACACATAATATATTATTTTAGGGTTGATTATCAATCATAAAGCAACCAACAACCAAGAAATATGGCTAGACCTTATTGGTCAGGTCTTTGTGAGAATTCAGAAATACAACCCAGATTTTCTCACTGCTGTTCAAGCCAAGTATCTCTACCCCCAGGTTTGCTGTGAGTTCAAGAGAGCCAGTTTGGTGTAGTAATGAAAGCAACAGGCTAGAAATGGGGAGATCATGAGTTCTAGTCCTGACTTAGGTATGAAACCAGGTAAGTGCCTTGGATCTGTCCCTTTCTCTCTCTCAGCCCTAGGAAGGAGACAAGGACAAACAACTTCTGAAAATTTTCCCAAGAAAACTGCAAGGATTTCTCCAAGCAGTTGCCAGGACTTAACATTAACTTGAATGGAATAAACAAACAAACAGCCAGACAGACTAAGTAGGTTACCATAACTGGTAAAGTAGGTTACCATAACTGGACTACAAACAGCTGGAGCAGTAAATAGTTTCACCCATGGCTATATTGTCTGAACATTATGTGTACATTGTACACAGACAGACAAATCTAATTGTAAATATTGGTTCCCACAGATAAGCACAGTAAGTGTTCCAGATATTAGGGCCATACTAAAATATATGTTTTTTGCTTCAATGGTGTTTTGAGGGGGAAAGTCCTTAAAAACTGATTCACAATAAAATGCAGCCTCCTTCTGCTTCTAAAAAAAAATAAGTAAAGCTCCCTCATTGTTTTACTGTAGATCTGATTGTCTCCTCTGGCATATCCAGACATTGCTGTGTGGTTTCTGATCCTTACAGTCAGTTATACAATATGTAACTAGAGTGAAGCAAACCACCTCATTAAAAGCCCATCAAATCACCTTTGTGTCTCAACTAGGGAGACTGCATTACCTCTGGAGAATAATGCAAAGCATCTTGATGAGACCAATTATGTTCTCTTTGCACAGACTCAGTTGATATAAGATCAGATATTCACCAAATTTAAGTCTTACATCAAAAATAGGTAATGTAATGTCATTTGGTACCAATGTAGCTATAGAGACCTTCTTGGCATAGAATCATAGAATCATATGGCTGAAAGAAACTTGAAGGTCTTCCAATCCAAACCATAACATGGCAGATGTTATATCATCCTGGACAAATAGTTATCCAATTATTTCTTCTTCCTTCCATCTAACTATGGTCCAGGAAAAATGGAACACCCATAATTTTTTGAGGCAAGCTGTTCCATTGGTCAATTGTTCTCACTAAGTTTCTCCTTAGTTCTATGTTAGTTCTCTCTTTAATGATATTCTACCCATTATTTCTTATTGTGCCTTCAGGTTGTTTGGAGAATAAGTTGACCCTTCTCTGTAACAAGTACTGAAAAACTGCTATCATGTCACCCCTAAACCTTCTCTTCGTTGGCTACAGACCTACTTCCCTTAACTGTTCCTTGTATAATTTATCCTGCCGACCCTTTCATCATCTTAGTTGCTCTTCTTTGCACTCTTTCTAGGATTTCAGCATCTTTTTTTATTGTGATGACTAGTATTCCAATTATGCACTGTACCAGGCTTCCTTATCTACCAGATTATTTTAATATATTTTAAATGGAAAACTGATATATGAAAAGCAAAATGTCAGACTCTTGATCACAATACTTACAAGAATATCTCTGAGTTCCACCTTAGATAATATGGACATTCTTAAAATTTTTAAAAGATCCATATCAGCAGGGGTTTTTTTTGTACTTTGCTTTTATATTAAGCCACTAAAGCAGCTCACCTGTGAATTTCCACATCCCATCCCATTGCAAAATTACATTCTCAAAGTTTCCACTATACTATTTACATATCCCACCTCTGAGGAACTTGAAAGGAGGTTGGCCAGAAATGATCTTGAAAGTGGTAGGGTGGAATGCTATTCTAAAAGGCCTTTTCTCAAATGAGGATAGGTAGATTATAGGTAAATTTTCACTCTGTGCTACTGACAGTTATTCAACTCTATAATCATTCTATCCTTTGATTTGTTGTGTGTGAGAGAAACTGTTTATTGTTATTCAGTTGCTGAGTCATGTCCAGCCCTTCATGACCCCATGGACCATAGCACACCAGCCGCCCCTGTCCTTTACTGTCTCATGGAGTTTGTGCAAATTCATGTTCATTGCATCAATAACACTATCTAATCATGTAATTTTCTATTGTCCCCTTCTCCTTTTGCCTTCAATCTGTCCTAACATCAAGGTCTTTTCCAATGAATCCTCTCTTCTCGTTTGGTTGCCATCTGCTAATTAGCACTCCACAATTTGGAAAGCTAATGATTAACCACAACCCAATACATGTGTTGATCAAAAATGCCTGGCTGGAATTTTTTTGCATTTTTTGTTGCTATGGTTTTTGCTATTATTTAATTATTATTAGTCATAATAATAGTAATATGTTAGATACAGGACTGTAATAAAATATAATGCCATACCACCATTATTACACAGAATGAAATGACATTCGTTCACTAGAAAGACATAAATGTATGGAGAGAGGTCAAAGAGATCTGGAGTTTGAATGCAAGTACAAGCAAAAACAAGTGTAGTAGCAGATGAGCAGTGCTGCAAATATCTGAATAAAGTATTTCCCATGTAAAGCATAGAGAGGAAAGTTCATGTGCCATGATGTTGCAACACAGCTCTTTGCATAAATAATATGTTACACCATAAAAAAGTGAAGTAGAATTTCTGCTTAATTAACATCTTTTTAAAGAAGCACATTAGCATTCCAGTTTGGCTCATGGACCTAAGTGCCGCAGATGTCCTAAAGGAAAATATGTCTCTTAATAAATTGACATTTCTCTGGCTTTTGAATCTAATCTTAGAATAAAAGTGCTCTCTCTTTCAATCTGCAAGCATTTCAAATAATAGATGAGAGAGGTTATGACCAATCAGGTATATTTCTCAATGAGAGCATCACAAAAACTCCACTGAATACAAAAACAACAGGGGCTTATCAAGGTATTTGGCATAAATTCTGTTTGAAAAGTGACAATAGGCGACAGTGAATAAGATCTTGGAGGTAACATGCTGAGCTGGAGGGGGGTGTACAGGCCAGATTTTTTGCTCTTCAGGTTTAAGTTTATTGTACATTTCCTGACATATAGTAGCATATAATAAAATGTGTGGGTTGAATGATAGCATATTTGTACAAATATGGATAGGAAGGTTGGTTGCTGAATGTGATAAAGATGCTACATGATGGAAATAAAGCATATATAAGAATAGAATGCTTAGAAAATGATTCAACGTAGAGCAAGGAAGAAGGCAGATATGTATAATGTCCCTTGGTTGCATAATATATTTCCGGATTAAGGGATAAAGCATGTTTAGTGCTGATTTTAGAAATGTGATGGCTTGGATTGTAAATATTGATGTACTCATATATGAAAATGATGCCATGTTTTTGGCTGAAAATCCAAATGATTTTCAGCAAATGTTAGATAAGATTTAATATTTAAACCAGCACTTTACTTCTTGCCAGGACAAAACTATTTGCTCCCAGTCCTAAGAATAAAGAAGATACACTTACGTTTCACCAGACAAACAAAGCTTTTGCATCAAGAGTAGGCCACCAATTCAGGATCACGCCTCTGAACCTGCCTCATTGGCAGCAGTGGGAAGGGAGCAGAGGGCTTATAAGGAGGAGCTACTTCATCTTCTCATCTTTATTTATTTTATTTATTTTTATTTTATTTTATTTATTTTATTTTGTCAAGCGATTATAAGATAACAGGTATAAGTATAAGCATGAAGTTATAAGTTATGAATACATGAAATGGATACATATAAGGAAAAAAAGAAACAATAGGACAGGGACGGTAGGCACGTTGGTGCGCTTATGCACACCCCCTACAGACCTCTTAGGAAAGGGGTGAGGTCAATAGTAGACAGTTTAAGGTTAAAATTTGGGGTTTGGGGAAGAAACCACAGAGTCAGGTAGAGTATTCCAGACATTGACCACTCTGTTGCTGAAGTCGTATTTCCTGCAATCAAGTTTGGTGTGGTTAACCTTGAGTTTGTATCTATTGTGTGCTCTTGTATTGTTATGGTTGAAGCTGAAGTATTCATTGACAGGTAGGACATTGCAATAGATAATTTTATGTACTATACTTAGATCGGACTGAAGGCAGCGTAGTTCTAGGTTTTCTAGGTCTAGAATTTCAAGTCTGGTGGCATAAGGTATTCTGCTAGGAGTAGAGGAGTGGAGAACTCTTCTTGTGAAATATTTCTGGACTTTCTCAACTGTGTTAATATCAGATATGTAATGCGGGTTCCAGACTGATGAGCTGCATTCAAGTCTAGCAAATGTTTTGTACGCTCTAGTTAGTAGTGTGATATTACCAGAGAAAAAGGTCCTTGACAGAGTTTGGATCATCAACAAGGTCTTGACTATTCAGCTTGTATTTTATTTTCTGGGTTTTTTTGCCAATAGGTAAGACAGAGCACTTATTTGTTGAGAGTTGAAGTTGCCATTTGTTTGACCATTCTGATACATAGTTGAGGTCTTTTTGAAGGGTAGCAGTATTGTTTTTGTTGTCGGTGGTGTTGAATAGCTTTACATCATCAGCAAAGAGAACGCAGTTGCTCTTAATATGATCACAGAGGTCATTTATGTAGAGTATGAAGAGAGTTGGTCCTAGAACACTGCATTGAGGGACACCACTGTTGACAGGTACAGAATTTGATAGGACGCTCCCGATTTTGACCATTTGTTGTCTTTTTGACAGGAATGCTTCTATTCAGTTATGCAGGTGTCCAGAGATACCATAAGATTTTAGTTTTAGGAGTAGTTTGTCGTGTACCACTGAATCAAAGGCTTTACAGAAGTCTATGTAAATTGCATCTATTGCTTTGCCCTGATCGAGTTGTGTAGTCCATATGTTTTTGCAGTGTAAGAGTTGCAGATTACAGGATAGTTTTTTTCTGAAACCAAATTGTTTATTAGAGAGTAGGTTGTTTGTCTCTAAGTGGAGGATAATGGATTGGTTAATAATTGATTCCATGACTTTACAGGTGATGCAGCATAAAGAGATTGGTCTGTAATTTTCAACTAGGCTGGGGTATCCCTTTTTGAAGATGGGGATGACTGTGGCTAGTGACCATAGGTTTGGCAAGGAGCTGGTCCTGAAAGATTTTTCAAAGATTATGCTTAGAGGTTCGGCTATGGCAGTGGATAGCTTTTTTAAGAAGTAGGCACATATTCCATCTGGTCCAATAGATAGAGATGGTTTTAGATTGTGTAGTGCTTTTTCAACATTGTCTTCTGTAAAATCAATATATATTAGAACATTGTAGTTGTCTGTGGTTCGACTAGGAAATACCGGGCATTATCCATTGCTGTTTACAAATACTGAGCCAAAGAATGTGTTAAAGAGGTTGGCTTTAATGGTGTCATCGTTGCAGTCTTTACCATTAGGTCCTTTCAGGGCTGGGATGGACCTTGAGTGTTTTAGTTTGTTGTTTACAAAATAGTAGAAAGCACAGGTGGAATTGGTGCATAGAAGGTTTTCCTCTTGTTTAATGTGATAATTGGTGCATGCAGTCTTCGTCTGGTGGCATAAATTTTTGTATCGGCTTTTGAAGTTGGCAACATGACCAGATTTGTTTTCCCACCAAAGTAATTTCTTTTTGGATTGAAGCTTCCTTATTGTTATGGGTAATTTGTTTTTTCTGGTTTTGGGAGTTGTTATTGCAATCCAATAACAACTCCCAAAACAAGAATTTGTTATTATAATCCAATTCCCACAGCAGTGGGAAGGGAGCAGAGGGCTTATAAGCAGGAGCTACTTCATCTTCTCATCTTTATTTAGAAAAGCTCAGCACGCTACTTCCCACCTACCATAATTTCATCAATGTATACATGTACTGATCACGTTGCAAACAGGGGATTTCTTTCCTTGTGCAGCTGCCTGGTCTTGCTCGAGTTCCTTTTTTTCCTCCCACCCCATTCCAACTTTGTCTATGCTTTGAAGCAGATTATTCAGACTCAAATTAATTTCTTTCTGCAATTTGCTTTAATTAGATTGTCACCAGTAAATGGCAGAATGCAGTGGAATTATTGAGGTTAATTTTAATTCATCTTGGTTTCTGCTAAAGTTAGCTGGCCTTACCATTTCAAAACTGACTGTGATAACAACCACAGTTTTCAGAATGTTAATCATAACAGAGGTCTTGAACTGAAATCTGCCCTTGGTCATGTATCAAGGAAGTGTTGTACTGTTTTGACTACTAGCATGGGTGGTATGCACACAAATGAAGGAGGAATGAAGAGCCAGATACTTCCGTTCCTATGATAATAGTTCTATCCTATATTTAATGCCAGCCTCACTGGGGAAACCAGACCAGGAAATCAACTCCACAGGAAAGCTAAAACTAATTTTACTGAGACCAGCTATAATAATAAAATCTATCGAGCTGTGTTGGTGTAGTGGTTAGAATGCAGTATTGCAGGCTAACTCACTGCTCATTTCAGGAGTTCGATTCTGGGCAGCTCAAGGTTGACCCAACCTTTCATCCTTCTGAGGTTGGTAAAAGGAGGATCCAGATTGTTGGGGGCAATATGCTGACTCTGTAAATCTCTTGGAGAGTGCTGTGAAGCACTCTAAAGCAGTATATAAGTCTAGGCACTATTGCTATTATAAGTCTACTTGTGCGCTGTCTCCTCCACCTCCTCTCCCTCCTCCTGCTTTTCCTCCAATGAATTAGAAAGATGTTGTCTGTGTTGCTTCTGAGTGGATCTCATTCTGGGCTTTAAAAATGCTTCAAACTCTTTTCCCAGCCTAAGCAACAATCCTTGCATACTGTAAGTCCATCAAGATCATTTCCCTTATTTTCTACAGTTGAATTGCCTCTTTGCGGGACTCATCATCATTATTTTTTTAATGAGCCAGGCTTAAATTTAAGTTTTTAATATAATTTTCTTTTTTGTCCAATCAATGAATTTGTGTTCTTACTTTTCCAGAAATCCAGACACGTCTTTTATATTGGATGCTTTGTCAATACTACAATGTTAAAAGAGAAAAGAAGAATGTTTCAGGGGTGGCTGATCCATGATGTTGGTAGAAACTGGTTTATGTGATTGGAACAGATTTTGTAGTTCTGATGCTTCCAACTAATATGATCACTTAAGATTATCCAGAAACCAGTCTCATTGAACAACTTACTCCTCAGTAAACATACCTAGACTAGATGGCTCTTAAGGTGCCTGAGAGCTTTTTCCTCAAACACATTTCTTTGAAGAGCAAAATACAGCTGAGAAAGCAGGTATGACTCAGTCTAATAGTAGGTTGACAAGTCACATGGGCAATCATCCATAATCCTAGTGGGTTGGTGTCTGGAAAAATTATTTTTCAAACTCTCTTACCTTGGTATTTGGTCTCTATTTATTTTAATCTGAAGTAGGCCCAGGGTTTGCAGCTAATATTTTGCTGACAGGGTAAATATTAACAGATAACAGTTAATCAGAGTTGGAAGGGACCGTGTAGGTCATCTACATTTGATATTATCAAAAGGAAAAATGCTAATCCAATCACAACTTAAGCTGTTTTGAAAACATTGATTATCTGATGGGAAGGGAACAAAATTGATCATCTTTTACCTTTAAAAAAGTTAGATTTTTTTTAAAAAAAAATTGTAGGTGAAAAATGTAGTATCTATGCTTTTGGAACTCTACATGAAACAGAATTCTGAGAGAGCTGCATATTACAATGAATTATCATCAGAAGCAATTGTCTACTTTAAATAATACCTTTGTGCTAGTCTCAAAAGAACTGGACTATTTTTTCAGGATGATGATGAAGAAGAAGAGTTTTTGCTTCTCATAGAAGAATCTTAGTCAGTTCTGGCAGGCTGATGGGGGCGATGGAAGGAATGACAGGATTGGGGGTGGCCTGGAAGGATCCTTTTTTTCCCAATCATCTGGTTGTTAGCACTCTCCCTGAGAGTTCTTGAGGCTGCTTAGGAGTTTATCTGTGTGCTCAAGGTCATCTGTATCAGAGAGCAAATGGGGGTGAAATCTTCTTGGAACTTTTGAAAGGGCTGCATTGTAGACAGAAGATATACGATGTCTTATTCCACCACCACCCCTCAGTTGAGAAAGGGCTGCTCAGTGTTAACATAAATGACCTCTTTTACCCCTCTTTCAAACCAACTCTTATGCCAGGTGCCTATAAATCCCTCTCTTCATTCTTGTATTTTCCTTATTGCTTACTCCTCATAACCCCTTTGCCTTTCACCTCTATCATAATTCCCTCTGCAGGGTGATATGGTCAGACTTTGTCCAGGAGTCTGGAGTCCTCCAGGCATAATTACTCTTCCTTTAAAAGGCAGATCCTTTATACGGGCTTTAACCAGGAGTTGAATCATCATCATCATCATCATCATCATCATCATCATCATCATCATCATCATCATCATCATCATGTTTCTTTAAAACATGTTGTCTAAAAATAAACTAGAATTGAACTAGTCTATTTTTATTGAATGTAAGGTAAAAGCTTTTTACAGCAATATTTGGTATTGATCAGACTGGATTTGTACCGAATAGATACATCAGAGAGAGTATCAGATACATTTTGAATAGTAAAGGATATATAAATTAGAAATAGCAGAAAGCAGCTATCAGTCTTTTTTTTTAAATCAGTCTGGAGAAAGCTTTGACAATATGGAATGGTTTTTCAAATTCATGACTCCGAAGAAGATGAACAGCAGTTCAATTTTTCTTAGATGGATATAGAGCATTGATGAAGAACAAGAAGCCATGATAAGAGTTATACAACATTTTTATTCCCAAAATATACTATAAAGAAAGATGAAAGGCGTGGACACACTTTCTTCTTTATTTGTACTGGTATTAGTGTCATTAGCAAGGAAAATGTGACAAGAAAATACTTTATAGTGAGTCAACAGATTTCCTAAGCATACAGTATATTGCTGCCATTTCCTAAGTATATATGGCTGGTAGTTTTTCTGCCTTCTCCCTTCCCCCATTCTTTCTTTAATAAATATTATTTTATATGATATGGATTGTGCTATTTTTGCTGTGGACAGACATAATAGTCTGAATTATTTCTTCCTATGGTTTTTATTTTTATCCTGCTGTTTATTATTTTTATAAATAATTCAATGTGAACAACATACCTAATACTTCTTCCTCCTCCTATTTTCCCCAGAATAATAACCTGTGAGGTGGATAGAGTACAGAGAGATTGACTCTCCCGAAGTCATCCAAAGAGCTTTCATATCTAAGGCCTAAGCACTAGAAATCATAGTCTCTTGGTTGTGGGGTCCTTGATGGTCTCTGAGCTTGGCAGTCTTCTTGCAGACATTCCATTACCAAACTAGGTAACATCATCCGTGCACCTAATGTTACCTAGTTTGGTAATGAAACATCTACAAGAAAACCACCAAGTTCAAAGACCACCAAGGACTCCACAATTTAACCCTGAGCTACAGATATTCTCTTCTACAGGATCAAGTCTCCTGGTTTCTGGCCTGCTGCTTACTTTGACTTCCTCCTTCTTAATTCCCACCCCTGCATACTTGCTATCCCTACCTCAACTTCAAGATGACAGTGTTGGTACTCAAGTCTGCTACATTACAAGAACGGCTTAGCTATCAAACATGGATTAACAAGAAGTCTCAGAGATTACTGGCATTTACCCAAAGTAGAGAAGTATTCTCCATAGCAAATCACAGGGTTTAATACTACTGTTGAAAAGATTAACGGCAATCTTATTAATGTTTTAAGTAAATTCCGAGGGGAAAAAAACACTAAAGACTTATTTAAGAATAACTGTTCACAGACTTCAAAAACTTAATGGCAGCTATTTTAAGTGGGGAAAGCTAAAATTGTCCTGCTTAAGAAAAATAGCAACAGTAAAAATGAATATTTTACCAAGGCTCAATTTTGAAAAGGAAAAAAAAACTACCAAAAAGCTATTTGCTGCTTCTTTTTATCATGAGTCATAGCCACTATTGGCCAGTGTTCTGCTTTATCTGAATCTTACCCAAGGACTGTAAAAGTAACATCTATTTATGTAAAAGGCACCCAAAAGAGTTGCTATATCTGGGCTGAAATAAGCTGTTCCAAAAATCTTCCTAAGTTTAAGTATTCCTCCTTTTGTTTTGTGTTTCATTGTTTAAAAAGTTCTTCCTTTTGTCTTCCAGGCTCCATTTCCCCCCTCTTTTTTAGTGAAACATTAAATGGATTGCCTAACTATGCATGTAGGCTGTTGAGATATTTAAGTCAAAATCCATGTATCCCTCCAATTCTTATTTTCAATTATTTCTTAACTGTTTTTTCTGTTAGTTCATTTTCCCATGGTTTTTCCCTTAAATTTATTTTTGTAGTATAACTCCATGGTGCCCATCTGTTCTGTTCTATGGGACAAATCCCATATACAGTCCTACAATACTTTTCAGAAATGCAAAATTTCTGGAAGATTGAAAAACAAAAACCTTCACTGATGGTGCTTGGAGCCATATACCTGCAAAATTGATGCAGATTTGTTCTAAATTGTAAATTTCGTTTATATTGGCTAATATGAGTGTCACTCCCGATACGCAATTCTGTCTTTTAGTTCTTGAACTTCAGGCATGGACTCAGAACATCAATCCCTTTTTCCCCTTTCAATTCTCAGCAAATTTTCCATTCAGGGTGACCTTTTGTTACTTGTTTTTTTCCTTTAATTTCATGTCCGAGTTCTCGGCTGATAACATAAGCAGCACTATATATTAGCTAGATTGTTTCACTGTTCATTGATATTGAAATAGGTTCCAATGCTTTGTTTATGTCTAGAAGAATCTCTGATAAAATTCTCCCATTTCTTTGCTTTAGGAGATAGTTTTATTCTTGCTATACATTCTAATTCCTTTTAATTATTTTCCAAGCAATTGTTTTTGCCTTTCAGATATCTTGGGCTGCTCATGTGTACAAATGTGTTCATTCTCCTGTCTAAGGGAATCACCTTGTAAATCACGGGCCTTCAAACTTGGCAAGTTTAAGACTTGTGGACTTCAACTCCCAGAATTCCTGAGCTAACATGATGGGAGGAGGAATTCTGGGAGTTGAAGTCCACAAGTCTTAAAGCTGTCAAGTTTGAAGACCCCTGTTGTAAATCTTGACTCTTCCTTTGCATTTCCACATCAAGAGAGCTTCTATCATACATTTGCTGCTATTCAGATTTTTCCAATTGCCTGTTGGACTGATTTCCAATTGCTTATTGTACCCTATGACTATCATTAAGTGTCATACCTTATGATTCTCAACTCCTGACATATGTATCTTTTCTTTTATGTATACTGAGAGTATTTACACCAAGACAAATTCCTTGTGTGTCCAGTCACACTTGGCCAATAAAGTATTCTATTCTATTCTGATATTCTAGTGCTTCTTATTCAGCATCTATAAAGTCTTTGATGTTAAATAAGAATTTTTCTTAGTGCCTAAGCTTTTGTTTAGTAATGATTGCATCTAAATTACCTTCTTTCCAAATCTGGTACATCTATTTTTGAAATCTTCTTACTGAGGGATTGGTTTCAAAAAAAGCGTTTTGTGATCATTCTGCTTCCAGATGTAGATAAGGATTTCGATTTTTGTCTGCATGCCAGTTGCTCTGCAGTTCCTTGCCTTGGTTACCTAGCAGATAGCACTGAGCTCTGTGGCCCACATGTCATCTGATGCCCAGATGCAGCTCTTATGATCCAGGTAATGGACAATCCAGTATGAAAATTGGTTTTCTAATATTCAGTATAAAAGTCGGGAAGGGTGAATGCCTTCCAAATGTGGTACTGGAAACAATTATTATGCATCCCATGGAGTGCAAAAATCACAAACAAAGAAGCCCATGATCAACGTTCACCAAAGAAATCACTGAAATCCAGGATTGCCAAACAAAAGCTATCCTAGTTTAGCCAAGTCATCCAAGCTGACTCACTTGAAAAATTAATCATGCTGAGAGTAATCAGTGGAAAATGGAGAAGGGGACACACTACATGGCTGGACACAATAAATTCTGACACTAGGATGACCATGGCAGTTTTGAAGAAAGTAGTGCAAGATAGAGAGGTATGAAGAATGCTGATAGAGTGGTCGAGGGTTGAACATGATTGAATGGCTGGTGACAATGAAATATTCACCATTGTATATGGCTTGTGAGATGCATTTAGTCCTGGCCTTCAAGTGAGATCTTTATGGCTTAAGTGATAATTGCAATAAAATATTCCCAGAATAGCTCTCAACATCATTGGATCATTCAGATGCCATTGCCATGGCAAGGTGGCATCCCATAGCAGAGATGATCTTCTTCTTCTTCTTCTTCTTCTTCTTCTTCTTCTTCTTCTTCTTCTTCTTCTTCTTCTTCTTCTTCTTCATCATCATCATCTGACAATGCTAACATTTAATCCTAAGGCTATTTTTGAGCCAAGATGTAGCTATCATATTACTTTAGGTAGCAAAGTATGAAAAATTCAGTTCTATATGCTGGTATTTCTGCATATTTCTCTTTAGTGAGAAAAACTGAATAAAATGTAGTATTATCTGGTAAAAAGACATCTCCAGCTTGAACTGATAAAAACAACTGAAATATGCTATCAGAAGGGGAAGCTGTATTTTCAAAATAATGATCTGATACACATTTCAGACTGGAAATCTTAACCTTTTATACATTCAAGTCCTTATTTGGTAACTATAAGTGGTATTGACAACTCAGGTATTATGTCAAGTGGTCCATAAGTGAAACAGTGACTATGCTCTTACTTCAGCTTTCCTTTGCTTTACAAGCCTTTAATGGTGACAAGTGCAAGGATTGGTCACAAAGTTACATTTTCCTCACCATCATAACTGGGAATGATTACAGAACAAGGCAGTTGCTATCATGCTCAATAGCAGTAACTGTGAGAGGGATCTTGGAGTCTCAGTGGACAACCAGCTAAATGTGAGCCAGCAGTGTGCAGCAGCAGCCAAAAAAGCTATTGCAATCTTAAGTTGCATTAACAGAGGGATACAATCAAGATCAAGTGAGGTACTAATAGCACTGTATAAAGCCCTAGTAAGACTACACCTAGAGTACTGCATCCAGTTTTGGTCACCACATTATAAAAAAGATGTTGAGACTCTAGAAAAAGTACAGAGAAGAGCAACTAGGATGATTAGGGGACTGGAGACTAAAACATATGAAGAAGGGTTACAGGAACTGGGCTTGGCTAGTCTAGGGAAGAGAAAGACCAGGGGAGACATGATAGCAGTCTTCCAATATTTGAGGGGCTGCCACAGAGAGGAAGGGGTCAAGCTATTTTCTAAAGCACCTGTAGGCCAGACAAGGAATAACAGATGGAAACTGAACAAGGAGAGATTCAATCTGGAAATAAGTGAGAACAATCAACCAATGGAACAGCTTGCTCTTGGAAGTTTGGGAGCGCCATCACTTGAGACCTTCAAGAAGAGATTGGACTGCCATTTGTCAGAAATGGTGCATGGTCTCCCCCTTGGGTGGGGGGTTGGAATAGATTAGTGGTTCTTAACCTTTTTGAAAGAATCGCCCCCTTGAGCCATTGAGGAAGTTGTCATTGCCCCCCTCCCCCAACATAACCGCCCCCCCTGCCACCTCTTAGCATCCCCAAGGGGGCTGGCAGAGGGGTGCTATGAGGTGGCAGGAGGGCATTCAAGGCACCGGCCCTGCAGGTTCACCCACTGACTGTAGTAACGTTCTGGAGCCGGCGCCTCCAATGTGGAAGTGGTGGCGCATTATGTGCCACCGTGGCCGCATTCGACACCCCTCCCTCTGCCACCTCTTAGTGTCCCCAAGGCCAAGGGGGCCAGCAGAGGGGTGCTAAGATGCAGCAGGGGGGCGTAATGTGCCACTGCTTCTGCATTGGAGGCGCTGGCTCTGGAGAAGTGCTAGTTAATGGGTGAACCTGCAGGGCCGGCACCTCGAACACCCCCCTGTCTCCTCTTAGTGCCTGTCTGCTGGCCACCTTGGGGACACTAAGAGGCAGCAGGGGGGCATTCGAGGCACCGGCCCTGCAGGCTCACCCCATTGACTGTTGTACCGCACCTGAACCAGCCTTGAATGCGGCAGCATGTTGGGAAAAGCCACTGCCACCGCTTTCCCAAAGTGCTGCCACTCTCGCATTCTTTCTGTCTGTCCATCCGTTTGTCCATCCATCCATCCAAAAGGTCTGTCTGTTTGCCTGCCTGCCTTCCTGCCTATTTATCTACCTACCCGTCTGTCTTTTTGTCTACCTACCTACCTACCTATCTACCAATATAGATTTCTCTCTCTTTCTCCCCCAATATATCTCATTCCATCACCCCCATATTGCCCCCCTTCCATTCCTTCACCCCCACATCGCCCCTTTTCATTCCATCGCCCTCCTGAAAAACAAAATCGCCCCTTGGGGGGCAATATCACCCAGGTTAAGAACCACTGGACTAGATGACCTATAAGGTCCCTTCCAACTCGGATTATCTGTTATCTGTTAAATAAAAGCAGCTGCACACTGAAGCAACAGCACACTGAAGCAGGATAGAAAAGTAATTCAGAAACACCTTTAACAAAAGAAAAGAAACCCAGGATTTTGGAAAAAAGAAATCTTTTCAAAATCAAAAGATCAAAAATATTTTATTCTCTTATGAACTGCAGAACAAATTGAACCCCAAGGAGAGGAAAAGCAATATTTAAAGAAACAGTTAAAAGCTAGAATTTATATCACCATCAGATGCTGCAGGATCCATAGTAAATAGGCCAAAACAAATCCAAAGGCACATTTAAGAATGAAAAGTGTAACCGTAAAATCATCACGAAGCTTCATAAGCCATTACTTCATCTAAAACATTACACATCCCATTAATTTAGCTTTGGATTAGCCTCCATCCTGATCTGATGTTCTCAGCTCTAACAATATTTCAGCAAATTCTCTAAATCAATATTCTATCAGCAGCAATTCCAAATTGTTTCAAGCTGGCTCTCTGTTGCTTTGAACACCTTTTGTCTGCACGGCACTTCTTAAAGACCAAATGAAATGTTCGGAATCTGTGTTAGGCAGTTGTGAAAAGAGATAATATCTTAAGCTAAAGTCTTCTTGATTAATTGTAAAAGGTAAGAACTTGGTGAATATCAATCACTTTCCATAAAAAGTTTGCCCATGCCTCAGGGGAATGAGGTGTGTTTTAGAAAAGCTGGTTCATTTAAATTTTAAATAATGTGAATCATGGATTTTTCAGGGGATGACAAAAACTAATTAGATTAGAAAGCCAAATTGGATGAGTATTGTTGATGCCCAAGATTCCAATTAAATTTTTATGCAGTAAGAATTGCTCAAGTTGCAGACACTTGGCAGGTCAAAGGGAACTTGTAGAACTTGATAATAATGTTCATATTTTCAAATATACAGATTAGTTTAACATTATTAAAATATCCCAAATCTATAAGGGGAGCATCCTGTACTCTAAACTGCTCCCAAAATTCCATCTCAGTTTCTTTTCTTTTTTTGCACTCTGCTTCCATATCACAGGTTTTCTTGTGTTTTACAAAAGCACTTTGGCTTATCACATCCTTCATGGCCTTAAGTAAGCCCATGTTTACTGATCAGTGCTAAAGCCAGTCATTAAGGGCCATCAACCCAATGTTTCACTCCCCTGAATATCATATTATTTGTAACAAGCAAATTAATTCAAGCTTCTCTTAGAATCAAAAACCATCAAATGGTTCAATCAATCAATCAATCAAAGATACCATTGACAACCTAATTTCCACTGTAAGATTGCTGTTAACACTAAAACACACTTCACATTTATTATAAATGTAAATCCAATGAATAATCTAAATGAATGATGCCCAGCCTTTGGGGTCTTGTAGGCACATTTAGAATTGTAGTAATATATAACGAATGCTCTTGCAATTGATGTTGGGGTAATTTTCTCATTCACTCAATGGTAGACATAAGCAATTTCCCATACCGTTATCTAAATCTAATTCCCATTCCTGCAAGATGCTTTCCATTATCCTTGGTGCTTTTTCTAGTCAGGTCTATTCCTTCCAAATATGAAGGAAGGACTCACTGGAGAAGAGCCTAATGCTGGAAAAGATTGAGGGCAATAGAAGAAAGGGATGACAGAGAATGAGGTAGCTGGATGGAGTCACTGAAGCAGTAGGCATGAGCTTAAATGGACTCCAGAAGATGGTAGGGGACAGGAAGGCCTGAAGGAACATTGTCCATGGGGTTGCGATGGGTCAGACACAACTTCGCAACTAACAACAATAACAACATGAAAGCTTAGAGAGATCCAGAAGCACTCTTGGAAATGAATATAAAGTTGAAGTCTACTAGCTCATTCATTAATTCTCTCTCCCTCCCTTCCTCCATCCCCCGCTCTCTCTCCCCCTCTCTCTGAATCTACATCCTGAGGACCTGATTTCTCCAGCCACTAAGAAGATTATACATGCAAAATTATTCATGCCTTTCTTTGCTACAATCTTGAAAGAATTCATTTTTTTGCACTCCAGTCACCAGAACTATGTAAAAAAAATTGGTTAAGGGATAAAGTATAAACATATTGGATGAAATCTCTGAATCAAATCAACTTTCCAAATTGAATGAACAAACATTTTATTATCGCCCAAGACCAGATCGTAAAAGTTAAAACAGTCTGAGAATACAGAAAAATCTTGTTAATGGAGTGAATAATAATTCTCTTGTCAGGTCTGAACATAGCAAATCCTTATGACTTGACTCTGGAATTTAACAGTTGTATAGGAGATTTAAGGATGCTTATCTCTTGGGAAAAGCTTTAAATGCCATTGGATTCCAAATCTGTATTGTTGGTTGGTTATCTCCAAATTGATCCATATCTTTGGCATAGGCATACTGTGGAGGTAAATGTACCTCCGTGTGACATGTAAGTTGTATGCATTACAAGCCTATGAGATGCCTCTCATATGGGATCCAAGCATATGAACTGTGTGTAAAATGCCCTTGTAAGAAAACATTCAGAGCAAGCTGAACTGATCCTGAGTAGTGACAGAGAGAAGACTTAGTTAGAAACCTGTAGCCCAATCAACCAAACTGCTTCTATTCACTGACCATATCTCAAAGATAGTATGGCTGGCATGATGACAATGCAGGGAAATATATATAATAATAAGGTTGCATAGCTGGGTTTACCCAGTCTCCAAAGTCTGCCTTTTTCCTTCATCTTGTCTTTGTGATCTAGGCCAAAGTTAAATAAGTGCTGGTTCTGCTTTTGATCAGGGCTGCTTAACTGTTTATTGACTGCATGCTAAATAAAATTATGCTGTATCTTTAAAGTGGTTTGATTGCTTTAGCTGAACCAGGTTTGGCCCACAACACTAGAAAGTCTCTTTTCTGAATTGAGTGTTTTTTTTTAAATTACATTTATATGCCGCCCTTCTCCAAAGACGCAGGGCAGCTTAAGTTTTTGGGATACAACCCAATGTGCTCAGCAATAGCCTTCATTCCATTGTATATGCCTGCTTATTACTAAGCGGCATTTTTACAAAGTCAGCTTATTGCCCCCAACAATCTTGGGTCCTCACTTTACCTACCCCGAGAGGATGGAAGGCTGAGTCAACCTTGAGCCTAGTGGGATTCGAGCCTGTACTAATTGCAGGCAGCTGGAACTTAAGTGCTAGGCATTTAACAGCCTGCACCACGAAGGCTCATAATGTATTCAAGTATCCAGAAAATGGAATGAAATAACTTTGGAAAAGTACATTTAAATAAAAGTTTCAAACAGATCTGATCCAATCTACATAGCAAAATCAGCTATGTGCACTATTGATGTTTGGGTGTTCTTTCTTGCCATTGGAAGAGATATAATGTAACAACCATTTTTCAGTGCTATTCCATGTTCTTTTCTATTTCAGATGGATGTATATACCTTTGCCCTCTATGATTTCAGTGGCACACAGGGAATCTATCTGATCAGGAAAATCACAAGATTTTTGTCTCTGGTCATATTTTTTGCCATTATATTACAAGTATTACTGTGATGGCACTGAAAAACAACTCATTCAAATCATTGGATTAAATGTTACTAAATGGGAAGGCAGTTGAGGAAAAGAAGAAAAAAAATGGGACCAAGAAAAGCATCCTCTAAGGCTAAGCAAAACAAACTGCACGTACAGTTGTAATGAGTACTAGAAATTGCAAGAATCCAAGGGATAGTTTGACATTTATAAAAGTAAATAGGAAAAAAGGCATGAAATATTGATACTGTCTTTACTGAGAACAGCTTTCCTGATGGTGACCGTAGAGCAGAATATAAGAGAGGAACCAAGAGGGGAAAATCCCTTGTTTCCAGTTTATCACCTTTGCAGAGCTCATTAAGAGCCCACACAATCTTACATAGAAAGGTAAAGATTTCCCTGTCAGTCATGTTTGACTCTAGGTGGGAATTGTTCACTTCTGTTTCTTGGCTGTGTTGTCTGAAGACAATTTCCATGATCATGTGGCCAGCATGGCTATTGTTCTGACCCATGCCCTTTTCCAACAAATCAAACACACTCCAAAAGAACAGAAACCTTTTAATGCTTTTACAAAATAATTAGCTGTGATAAGCACAAGCCTTGCCAAACTGTGCAAGACTTGCCAAAAGATAACAGACAAGAAATAATTTGCAAAATAAGAATCTTCAAATACAAACTCAGGATACTGGAATGTCCACTAGGCTGGAGTTTCAAAACGTCTTTGCCTTCTGCAAAGTATGTTTCTTTCACAGCTGGCTTTTTTCTTCTTGAAGGAGGGGCCATTACCTTGCAGCCTTACTCTGAGCTGTTGTAACTGCTCTTTCCTCCCAGCAATCCTGCACACTTAGCACAGGCTCCTCAGGAACCTCCTCATCACTGCTGTCAGCCCCCACAATCTCTGAAGGCAGCAGTCCACTCCCTAATGGTCCTGGCCCCTCATCTGAGTCCTTGCTCTCCTCAGCTGTCCACACCTGCTGCCGGCTAACCACAACAAGGCACACAGAATGGTGTTACCTTCCCACCAAAGTGGTACCTATTAATTTACTTGCATTTGCATGCATGGACAGGAGCTGAGGCAAGTAATGGAGCTCACCCCATTGCATGGAGCTTGGGTCTCGAACCCAGGTTGTCCCGCTGACAAGCTCAGTGTCTTTAACTGCTGAGCCATTCTTTCACACTGAATTCCAAAGGGAGAGCCATGGAGAAAAACACATTAGTTTTCCTGTCCTCATCTTTTGAAATAAAATTTCATCACACTTTAAAAACACTGCAATTAGTTCAGTTATGATTTTTTTCAGCTGATATATAAATGTAATAAAAATTAAATCCTTAAAAACAAAAAGCCTTAGCAATGAAAGAAACCTTTGAAAAAAAACAAGAACTGCTGGCTTCAATTTAAGCTGAGTGCACTATAAGAGAGTACTGTCAGGAACAATCTGTTGATTGTAAACTTTACCTTATTTCTTATAATCACAGACAGGGCAATAGTGTAATTGAGAACAAACCTGCCTGTACTGTCTATTGTAGCTCAAGAAGAATGGGAAAAAGCAACCCCTCCAAAATCATATTAATAGATTGTGCAACTAATTCTCTATGCTTCATTTGATACTTCACTTTTAATATTTCACTTCAGGCCACTCTAGGGTTTTTGCTTCCCCAGCTTGCAATCCTTCGGTTGTTGTTTTCAACTTGTTCCTACCACAATATAATCCTGTGAATTTTACACTGCATTTCAATAAGTCATCTCTAAAAGGTGAAATAATTGGATGGGGCGGGGAGGAATCAACATTTGGGAAATGAAGTGATTCCTCCTTTAAAATTACATCTCCAAACCTGACAACTTTTAGTCTTGTGGACTTTAATTCCCAAAATTCTTCAGCCAGCCCTGCTGACTGGGGAATTCTGTGTATTGAAGTCTGCAAGTCTTAAAGTTGTCAAGTTTGGAGATCCCTGGTTAAGAAAATAGTACATTACATTACATTAGCTCTTCAGTGCTGAAGATTTTTTTACCATGTTTGTCCAGGGCTATTTATTTATTTATCAATTGGAGACCATGTCTGCCTTGCTTGATAATTTTGCACTTAGTCATTACAGGATATCTTTTCCTTTCTGTTGCATCTCACTGACTCTAGGCTGAAAATGCTATATTTTATTGTGGGGAAATTGCAATTTCCCAGTGAGCTAATACATCCATTGCTCTAATGAATGCTGCAGGAAGTAGAGTTGTACATATGTCAGAGGCACACAATTTCCACCCCTGGCTATGCCATTTTGTAAATATTTGTAGTTTATATTCGTATTGATATTGAAATGCACAGACAAGTTAAAATCCTGCCAACTATTCCCCAGCATCTTTCAAGTTGAATATTTTTTAAAAAGGGTATATATACAATCAATAAGCCAATTAAAAGAGCAATTGTAACAAACTATAATACCCAAACAAATACAAATCAAACAAGGAGTCAATAAGAGCTGGCTCTGGTTCAGCGGCTAAAAGCTTTCCTGAATAGAAAAGATTGCACTGACTTTCTAATGCAGCTTTCTCTGATCTGAACTGTTGGAAATTCTTCCAAATGCCCAGGGTTTCTTTTAAAGTCTGTTTATGAAAACAATCACAATATTTGGGGGTGGGATGAGGGTGGCAAACACTGTTTTACAGATAGGCAACTACTAAAAGAATATTTATTTTATTAAGAATTTTATGATTTTATTTATTAAGAATTTATTTTATTTATTAAGTTTATATGGCTGCACAGCACACTAATGGTGATTCTGGGCAGCTTACAGAAATAAACCCCCATGCAAAGCCCAATAAACCCCTGCCCTCCCGGTGACAACAATCAAATCACTTCATGGTCTCCATATCACCCTGAGATCCCCAGGCTTTTGAAAGCATGTCAAGCCTTGTGGCCAGTGGTGGGATTCAAAGAATTTTACTACCAGTTCTGTGAGCGTGGCTTGGTGGGTGTGGCTTGGTGGGCATGGCAGAGGAAGGATACTGCAAAATCCCCATTCCCTCTCCACTCCTGGGGGAAGGTTACCGCAAAATCCCTATTCCTCCCCACCCCACGAACCTGCTTTCCAGCTCCGTTCTCCTGTGCAGGGCAACAAAAGAAAACCCAACCAATCAGCTGGGACTCGGTAGGCAGAGAATAGATGGGGGCAGGGCCAGTCAGAGGTGGTATTTGCTGCTTCTCCGAACTACTCAAAATTTCTGCTACTGGTTCTGCAGAACTGGTCAGAACCAGCTGAATACCACATCTGCTCATGGCCAATTTTATTTCCTCAGGGATGATATTGCAGAGGGAGGAGCTATCATGGAGAAGGCCCCTCTCCTTGGTCCCACTGGATGGACTTTCTTAAAATGGACCTGTAACATCCCCTGTTTCCCTGTTCTGGTCACAGATGTAACTGGGAAAAGATGGTCCTTCATATAACCTGACCCAACCCCAAGTCCTCTCAATACCTGATCTAATTAAAAAGTTACATTCAACTTGTTTAAAGAAATCTGTATGAAAATGGCATCTAAATATAACAAGACAGAAGTCACTGAGATTAGCAAGAGCCATAACGCAATAGGGAAATGCAAACAGAAACATGGCCCATGGTGGGATTCAAGGAAGAAGAGAGTCAAGAAGGAGAAACAAGATATCCACACAGAATCTCTTCAGACAAAGGGAAATCCAGCATCAAGATCTGCAGGGTTTTTTTTTTTCAGAATTACTAAAGCAGCATTGCTGTGGCAAGTTCTGGCCCTTTGAGACATTCAACCCATGTCACCACACGAGTAGAAAAGAGATAGGACTTGTGATGTTGCTTTTGTCAGTCAAACCTCCCCTACAGATGCCACTGAGTGAATTCCTGAGGATCAGCAAGAAGAAGCAGACAAACTAGAACACTGGGCCGTATCTAACAAAATGAAATTCAATGTAGAGAAAAGTAAAGTCCTACACTTAGGCAAGAAAAACCAAAAGTACATATGTAGACTGGGTGAAACCAGGCTCAACAGCAGTAACTGTGAGAGGGAACTTGGAATCTTAGTGAACAACCAGCTAAATATGAGCCAGCAGTGTGCAGCAGCAGCCAAAAAAGCTAATGCAATCCTAAGTAACACACACAATCTATGATTGTATCCCTCTGCTAATCAAGATCAAGGGAGGTACTAATACCACTCTATAAAGCCTTAGTAAGACCACACCTAGAGTACTGCATCCAGTTTTGGTCACCACACTGTAAAAAAGATGATGAGACTCTGGAAAAAGTACAGAGAAGAGCAACCAAGATGATTAGGAGACTGGAGACTAAAACATATGAAGAACGGTTACAGGAACTGGGCATGGCTAGTCTAGTGAAGAGAAGGACCAGGGGAGACATGATAGCTAGTCTTCCAATATTTGAGGGGCTGCCAGAGAGAGGAAGGGGTCAAGCTATTTTCTAAAGCACCTATAGGCCAGACAAGGAATAATGGATGGAAACTGAACAAGGAGAGATTTAACCTGGAAATAAGGAGAAACTTTCTGACAGTGAGAACAATCAACCAATGGAAAAGCTTGCCTTCAGAAGTTGTGGGAGCACCATCACTTGAGACCTTCAAGAATAGAGTGGACTGCCATTTGTCAGAAATGGTGTACGGTCTCTCGCTTGGGTGGGAGGGTGGACTAGATGACCTATAAGGTCCCTTCCAACTCTGATTCTCTGTTTATCTGTTTAAACCTCCTAATTATCTGTGGTAGTATTTACTGGCATCCCCCAACTACATTTGTTTCACCTCATTAAAGGGTAGTGGTGGGATGATGCTAGAAAAAACTCCCTCTATATAAACAGAGAGCAAACTCCACAGTCACTAGCACTCTTGACATTACCTAGATGGGTAATAAAACATCTGCAAGTGAACAACCAAGGTCAGGGAGTAGCAAGTATTCCCGGATCATAGAGCCGTTCACCATCAGTGACTATTGTGGAGATGGCCTCTTTTTTTTTTTTTGCCAAACTTATCAATCATGAAGTGCAGGAAGGTACATTTTGTAAATTTATTGATCATGAAGGGCAGGAAGGTACCAATGTAAGGATAAAGTGGCATCTTGCTGATTAATTAGAAAATACTCATCAAGTTCTGTGTCAGATGTGCGGCAAATTTCCTCTGATTTCATCAGATGTCATTTAGCACAGACATATTGCTAAAAGGATGAAGGCAGGACCTCAAAAATTTAGGAGTGCTTAAAATGAGAGATTTTCAAGAGTGACGTGATAGCCTAGAGATGAAGACCCTTGCCTCCCACTCAAAAGTTTGATAATTTAATCTCAGGAAGTGGCAGATGTTTCTCTCTCAGGATACAAGGAGAAAATATCTGCTGCAAACTTCACATAGGCATCAGAAAGGAAATTCAGCCAGTAAATACTCAGCTCCATCCAGACACCCAACTCTACTCCAAATAAAGGGATTACAGGGTCATAAAAAGAAAAAAAATGAGAGATTTTCAAGGTTTGCAGAGGCAGTGTTTTTAAACAATGCGATATTTTCATGCCTCAGACTTGAATTCATGTCAAAGCTCAATTAATATGCTGTTTTGGCTTGTGTTTTGCCTTTATGTCTTTTTCTTTTTTTCTTGAAATACTTTTATGTAGCTCTTGGCTCAAAACACATCCCAAATACATTAAAATATTTTTCATTAGAAACAGTAATATTTTAGAGCAGCATCAATGCAACAACAAAGAGTGCTTTCAGATTAAAAATAATTGGTGGGCACGTGAGTGTTTAACAAAATGATTGATTAAGCTGGAAGTGGGGCGAAATGGACTTCTGAACATATACTGCATGTCACAATTTGGACCTAGAATAACCTTAGGGATGTCAAAACTGACCTGATGAAGCCAATGAGATCTTAGAAATTCAGCCTACGCCCATTGAAATCACAACAAAAAAGTAACAGAAATGGACCTTTGTGTGCTTGAGTATGTCTGTCAGTTTGGGGTTTGTGCACATATGCACCCGTGCACACCACACACACAGGGAGGAGAAATAGGAATAGGAAGCCTGTTGTGGCCTGACAGAGGCCAGCAGAGCTGGCAGCAGATTTGGAAAGTGAGAAGATTGGGGAGGAACATAGGCCTGTCCTGGAGGCTGAGGAAGGGTCTGATGAGTGCTCTGCATCAGAGACAGAGATGGGGCCACGGCTGTCGGACAATTATCAGCTGCCTTCAGAGTCAGACATCAGTGAGGCAGAAGAGCTGGAGCCTGTTCCCAGTATGCTCATGCACAGGGTGGCCAGACAAAGGGAAGAGCTGAGGAACAAGGGCCGACTTGGAAGTAAAGCCACTGATGGAACAGTGAATGGCCCCTCCCCTAGAGAATAAAAGAGGAGCGAAAAGAAAGTGAGACTTTGCAGGAGACAATTAGTTCCTTCCGGCATGCTTGCCATGTATTGCGGTGTCTGAAAGATATCGGCCTGGCCATGCTCCAAGCTTGATAAAGATTTGTAATTGGAAACTAACTTGAAAGACTGTTGGCCGGGACTTTGTTGGATAGGAAATTCACTGTAAATCAAATAAAGGAGGTTTATCAGAACGAGGACTTGGTTTTGTGCTGTTGTCAGAACAGTGTCATCTGTAAAGATTTTTGCTGGTTGTCTAAGCTAACTTTCCCCCCACCCTCAAGTTACTGCTCCACAGTAAGCAGTCAGACAAACAGGTAGACTGCCTTTCAGTAGGAGGATGACTAAACTGAGACATAACACTCATTTACAAACAACATTCTAGCAGGTTTTCTGGAGCAATGTAAGAGGGGAAGAAAGCACAACAGTCACAAAACAACACAAATTAAAATACTGATTCCCAGCTGTTAGGGATTATGAACAACTCCCCTATTTCCTCTCTGTAGCATTTGCATGGATGTAGCATTTGCATGGAAAGAGCAGTTGGTGCAAACACAGCACCTTCTTCCCTGTAATTCATCAACCAGTTGGCAGCTAATTTGATTCTTCCCTTAATTTGATCAAAACCTCTGAAACTAAATCATTTTTTGTGCTAAAATTACTCCGCCCCCTCCTTTCTCCTCCACTACTGATAGATACTGTGGAGCATAAATTTATTCAAGTCTTAACACAGTTTCTGTTTAATTAGTTCTAAAAGTGACTATAAATAAAGACTGGCCAAATTCTGAACAAAATGCAGAAATGAATTCAAAGGAAGACTGTGTGAGAAAATGTGAGAATTGTGAAATTGCCACCCAAAGTGTATTTTCTGATGTTGGGTGGAAATATGCAATATACACAGAATTAAAAGCTGGGATTCTGTGTTGGATCCCCCCAATTTTTTTCGGAATGTGGAGAACAAAAATTCTGAATTCTTTGGTGATGAAAATTTGTATCCAGTGTTTTCCAGGAGTGGTGTGGAATAGAGCAGAGTTGAATGATCACAGTACATGGTTCCACATCACATTTATAGGTGAGGCTGGGCTTTGTGCAGAGTTTGGGGGGAAGGAAGTTTTGAAGTACAGGTAATCCTCGATTTACAACAGTTCATTTAGTGACCATTTGAAGTTACAACAAAAAAGTAACTTATGACTGTTTTTTACGCTTACAATCACTGCAGCATTCCCATGGTCACAAGATCAGAATTCATATGCTTGACAACTGGTTCATATTTCTGATGGTTTCAGTGTCCCAGGGTCATGCAATCACCTTTAGCAACCTTCTGACAAGCAAAGTCAATGGGGAAGTTCAGTTCATAATTGTGTTACTAACTTAACAACTGCAGAGACTCACTTAACCGCTGTGGCAAATAAGATCGTAAAATGGGGCAAAACTCACTGAACAAATGTCTTGACTTAACAACTGAAATTTTGGGCTTAATTGTGATCATAAATAGAATAGAATAGAATAGAATAGAATAGAATAGAATAGAATAGTGATCATAAATAGAATAGAATAGAATAGAATAGTGATCATAAATAGAATAGAATTGGAAGTGACCTTGGAGGTCTTCTAGTCCAACCCCCTGCTGAGGCAGGAAACCCTACACCACTTCAGACAAATGGTTATTCAATCTCTTCTATATAACTTCCAGTGTTGGAGCATTCACAACTTCTGGAGGCAAGTTGTTCCACTGATTAATTGCTCTAACTGTCAGGAAATTCCTCCTTAGTTCTAAGTTGCTTCTCTCCTTGATTAGTTTCCACCCATTGCTTCTTGTCAAGGACTATCTGTATGTTTTGCCTCTGTATGTTTTGCCTCTTTTAGGGCTTATGCTACCAAATGATGGTAAACAAATTTTTAGAAGGGGTCTGAAGGCCCCAAAAAGCTGTATAAATCCCTTCAATAGCAGATCCTCCCAAGCTCATACCCAGAAATCATTCCATAGAGCATCTTCCAGTCCGTATGTATAGCTAGGATTAGGGGCAATGAAATAAGCATTGGAATGATATGTGGAAAATTCTGCTATATATTAAGGAATGGGCAAGAGTTGTTATTACAGCAAGGTGCTATTTTTGAGGAAATCCTTGTGTTTCTTACAAAGTTTGGCTCTGTTGCCCTGCAGTATCTCTGCAGGACAAATACTTTGGTTGACACAAAACAAGGCCAGGTTCTACATAATGAGACATTTGAGGCATAACCCTAACCTGCTGTCAGTTTTATGGTAACATATACATGAGATTGTGCATATGGAAACATTTTCTGTGGGCATTGAAGAAAAAATCAAAATATTGCATAGAAACACACACAAACATACTGTGTATATGTATATATACACATACATATTATATTACATGTACACACACACACATACCCATAGCAATAGCAATAGCACTTAGACTTATATAGTACTTTACAGTGATTTACAACTCTCTCTCTCTCTAAGCAATTTTCAATGTCAACATATTGCCCCCAATAATCTGGGTCCCCATAGCTTTGTTTTGGAGGGGAAGGGTCAATGAGGGCAATGGTTGAAGGCAATGTTGTACAAATGTATCAACAATTCTAAGCCTTTCCTGTGTTGTGAAGTTGCATGTGTGTACCAAAATGGCAGAGCTTGCTGCACAATGCTGCTTTCATTGTACTAGCAAAAGCTTCCAATCCTTCAGAATCCCTCTGAGATTGACAATGTGATATACCCATAATTTTTTGATTTGAGCTTTTGATTATACAGGTAAACCTTTAATAGAAAATACAAGGCAGCTTGAAGGTAACAGAAGGCAGAGAAAACCAAAGCATTTCCACCACATCTTGAAAGGATTGTTGGTGAAATTCAGATAGGAAAACCATATTCTTGGTTTAGAGTTTGTGTGGATAATCAAGGTCTATGTTTTCCCTAAGAAAAGCAACTAAACATGTTTTTCCCTAAAGGAAGGTATTTAGTCTTATTACAATACAAAAGGCCCTTAGTTCATTTCTGCTCTGTATCAAAATTAGATCAAATGGTTACATAAAATCTCTATTTTTGATGTTCTTAGGGATGTTATAAATGTCCACTTTTAATGAGCTTGTATGTAAAACTGATCATTGACATGCTGATACCCAGCAACTTGTGATCCAGTACTTGAAATTTCAGAACATGTAATTTGTTATTTGATTGTTGCCTTCTTCAAATTTGATTTGAACTGAAATATAAACCATTCCCAATTGCCACAGCTTCAAGGATTAACACTTGTTGAATGCTTACTATGACTGTTGATCCACAGAACATTAGCAGGAGTGTATGCTAAGAAATACTTTGTGAGCCAGTCAACATTGAACAACTTTTAATGGGCATTGATTTGAATTATTCATTTGAGAATATGTTTAACTCAATTATAATAGTTGGACTGAATAGTGCTCTGAAATCTCAGGGAAATAAATATCTTCGATCTGAAGAAACATAAAATCAACACCACAAGAGACACTGTAACTTTTCAGATGCTGCTAAATGCAAAGTCCCAGCAACCCTTGTGGAAAGAGATTCACATAGAAAGGCCCTTCTCATCCATTTATTTTTGGAGAAGCATATGAATGCAAAAGTTGGAGAAAGAGTAACCTTTCCCCTCCCTTTCTGGTGCTTCTGTTTTGAAGAAATCACAAAGCTTGTGTTTCACTTTTTTAAGATATACAAATATTCTCAAAGCAAACATAGATTAAATCATTGTTCTTTCATTGCCTTCCCTGTCAACCAGCTAAGTGATAGGAGCTCAAACCAAAGAAGTTGTTTAAGAGTTGTTATCCATGCTAGAGTATGTGTACCTGTGTGAAGTCTATATGTGGAAGGATGGAAGAAGAAAGAAGACTGAGATCCAGGCAAAAACTCAGCATGAGACAGCAGCTTAACTAACTAAAGGGGTGGGGAAACACCCAACTGCAACTGTAAAACAAATAATAGAGAAGCAATAACCTAGCAGAGCTGAGGTTTGCTACCAAGTGACTCACATGGGAAACATAGCCAGAAAAAAATGTATCTGCAGAGAGAGTACATCAAAACCAGAACCCTGCTATGTGAAGAGAGATTGGGGAAAAGGGGGGATGAAACTTAACATCGGTAGAATGGCTACAGCAAACTCTGCAGCAGTCCATAGGATCATATGGAGATCAGGAGATCTTGGAAATCTCTTGTCCAACACCCTGCCCAGTGCATACTATCCCAGACAAATTGTGCCCATTTTTTTTCTTGAAAACTTCCAGTGATGGAGCACCAACAACTTCCTGAGGCAGGCTGTCCCATTGCTTAATAGTTCTCACAATCAGGATATTTCTCCTTATTTTAAGTTTGGTTCTTTCACTGTAAAACTTCATTGTTTTAGATCCTGCAGAAAACAAGTCTATGCCTCCTTTCCCTGTAACATTCCATTCATGTTTTGGATTGGCATTATGTCTTCCCTTAGCCTTCTGTTCTTTACGCTAAACTTTCTGAGTTTCTTTAATGCTGTTTGTGTCATTCTGTGGTTTGCAATGAATTTATTACTTGGAACCCTGACATTTTGTAGGATTTATCCTCAAAACCTCTTACTATATCTGTCCCCCTTCTCTGCATAGTTCCAGTTTCTCATTATTAAAGAGACAACTTTAGTTGTATGATCTACTGATATATCAGCTTTCCCCATCTCACCTGTAGTACCATCTCACCCAAGTAAAATAGGGATCTCAAATAACACATATAACTATCTCCTCCAGGAGCTCTATGACAGGGGTCTCCACACACACACACACCAGTCCATGGACCTGTACTGGTCTGTGGCATGCCAGAAACCAAGCTGCGCCAACAAGCAAAGCCTCATCCATGGGATGCAGGCAGCATATCAAACTGCACCTCTTCCATTCACAAGAAAAAACTCTCTTCACAGAACGGGTCCCTGGTGCCCATACGATTGGGGGCTGCTGCTCTAGGGTGCTCCTTCCCTGTTTGCATCTGCTGCCTCTTGGTAGACATAACACAACCTCCTGCACTTTTTCTGACATGGCATTTTCCCCAGGACGTGATTTTCTCCCGAGAGGTGGAAGCCTGTCAGCCTTGGAAGCCATATTTTACTTGGAAGCTTTGAGACTGTCACATTTAGTGCCTGGGAATTTGGGAGGAGGGTTTCATAGAGAGGTGGAAGATTAGACTCAACAACATTCTTTCTTAGAAAGTCAAGGACATGTTACCCTGCACCTGGAGAAGCATGTCTAGAGGAATGTTGTCCAGTTGGGACAACGTTAGATTGGGCCATGTGATGGATTGGTGGGTGCAGGGGATCAAGACATTGCCATGTCATTCTGCTGCATGTATAAATTGATGTGTTTCCTGGTTCTTTCCTTTCCTTTCCTGGAATAGAAAATGTCTTGATTGTAACGTCTTGATTGTAATGCAGTGATTACAAACACAAGATGCTTTGTAGGAGGGCAGCAACAACTATAATTTATATTTTTGACAAAAAGGTTTTGCTTTCAAGCTGTGTTTAAAGTTATTCGTCCTTATGTCATTTTTCTTTCCAAAGGGATCCATTTTCTTTTCCAAAATTTAAACCCCATTTCCTACTGTCTGTGTGTGTTTTTGTGTGTATAATTTGGGATATACTGTGTATATACAGTATATATTCCAAATTACTCTACTACTTATTTTTCTTTACTACTGCAAGATTTTTGTAACTCAGGAAGTGGTGTCATGGCAACTGAAGACAGGGAATTTTCTGATGTTACAAACCCAGTTATATGCCTTCTATGAACAGCCACATTGACTTAAACAGTCATTATAAAAAACATATCCTGTATTCTGGTCCTGCAGGAGCTTTCTGAAGCCTCTGCCTCCAACTGCATGCACAATGTTTGCAACAACAAAGGTCACCCTTCACAAAGGGAATGAAATTTGATTTTTTTAAAAATAAGAATAAGAATTCAGCCTTGTATAATATCATAAACAATTTCAGTACAATCTAAAATTCATATATCAATATAAGTTCTGACTTTTCTGGCTCAAAGACTGATCTAAAATAATGTACTCTTTACAGATTTTAAGAGAAGACTTTTTAAGGAGAGCTTTTAAGAGACTGGACAGCCAATTGTCTGGAATGGTATAGCGTCTCCTGCTTCATTAGCACTGATGATGTTACCTAGTTTTGGTCACGAAATGTCTGCAAGAAAACACCTAAGGTCGGAGAAAATCAAGGATCCCACACAACATGTATTTACTGTTATTACATATATATCTCTTCTACCCTTTAGGAACTCACAGCAGAAGATATGATGAAATCCTCTTGTTTTATCCTTACGACACCTATTCTGTGAAGAAACTTTGGCCAGAAGTTGCAGACTGCCTAAGCCCAATATAGAGCCTTGGTGGTGCAGGCTATTAAATGCCTAGCACTTAGTTCCAGCTGCCTGCAATTACTGCAGGCTCGAATCCCACCAGGCTCAAGGTTGACTCAGCCTTCCATTCTCTCGGGGTAGGTAAATTGAGGACCCAAGATTGTTGGGGGCAATAAGCTGACTTTGTAAAAATGCCACTTAGTAATAAGCAGGCATATACAATGGAAAGAAGGCTATTGCTGAGCACATTGGGTTGCGCTCCAAACATTATAAGCTGCCCTGAGTCTCCGGAGAAGGGCGGCATATAAATATGAATTTTTAAAAATGTTATCTCCACACAAAGTTGGGAAAGAGATTCTGCTCATTCTGCTTCTGAGGCAGTCACTAAACAAATCTTCCTTTCAGCCCTTTCCCAAGGCATAAGCTCTGAGGGAGGTGGTTGAGAAGGGATCGGAAGCAGAAAAATCTGAAACGTAATTGCTTCATTTCAATCTTCAGTCTGCTAAAGTGAGCAGAGTAAATGTTTCAGAAGGCAGCTTTAAATCAGTGTTTTACTCAAAATTTCTTGAAGGCAAAGCATCCCTTCAGAGATTCACGTAACTGTAAAAAAATAAGTAATCAGCAATTGAACTAATTCAGACATTCATATCACCCAAGAAGTTAATATATAAGTAGTGACAGCTGAAAAGCAAGAGGCCCTTCTTTTTAGTGTAAGTTAAACTTTTTTTAGCTCAAATATTTATCTTCCATTAATCCATTATTTCACCACATGTCAACAACTTTAAAGAGATACAAGTACTGCAGATTAGGTAGTGCTGCAAAGTAGGTTTGATAGCCAAGTTCAATTACTGTAATTTTTCTGATAATGTGTTAAAGTAGACATACTAGTACAAGATGACAAAATATGAAGAATCTGATTGCATCTCTTCCAACTAACCCATTTTATTGAAAAGCAGGAATTTTTGTGAAGTGCATCTCACTTCATTAAATCGATAGTGTCTCAATCCTAGACTGATGTAGGATTTAAATCAGAGTGAGCTAAAAGTGGAAAGGTGAAGGGAAAAGAGAGAGAGAGACAGCCAGCTAAGTTGGTTATAGAAGTCGGGCTGATTACAACTACATAACCAATTCACAATTGCAATGTGTTAAAACTCCATTGCATTTGTTGGGATATTCTGAGATCTCAGCAAACCCCTCTGAATGTTCTGTCTAAAATCCACAAGAATAATTACTGACTACTGAATCAGGTATATTTCCTTTGACATAAACAAGTAAATACCACAAATAAATTTTATTTTTTAGTTGAGCAGAACTTATGTAATAGATTTTCAAGCTAGCTTAAATAAATTTGGCACCTTAAAAAGAAAATAAAATTTACAAGATGATATTCTCAGAAAAATCCCAAATAAAGACAACTGCAAGATTATTTTTAAAATTAAAAAAAAAAACATATGGAAACTTGATGGTTGGATGCATCAATTTCCTGTCATTCCCAGAGTTTTAGTTATTACTAAAACTCTTTTTTGTCTTGATCTTGTCTTTGTCTTTTATTCTTTCTTGATAGACATAACTGGAAATGTTAAGGACAACTATGGTTCAGTAGATAGAACTTAAATTTCCTTTCTGGCAGGATGGTCTCATTAGAGAGGATTAGACACAATTATTATGTAACTTGTTTTGATATGACAGGAAGCAGAGATCTAAAAGTGGAATTTGAATTCTTCCTACACCACCTTTAGATGCTTATATAATAATGATGCAACATCTAAGAATGCAGCAGTGTTTCTTGTGGCTGCAATCCTGTGTGAGAGAAAGCTTAATATAATACATTTCTGGTTCTCAAATACAGGTAACTTCAAAATATCCAGTGCAGAAACACCAGCAGAACAGAAGTAGCATCATTTTTTAAAGTATTGAAGGTGGTGTTCCTGCTCAAGAATAATTTGATTGAAATTTTCTCTGTCAGATGTCTCAGGCTCCCATTATATTGGCTCAGCTGAAAACTCTGAAGTAAGCTAAGAATTATCATCAAGAGTAGAAAAGATGCAGGTCTGGGCTCTGGTGAAAAAAAACCACCCCGTTTCAGTACCTTGGACAGCTCACCATAGGAAACTTCAGAAGTCATGAACTCTTTTTAAAAAGACAACTTCTGATCACACTTGAGCCCAACATTTGTGTTACTGAGTGAGACAGTTGTTAAGTGGCTGTTACCCCATTTTAAACTCTTTCCTGACACAATTGTTAAGGGAATCACTGCTGTTAAGTTAGTAAACTTAAAGTGAATCTGGCTTCCCTATTGACTTTGCTTGTCAGAAGTTTGCAAAAGGTGATCACGTGTCCCCAGGACACTGCTACCATCATAAATGTGAACCAGTTGCTAAGGATTTGAATTTTGATCATGTGACTATGGGGATGCTGCAATGATCATAAGTGTGAAAAATAGTCATGTCATTTTTTTTCAGTGCTCTTATAACTTCAAATGGTATTAAATGAGTGGTTGTAAATTGAGGATTACCTCTGTTGCCCCAACATCTATCTGTGGTCAAAGAAACATTCAAGAAGGCTGGTGAGACAATATACTGCTGTCTCTAAACTTAATGAGCCTTTTATCTTTTTTTGAAGATTCAGAATGTTATCTAATTTAGATATTTCAGAGATTGTAGGGATCCCAGGGCCTTATAATAAAACAGCAAAAAATGTTGGGTTCCTCCAGATTTAAGGCTTCTTCAGAGTTTTGCAGAATTCCTAATCCCAGGGATATGTAGCTCCAAATAACTGCCTCTCTCTCCTGTTCTCCTATATTAGTATGTCTTAGACAAAAAGAACAATGGGCTCTTAGTGCTGTCAAAGCTTGACTTTCATCAAGAGCCTTGGTGGTGCAGGCTATTAAACGCCTAGCACTTTCACCAAGAGCCTTGGTGGTGCAGGCTATTAAACACCTAGCACTTAGTTCCAGCTGCCTGCAATTACTGCAGGCTCGAATCCCACCAGGCTCAAGGTTGACTCAGCCTTCCATCCTCTCGGGGTAGGTAAATTGAGGACCCAAGATTGTTGGGGGCAATAAGCTGACTTTGTAAAAATGCTGCTTAGTAATAAGCAGGCATATACAATGGAATGAAGGCTATTGCTGAGCACATTGGGTTGTGCTCCAAACATTGTAAGCCACCCTGAGTCTCTGAAGAAGGGTGGCATATAAATATGAATAAAAAATAAAATAAAATAAAAATCTTAGAGTCATTTCATTTCTGGGTAATGTGTATTATGTATCATCAGAGCATTGGCATGAACTTTGGTGGTAGTTAATATTTTTTCTTGTATTACGAGGGCACTATTTCTTCTGGTTGCTGTCTGCACATTCCTGCCCTTGTTCCTCTTATTTTTCTTTAGTCCTTCTGTTTCTGAAACAGATAGGTTATTATGTCAATGTTAGATATATTAATGCATCATTACCTGTTACTGAGATCCTCATTTTTCTTCCTATCACCCTTCAATCAGGAAAAATGGTTGGTCCAACTGGAAGAACTGGATTAGTGGAGAGTGAAATTATAGTTATATTTTAGTTCCATAGAATCAATGTCTAAGAAAAAAGTACAAAACCTTGTTAATGAATATAATTACAATAAATAGAGTCTATTCATGTTTAAAACAGTTCAAGGAGGAGAAATGGTTCAAAGAAGTCAGTCTTCTGTATAGTAGAAGGAAGTTTTAAGGTAAAGTTTGGTTTGAAAAATGATATTGATTCAATATTAATCTGATCACATGTTACGGAATGAATCATTTTTCTTGTCAGCAATTATTTAACCTATTTATCAAAAAATTCTATTCTGCTCTTCTAATAACATATGCTTTCACCCAGATGGATTAAAATATATAAATTCAGTTCATTCATTTATTTATTAAATTTCTATACCACCCATCTCACCAGAATGTCAATAACTTTAAAATGTTTAAAAGTAAAGGAAAACTACAAAGGCAAAACATTGCAAAAATGTATTATGAAAAAGGCAGAGACAAGTCATAATTTATTCTAAACATTACATTTTCTCTAAAATGAATATCATCTTGAAAAGGAAGATTTTGATCCACTTGCAAAACAACAGAGAATGATTGAATTAGGATATTCTGCATATTTCACACATCCATTTTGAGGATTAGTGACTTAATAATAATGATTAGGGAGTGAAGAAAAGCATATAATATGGAATTAGGCGGAGACATCCGGTTTTTTAGAATTTCAGTGTTCATTGCAGAAGAAGAGAAAGAAATGAATCCCAATGACTGTGAAGATATACTTGAAAATATCTAGTCTAATTATTAATGAATCTGTGTTGTTACCTCAACTGCAACAAAGCTCACTCCGTGAGTTTTGCAATGAAATAGCCTTAATCCTTCACAGGATTACAATTATCATCAAATTGTAACAACTGTACAATTTGTACAATAAAAGAAAATAAAGTACACATATTTACCCTATTTCCAGACAGCAGGCAAAGCACAAATGTTATTGCTCTTTGGAATGCACATTTATAATGTCAGGATATGAAGATGAATAGAACAGCTATATTTGCTACAATAAACTATGTAATAAGGATACTTGACTTCATTAAGTAAGTTAAACTTTATTTTGCATAGATAATTTTCACTCTGATATGTGTAAAAGCAAAAATAAAAATTCAAGGCTATAAATCTATTATCCTGTGGCAGGTTACATTCAGGAAATATGTTTCTCTGTTATAACCCCTTATAATAAAAAGACAAAAATCCAATTCCACTGAACACGGGAGAGAAATGTGCCTTGCAGCAAGCTGAGATGTTTGTGAAAAGCTCCATAGACTAGGTCTTCCTAGAGATGCAGTTACTACTGTAAGACATGTCACATTTGACCTTGCATATTCCTGAAAATGTTTTCAGCAGGGTATCACATGTGAACCATAAAAGTGATAGCTTACTATATGTGCACATGTTTATGTGTTTGAAAGACAGCAGAACAGATATTACTTCAAGCATAAAGTCACAATGACATTCCTCAGAGTAAATCCATAAATGTTCATAATTAGGTTCTTGAAACAGCTACCAGCTGAAAGAAAATCGTATTTTTATATTTAGGCAACATCATATATTACCAACCCTAGATTTTAATGTAATATAAATACTAGTTAATTGAACAGATTGTGGGTGTTAAATTACTTACATATGTCCTGTTATGATGCATTCAATAAGTTATCAGTGACAAATAATTGGAACCTTAATGCTTGAAATAGATGTAATGAAGTTTCATGGCTGAGTTATTTTTTAGAAAACATGTATTGGAAGGGTGTTTGCCTTTCAGTATTTCCAAGTTATGTTGTATCAGGAAAATATGGGAATTGCAATCCAATATCATTGGAAGACAGTAGGGTAGTTAATTGTAAGTAGATGTTATTTTGAGTTATAGTTTCAAAGACTAACTCACTCTTATTATATTTAACATTTGAGATTAATTTTAACACAAACCAAATTGGCAGTAACTAATATCTTATTCTGATTTTCAAAGCACAAGAACAATGCTACTTGTCATTTTATGAATAATATTGACTGAATTATGTACTTGAGAGACTGTACACCCTTTGGCAAATAGAGCTATGAAAATTAAAACCGTGTGACCAGCCTGTTGAATATGGCTGAATTTAGTGATGACTGTAAGCAAAACAATTTTAATGGATAGTAAGAATTGAGTACTTCTTAATATATTTTGTTATGCTTAGGAAAAAGGTATTATACGCAGATATCTTCTGCTCAACAGCAATTTAGAGAAAATGTGACCGGAATCTTTTCTATATTCCCATGCATTCTCCAACTCTGCGTGGGAGAACAGTATTCTTTATTTATAGCACTGTAATAAATTCAATTTAATGATAAAGAATAACGGAAGCACAGAATAGGAGACCTGAAGTCACTCATCAACAGTTTTCATGCTGGCTGGAAAATTCTAGGAGTTGAAGTTCACACTTCTTAAAATTACTGCATCCAAGACTAATTCTATGCTGTTTCTTTATCTTGGCATATGACATCTGAATAACATGATATAGCATCTCTCTCTCTCTCTCTCTCTCACACACACACACACACACACACACACACTCCTTTGACATTATTTCTTCATCTAAATTCTATTTTGTTTTATAAATTACAGTGAGGACAACCATTCAGCAGTTACGGTTCTCCTGTGCTACCATACCTCCTGTGTTCTATTCAAATAATATTTAACAACATGTTTGCTCTTACTGACCAGGAGCATTTTAAAGCTAAAGATCCTTCTTCATCAATTGGCTTTAGGCAGGTAAGGGATGAAAGTGTTGAAAGATGTACAGTGTGGCTGGCTCTTTTCTTCTGAGGCAGCTGTTTCCACCAATTGTATAACTGTAAATAACTATGCAGTCTTTAGTCCTGCTCAGCTATGGGGACATGCACATGCTTACTTGATTTAACATAAAAGAACAAGATTTACGAAACAACAATACAGTCCTGCACTGCATCCACACTTGCTACAACCTATATGAAAAAAAAAAACATGTTCATTCCAACCCTGCTTGGAGTGTGTCCAGGGACTGAATCTCCCAAATTGCTTCATTTAGCTCTGAGAGAACAATGCAATCATTAAGGTAAAGCATAAAAAGAGAGTATTGCTGCAGAATTGACTATGATTGTTGATGAGCTGCATTAAAGTGAAGCGTAGTTTAGTTAAGAGTAGTTCATTACGAACTTGAAACTGAACTGCATTATATGTGTACTTGATGGAATTGTATTCAGTTGTATTCTTGAAGAAATTGTGGAATCAATTTCTGGATTTCTAATATTTATTATATTAGCTGATAACCCGGCATTGCCCAGGTATTTATTTATCCCAATCCTGTATTAGAATTCTTCTATTCCTCCACAAGAGGGAGTCCTGTGAAGCTGTTACCATGGCAGAAGCCATTTTAAGGCACAACCCCCCCCAAGGGGTGTTAGGGGTGTCCTACCCCCACAGTTTTTGTTTCCAGAGGGTAAGTCATCTGTGTACCAAGTTTAGTTGAAATTGCTCAATGCACTCCAGAGTTATGCTGGAACATACATACTATATATATAAGGGAGGAGGAGGGGGGAGAAAGAGGAAGAGGAGGAGGAGGAGCAGGAGGAGGAGGTGGAGGAGGAGGAGGAGGAGATTTTCTTTGGTATTATCAGGGTAAGTTCTTCCACCTGAAATTTATACTTGGAGAGCAACTGAACTGATGGTGAAATTTCCAAGAACCGGAGTCCAATTAAAAGGATTATTATAAAATGGTACAAAACAATATAAGCTCAAAATTGCTATTACACATGTTATCCTTGTTGAAAAGTATGCTAAAGCTTTAATATTAAAACTTCTTGTTGAATTGAATCCATCAATTTATATATTTGCATTAGCAGCTATTTCAACTGTTCTATATATATAATCTTTGAATATCCTTACATGTTCTTACATTCATTAGCTGTCAGAAGAAATACATGTGAGTTTGCATCATTCCATCAACCTACTGTATGTCTTCATTTGGCTTGCATTTTTTAATCTTCTCGTATCTTCATGTATTCTTCATCTTTACAAAGGGGTGGGGAGACAGCTGATCAAAACATAATGCTGAAGCCATTACCATCACAAGAGAGAAAGGAATACTTAGAAAATAATCTATTTTTAGATCAGGGAAAGAATAAATGGTTGATAGCTTTTAGAAGTCAACAGCTGCTTGAACAGGCTTGCACAATTGCAGCCGGTGTGGGAAGAAGGACAAAGAAAAATATTCTTTGATTTTTATCTATGTAATTTCTTCACTTGCTTTTCATTAGAATCAAGGCTCTGATTTTTCACAATGAAATTGAGCTAAAATGGAGATCTTGTATAGACAGCTTTTATAGGCCTGGTAGCCATGTGACCATCTTTATCTGACTGGGCAAACAGAATGCTCCATTTTTGCCTCTGCATCATGAAATATATCAGCTCATTATATCAGTGCAGATGCCAGCTCAGAGGAAGAGAAAAATGGCAGAAGTGCCACGGCCATCCAAGTGTCAGCAGGTAAAGTTTACAAAAATGATTGTGAGGATGTTATGATGATATGTCAAAAGTCCTTTCAAACCAGCCCTGGCTTCAATCCTATGTTATAAATATTCCTAGGGCAGCCCGCAATTAAACTTTCCCCTAGCCATTCCCCTCTAGACAACTCACTGGTTTCTTGTTTTCTTCATTTGAGTAATCACTTCTGGGTCTTCTGTGGAAAGAATGGCTCTTTCTATTACTGCTTGGGCCACCACCAACAAACTTGTTCAACTGGTAAATTCAGCATTACATTGAGTATTAATAGCATGCCATTAATTCCAACAATATTCCCTGCTGCCAATTAAAGATACTTGAATGGTCAAAGCAGAATTGGGAAATGGAGAATTAGCTTGTGTTCCCTTTTCTAGTGTTTACCATATAATTGCTGACATAATTTGTTTCAATGCTCTAAAAACATAATAGAAAACAGGTTCCATTTGGAATAGTATTATTTAAATTATTAATTTAATTGTTCTTCTGTTTCAGTTTTTAAAAAGTAGTTTGCATCCTGTGCTATCCTTAATTCAATAATTCTCATTTGGGAACATGTTCCCAATATTATTAAAGTTACCTAATCAGATGAGCAAAATTCATTTTAACTAAAATTGCTATTATGCTTTGGAAGTGATTGCTAATGCGATCCCTTGAGTAAAATATGGAATAAGAAATAGCTTTTGCTGTCACTGCTGGCATTAAACATCACTGTGTTGCTTTCTTTTCAAATTCGGAACAGTAATATTGGAAAGTTTTGTCTTTTCTTCTTTACAATTCAATAACTTTTATCTAACAGAGCCTTGTTTATTTATGGATTTTACTCAGAAAAGCCAGTAACAAGTTAAAAAAAAGCAGCAAACTTTTAAAAAAAATAGAACAGATAAGATATTATACAAAAGAACTTTCTAAATGGAGATACTATTTGTTCTTTTATGTTTATTGAAATAATGCATCACCAGAATTGCAATGACGCTACTGATTTCTTCATTGTTTTGTTCAGAAAATTATAGCCAAGGCTGCCAATTTACAGCAAGGGTGGACAATCAAGTGCTGAACTGGTTGCCAAGTCAGAGATCAGAAGATGAAAATTATTCCTGCACACACATAATCTCCACACTCATACAATACTAATCATACAGCAGTATATTCCCTATTTTTATTTATGCCTTCCCCACCAACCACTGCACAATTCTGTACTGCCTGCATGCTGTTGATTGATTATTATGTACCCTCAAGTCAATGTTGAGTTTTTGCAACCACATATATACATTTTCTCCATGATGATCTATCCCTGACCTGGTCCTTCAGCTCTTCTAATGGTGCTCTGATGGCTACTTTAGCTGACTCTATCCACTTGCTTTTAATCATATTCTTCTTCTTTCCATCTTTCCCAGCCTTCTCCAGAGAGCCTTCTCCACAGGGTTGGATCTTCGTGCTATAAGGCCAAAGTGGTACAATTTGATCCTGGTCATTTATACTGGGCAGTGTGATAGCTCAGCTGTTAAGACACTGGACTTGTCAGCTGGAATAGCCCAGGTTCAAGACCTGAGCACCACATGATGACATGTGCTCCTGTTACTTGCCCCAGCTGCTGCCAACCTAATAATTCAAAAGTATGCAAATGTGAGTAGATAAATGGGTACCATTTCAGTGAAAAGGTTACTGTCTTTTGTAGTTTAAGGCTAGCTACCTGATGATGGAAAAGCTGAGAATGGGAGGTGATCACTGCCCCTTGATTCAGTCACAACTGGACAGGGGAAATATTTAACCTTATTTATATCTCCAGTGAGACCTCTAGTGTTGACCTCTGCTTTTACCAGTGCAAAATCAGGGTTTTGGTCTATGCCAGTGAATTAATTTGGGACTTAGTAGAGATTACATTGCGTGGCTTCTTGATATTAATGGTAATAAGAAGACCAGCATTTTTCTTTCTTGCCAAGCATCTGAACATCTGGCTGGTGGAACAAATGTACAGCATTATTCTCATATCCTTTATAAATGCAATGCATTGATTTGTAAGCAGGAAAGTAATATTAATGCATTTCTTTTATTTCAAGTCACATTACTGTTTTTAAAACAACAACAAAGACAGACATGTTGTAATAGGTGAATGTAAGTGAACTGGAATAAATAGGAACAAAGAGATCTGTATACATCTAAATAAATAAATATTAATGGAACAAATTGGGACAGTCACTTCATGGCAGCAAAGGAATAACATTTTCTGAATCTAAAATTTGCCACCAACCAGTGGTAATCTGAATTACTGCAGCCCAATTCTGGTGGCCCCATTGCTATGATGTAATTGCTAATCTGTTTATATTTGGTCCATTTCTGTTCTGTATGTGTTGCACGCCATCATAAGTCATTTGTATTAAATTGCTGTGTCAGTCCTTGAATTTAAAAAAGTGCAAGAAAAAATAATATATATATACACAATTAATCTTAATGTACATATTTTGTATACCTCTTTCCTTACTGCTCATATCACTATAGGGAACTCTTGCTAATGTGTACATTCTGTGCAAGTACTTCAAGCAAGAACTAAATGGCAAAAAGCAAGAATGTACATTACAGTGTCTATTTGTCTAATAGCTCAGAAAGAGCAAATTAGTTCAGCTTGCTTAATACAAATCAAATTACTTTCTCCAGCATACCTGTCTAAATATACCCTCATGAGGTCATGATAGGAGTATATACCGGATATACGAACTAAGTATTGGAACACTATTGGATATAAACACACCGTCTAAGCAATTAGAAATATTAATGTTTTTACGTTTATTGGTGATGTATACCTTTTTGGTTTTTTATTTTATGAAATGTTTTGTATTATGTATATATTTTTAATGTCTAATAAAGTTATTTTTAAAATAAAATAATAAATATACCCTCATATCTGATGCTGAGTCCATCCCAGGACCATGATGTAAGTTCTACAGCTTTTCAATATGTCATCATAACCAAACAGAGAAAGACACTGCAATATGCAGAGTCCACGGATTCATTTGGTGAGCAGGAAGAAAAATAAACATGTTAGAGAAGGAGGGAACTATTATTTAACTAATATTAAATGTATAAATCACCTATTGCATTCAAAAAGAAAAAAGAATGATATAAATGTAAGAGAATTCTCGTAGTTAATGTGCAAAGTAATTTTTCAGTATGCTAAATAATGAGCATGCAAGCATAAGTAAGCAAAGATCAATTGATCCGAGGGCTTATCTAAGAATAAAATGTCAGAAAATGGAAACAAAATTGTAGTTAGGTGCCAGTCCTAACTGCAAAAGATCCCCAAGAAATGTGAGGCTATATTTGCTTAATTTAAGCCAGAATTAGCTGGTAATATTGTGATGAATGAAAGGAATTTAATTATAATTTAGCAGAGAATAGAATAAAATAGATAATCCAACTTTGTGCTCGACAGATGAAAAAGATTAATATGGCTGATGACTTCTTATCTAAAGAGCTTGAAATATTAATGGTATTTTTTAGCAATGGCCTGCTTTGATTGATACAGGTTTTTGTTAATAAGAGTAAAGAGTTCATTAAATGATTCACTTTGATTTAACTCAAGCTTCTTTAGAAGCATTTAACTATTGAAATCTGGCAATTATTTCCTCATTCTTACCTGGCATGTGAGCTACCCTGGCATGGCACACCCTGTCAAGTGCACAGAGGAGAAGCTACAGCTTGTATGATAATGGCTGTAAGTAGGATGAGAATTACAACAGATTACTTATCTGTTGAAGCCATATGACAAATCATGCTTTCTGTGCTTCATTCCTTTGCCTGGCAAACCCAAAGGTGTGTCATTCCACACTGACATAATAATTGTTTCCATCAAGAGCAGACTGACAAAGATGCACGCCAAGACCCATGAAGGGCCTTGGTGGTGCAGGCTGTTAATAGCCTAGCACTTAGCTCCAGCTGCCTGTAATTATTGCAGGCTTGAATCCCACCAGGCTCAAGGTTGACTCAGCCTTCCATCCTCTCGGGGTAGGTAAAGTGAGGACCCAAGATTGTTGGGGGCAATAAGCTGACTTTGTAAAAAATGCCGCTTAGTAATAAGCAGGCATATACAATGGAATGAAGGCTATTGCTGAGCGCATTGGGTTGTATCCCAAAAACTGTAAGCCGCCCTGAGTCTCCGGAGAAGGGCGGGATATAAATATGAATTAAAAAAAAAAAAAAGCTGGGCTTTGTATTCCCCCTTCTGAATTTATCCCAAGGTCTCTTGATGGCCTGCAGACACAAAGCAGTAAATGTGTCCACTGTTTTCCCATCTCTGGAGATTCTGCATTAGAAAGACAAACGACTAATTCACCACCACCAAATGTTGTACATTTCATGATTAAATACATGCTTCTCCAGACTTGGCTTCATTTGCTTCCCTTACAATGAAATATATGCGTGTTATATTCTTATTCTTATTTTGCATTGCTATATAACTAGACCCTAAAATGCTGAAGGAATTTATCCAGAGCATAACTCTTTTTCCAACCATAACTCAAAATGGACTCAGATCAGATATATTATCCCAGTGTTTTGTAGAAATATTTAGCTAGGATTCTTATTCAAAAAATTTAACTGTGTGGCAAATTTTAAAACTGCATGTTATATCCAGTCATTTGCTTAATCATGGAACATGGCTCAAATATCTGGACAGAATAAAATTCTGTGTTTCAACATGGACTTGGGTGTCTATATTATTGTGACAAAGGCTTGCTTTGCTATAATATGTCGAAAGGTCGTGAGCAGCCTTGCACATGTTGATGCTAATGTACGAAGGAAATAGCATCTGATCAGGAGTATCCATGGGTTATAAGTGCTGCATTCCACTAATGACTCTCATGAGCACAATAGCACGGCGTACTGCTGTCCTATGCACACAATCTTCATCAGGAAGGAAACCTTGCAGCCATCAACACATAAAGCCAGATGTTCTACACTCCACAAGGCACAGGTAAGCAAGAGGTGAGCAATGACATATCACACGGTTGTCTCACCTGAACTGTTTTAACTACCCTCCATGGATCGATTTATTATTGTTTAAAGTTGTCTCAAATATCTGTTGCTGGCAGACTTTCCTCCTATTCCATTTCTAGTATTGTAATCAAGTTGTTAGGAAAGTTAACCATCCTTGCAGTTAAGCACAATGTAAGCACATATGGGAACACCAGCATGAATGTTTGCTGAAGAAAAGACATGAATGCAAGTACTACTTTATCCATGCACTATTAATGTCTAACTTAAGCTACTGCAGATTTGTTTTCCCATTTGAAGATTTATCAAAAATTTCACTTAGCCCCAAATGCAATCACTGAATTACCACTGAATTACCATCAGCCTTGATTATTATAATGTCCTCTAAATAAAATGTTCTTCTCAAGGAGAAGAACATGGCTTTAATCATATGATCTTTTTGGCACCAAGTACAAATATTTAATTGGCAATTTCAGCATGGAAATTGACCTGGCTATTTAAGTTTAAATGCCTTGCTGAATTCTTTATATTTATTCTTTCTCTGTTTGCAAGTTTTTTTTCTGTTTTACTGTTCTTTCATTTCTATTTTATGTTTGATAGATTTCCTATTTTCTCAAACTTCCCCTGATAGTTTTATTGAAAAACAGTTTCAAGATCTTTTAGAAACAGACAACAGCATCTAAACTTAAAATCAGCATTTAAATCCTATGATCAAATTCTTCCCTCCTAGGGCTTCTCTATTTATGATGTTTGAAGTAAATTAGCATCCACTTTCTGAACTCAGTAGGATAGCACTAATCCTGTATCCCTTTTCCATTGCCTCTCCATTCAAATTCCCACATCTAAAACACCTTTCTTTGAGAATCAGGTTTGTTCCATTTCCATTTTTCCAAACATTCCCTCTGAAAAAATTCTTTTCATCACAGTTCCTGTGGCTTTACCTTTTATAATAAGAGGAGGGTGGTGGCTTGTGTGGTTAGGACACTGGGATGGATGTTAGCAAGCCTGCGTTCGAGACCTGAGTGCTGCTGTGGGGCAGGATTGAGCTCCTGTCTTTTGCTCCAGCTCCTGCCAGGGACATCAAAGGAGCCCCCAACAGGGCATCCCGCAGGCAATGGTGATGTCACCAGCTAAACCTTTCAACCCAAAAGTACCTCAGTGCTTCTGACAAGCAACTCTTAATAATGTCATGAGACTGACAAATTAATTTGACAAGTGATGTTGGCTTTCCTTCCCCATTTCATATAATTCTCATTCTACAAGGACCTATGAGCTGCCACTATTTGTTAGAGACTGTGAATCCTGGCATACAGTGATCTGGTGCCTCTGCAACTGAACGTACTTCTGACCATTGCATGGTGGCAGCTGCAAACAACAGAAAAATCCTTTTTTTGGAAACTCTAAAATAAACATTATTGTTCTCTATCTGCCACAGAGATGGATAAAACTTTATATGCCTATCCTGTCCTTCACTTTTTGATTGGAAGGAGCAGCTGGTCAGGCTTGCACTCACTCCATCCCAGAGTTGAGTGAATAATTGAGCTTTAGACATCTGTGGAAAAAGGCCTTTGGTCAGGAGCGCTTTGAAGGTATAAGTGACCATACAGCAGAACTCAGTGACAGACTAATATGTTTATTTATTCATTTATTTATTTCAGCCAGCAAATCTCCAAGACCTCCTGGGTTTTCATCATAAACAAAACAAAACCTGCTCTCAAGCTTACCATCTAAAAAGACAAGCTGTAAAAAAAATAACAATGGGAAGTAGAAAATTGAGGCAGCCTCTATCTAAGAATTCTATCACACTGAGAGTCTTGGGGAATAAAAATAGAGTCAGAAAGAGATAAAAACCAGACATATAAACACACACACACACACACACACACACACTTATATGAGGCCCAGTGTGGTTTGTGGTTAACGGGATACCTAGAAACAGGTAGACCCAGGTTCTCATTTTTCCTTAAGCATGGAAGCTGGCTGAACCAGCCACTCTTTCTCAGCCTTAGGCTGGGAACTTGAAAAACATCTGTCCAGCAACAAATATAGTAGATTATGATCCATAACATTCCATGAAAAGGTCTTCATTCTTCAATGGATTGATTCAGGGTGATAATAATGATACATACATATATGCCTCATTCACTTGCATTCCATAGCATTCTATCTCATACATATGGAGTATTTTATGGTTACATAAAATCATGTTTAAAAACTTAATATGGAATGATTCCCTAAAATAGTAAAGCTTTATAAAGCTGTTCAAAGTACCATCTGTGAGAACAGGGAGGAAATCTGAGTTCAGCCCTGAAAAAAATCCAAGCTCCTGGACATACCAAAGAGTCTCCCAATAGTACAAACAATGCACTTTGTCTACGTAAAAAATCCTCTTCCCTCTAAGAGTTGGAACTCTGGGCACCCGCTGAAGATTGATTGTTCAGCCAGTCAGTAAGGTTTATTGCCAATAAAACTGTTGAAGGGGACAAGAGGAATACATATCTTCAGTTGTTTCCAAAAGTTTTCCATATTTGGGTAGCAATTCCAGTGGGTCAAATATTCCATGCTGCCCCTCCAGTGCTCAAAACCCAAAATTATGTTCCACGTTTATTTTTATTTCCTACCATCAAGTTGAGAAGGAGGTATGGAGCAAAGGTACACAAAAAGCACGGAACATATATCAGGAATAAGAAGAAATAATTTATTTTATTTTATTGAATTAGATAAAATTGTTATGTCTCTCTGTTCTCTTAGATTCAAAGTCACAGGTATCAAACTCATGATGTCACGTTGTTGTCACGTGACATATTGCAACTTTGCCCCCTTCGCTATACCGGGGGTGGGCATGGCCACTGCTTGACGTATCAGGCCTGTAGGCCGTGAGTTTGACACCCCTGCTCTAGGTGGCTTACAAAATCCAACACACACACACCCAGTAAAAACAGTTGAAACACACACAAATAGGCAATCCAGACTAAAACAACCAGAACAATAAAGAGTGCAAATGTAACACAGGCAGCACAAATGCATTAACAAATACATTAACTCTAGGCCTGGGAAATGAGTCACCTCTTAAAGGCGTTCCAGAATCGTTGGAGAATGGGCATATACACAAAATTATGCATCTTGGGTGGTGGGGGGATGCTGGTTCAAAAGTGAGCCCAGTGACAGAGAAAATATACTTTATCAGTTCCATAAGATGGCAAGATTTAACAGAAGGGATCTGGAGTGCATTCACTCAGTCTGAATATAGCAGGTGGACAAAAAAAATATGTAAGAGCCATTAGCATCATCCAGCTGATCTTTGAGGAAGTGCTTTATATGTTCTCTGCCTACAGTCACCTATAGTCAAATGACAAAAGGGAAAGGACAGATGTGACTTTAGAGCATTAGCGGGTACATTATGAAAATCACAGTTGACTTGATCACCTATGGCTAAGTTTCATTATAATAACTCTGTGCCTCTATCAGCGGTGGGTTTCTACCTTGGTCGCTACTGGTTCGGAGGGTGATTGTGCATGTGCATGTGTGCACTCCCCTAACATGTATGCACACATGCCCCTAATGCCCCAATCAGCTGAGAGGATGAAGAAATGAATAGCTAGGAGTGAACTGGGTCAAACCGGTAGCATACCACCACTGGCCTCTATCAATATCATCATTTTAAATTACATTTGGTTTCCACCCATACTTGCTGCTAAATATTTCCTGGCTCTCCCCAGTTCTAGAGATCCATCACTTATATCAAAAACCAGAAGACACTTAATGTCTTTCCAAGTATCACTTGGATCATCGCCTCTTGCAAGGGATGACACTCACTACCAAAAAGTCCCCTCCCCTCTTCCCCACATTTGTTTGGAGACCATACTTAACTTCTTACCAGTGGTGGTATGCTACCGGTTTATTCGATCCCAATGACTTCCTTAAAAGGATGCTCATTCTCTGTGGTTGTACATAACAACCCAATGGCAGGCTTTCAGTCACAGTGATAATGCATCTGGTTTGCTATTACTATTCGAGTTTGCATGGAGAGGAATAGACTTCAGCTTAATCCTAACAAGACTGAGTTGTCTGAGTGCTTTGATTAAATAAATGTTTGTGGATGTGTAGTTTTGCAAACCAAAGAGGAACCTTATCAAAATGAAATATCCTTTCAAACTTTCACACAGCCCTGCTGCTTATTACATTGAGATCTGGGGAATCTTCTCATCACAGTTGCCTTCACTTTCCCAATCACCCTCTTATTAGAAAGAAAGTTTGAGAGGGAAATAGCTGCCAGTCCTAAAATGTTTGCAAAATAAAAACAAAAAAAAATAGATTCTTTTCTTATTTGCTGGTCATATCTATTATCATCTTATAGGCTATTTATTCAACTTATCCCTAAAAGTAATAGCACCATCAGCATCTTGGAAGCATGCTCAATATTTCCGAACAAGTTCTAGACAGTTCTGAAACCAAGCTATAATATGGTGCATTTAGCCATTATGTTATTGTCGTTGAAAAGAAACAGAACTAAATTAAAGGTAATTTCCATTTTTAAAATTCTGTTTCTATGGAAATAGGAGTAACTGCACATTCCTGCAGAGTTTGTTACCATGGCTATTTCAAATAATTCCAGGGTATTAATGCCCTTCAACTTAAACTGATACTTTATTCCCCATTTGCCATTCATTGAAATCCCTAGTTCCCCTATCCAGGATGCTGAAAAGGACATGGTGAGAAATATTATGTGCACTGCTTGACTTCTGTTTTGAACTCTATTCCCCACTTATTTATCCCCAAATATATAGGAAAAAACTCTCTTAGCTTACAGAACTGTCTCCAGTTGGTGACAAAAAGTTGCTGTATAGCCATTCAAAACCTAAAAACAGGATTTTGAATTTTGACATCTCAAAGGAAATGGCTTCCATTTGCTTACAACTCACCTACAGATTGCTAGAGTTTCTATGACAATTTGGTACAATTGAGATTTTGTACCCTAACATAAATGTCCCTTGGAGAAGGCATTTAAGTGCTTTTTGTTTTTCCACATGGGGCCTCCCTTGCAGGGCTTAAGTAATCCTCATTCTCTGTCATTGTTATAGTCAGACTTAATAGGTCTAAATTTTGCCCTATACAAGTCACCATCCTGTACTACATAAGGTTCCCCAGAGTCTTGAGGAATATTGCATTCAGAACTTGGAATATTGCACTCAGTTTTGGATGCCACAATATGAAAAAAAAAGTTGAGACACTAGAAAGAGTGCAGAGAAGAGCAACAAAGATAATTAGGAGATCAAAGGCTGAAACATATGAAGAATGGTTGCAGGAATTGGGTATGTCTAATCTAATGACAAGAAGGACTAGGGGCGACAGGATAGCAGTGTTCCAATACATGAGGTCAACCTAGTCTTCAAAGCATCTGAAGAAAGACAAGAAGAAACAGATGGAAACTTATCAAGGAGAGATCCAACCTAGAAATAAAGAGAAATTTCCTGACAGTGAGAACAATTTATTTATTTATTTATTTATTTATTTATTTATTTATTTATTTATTTATTTAATTTGACTTGTATGCAGCACCCCTCCAAAAAGGACTCAGGGCAGCTCACAACTAAAAACAGAACAATAAATTAATTTACTAAAATAAGATTAAATTAAACAAGCCAAATTCATCTGAAAACCCATTACTAATTTGAAATATAAAACCACCACCGAGAGGTCAGCACAGCCCGGCCTGTTCAAACAACCAGGTTTTTAAATCATGGCAGAAGGTGCAGAGGTCAGGGGCCAAATGGAGCCCCAGGGGTAGTTGATTCCATAAGGTGGGAGCCGCTACAGAGTAGGCCCTCCCCCGGGACACCACCAAACAACACTGAGTCGCAGACGGCACCGCAAGAAGTCCCTGCCTGTGTGCTCATACAGGGCGGTTGGCATTTGATGCCGGCAGTAGACGCTCCCGTAAATATCCCAGACCTATGTCTTGTAGGACTTTGAATGTCAATACCAAAACCTTGAATCTCATCCGGAGGGCAACCGGTAGCCAATGCAGGTCACGCAGGAGGGGTGTAACATGGGAGTACCGGGAGGCTCCCAACACAACCCGTGCGGCTGCATTCTGCACCAGCTGAAGCCTCCGGATTGTATGCAATGGCAGTCCTAAATAGAGAGCGTTGCAGTAGTCGAGTTGAGAGGTAACAAGTGCCTGAGTGACCATCCGCAGGGCATCTCGGTCCAGATATGGGCATAACTGGCGAACCAGCCGGACCTGGGCAAAGGCCCCCCTGGCACGGCTCCCACCTGCTCCTCCAACCTGAGCCGTGAACACAGGAGCACCCCCAGATTCCATGCCCTGTCCACGGGGGGCAACACCTCTCCCCCCATGACCAAAGATGGGATCTCTTGACTGGACCGAGATGTCGGTATGCACAACCACTCTGTCTTGGCCGGATTGAGCCAAAGCATGTTCCTGTCCATCCAGATCCATACTGCATCCAGACAATGGGATATCATAGAGAGGGCATCACTGATGTGGCCTGGGGTGGAGATATACAACTGTGTATCATCAGCATACTGATGATACTTCACCCCAAAGCCATGGATGATCTCACCCAATGGCTTCATATAGATGTTGAACAAAAGGGGCGAGAGGACCGACCCCTGGGGGACCCCACAGGTGAGAGCCCTTGGAGTCAACCTCTGCCCCCCTGCCAACACCGATTGCGAGCTTCCTGAGAGGTAGGAGGAGAACCACCATAACACAGTGCCTCCCACTCCCAACCCCCCGAGACACCGCAACAGGATACCATGGTATCAAAAGCCACTGAGAGGTCTAACAGGACCAGGACAGAGGAGAATCCCCTGTCCCTCGCCCTCAAGAGATCATCGATCAGTGCGACCAATGCTGTCTCTGTGCTATACCCCGGCCGGAAGCCCAATTGGTACGGATCCAGGTAGTCTGCTTTCTCCAGGAAAAGCGGAAACTGCTGAGCCACCACACTCTCAACAACCTTCGCTAAAAAGTGAAGGTTGGAGACTGGACGAAAGTTGTTCAATTCGGCTGGGTCCTTCTGGCTTCTTCAGGAGGGGTCTCACCACCGCCTCTTTCAAGGAGGCAGGGAAGGCACCCTCCCTTAATGAAGCGTTGACCACTGCCCAGAGCCAGCCACACGTGACCTCCCAATGAAGCCCTGGGACCCCTCTTACTACCACTCCCAGGACCCCAACCCCTACCCACGCCATGCCATCTCTCTGGGTTCCATAACCCGTCCTTGAGATAGGCCGTAGAAAGTCCGGCAGGCCAAACCCAGGAGAGAGGGGACTCCCTTAAGGCCTGCAAGTCTGTCGATGAATAGGTCCAAATACTATATAGGTGTAACATATAGGGGAGTGGTCGGTAGATGGAAAAAAGGTGTCCAAATATTAAAGATGTTAAAACCCAGTATAGTCCAGATATTCAGCAGCCGGGAGTGGAATGGCTTGCCTTCAGAAGTTGTTGGTGCTCCATCACTGAAAGTTTTTAAAAAGAGATTGGACAGCCATTTCTCTGAAATGCTATAATCAGGGGTGGGATTCTACCAGTTCAGACCAGTTCTATAGGACCGGTTGTTATGATTCTGCGCAGTTCGGAGAACCGACAAATCGCACCACTGGCTGGCTCCTCCCCACCCGCCCTGCCCAGGAGGCTTTCCTGAGGCCCAGTCAGGGGTGGTATTCAGGGGGTTGGGGGAGGGAGAAGTGGCCTGAGAGCAGAGCTGAACCTTTCTTAGGATTTAAGCTTCTATTTTTCAGTGCAGACTCAGGATTGCAGAAAGGTAGATCTGGGAGTGAAGCAGTGATTCTGCAAGCAGCTCAATCTGCCTGCCTGCTTTGCCTGATTTTAGGTAAAAGTTGCTCTTTTTTTAAAATAAAAAATTCAATCTTTACATATATATTTACAATATTTACATACAAGCCACGCCCAGCCAGTCACATGACCACCAAGCCACACCCACAAATTAGGCCACCCACAGAACCAGTTGTTAAGAAATTTGAATCCCACCCCTGGCTATAAGGTCTCCTGCTTGAGCAGAGGGTTGGATTAGAAGGTCTTCAAGGTCACATTCAACTCTGCTATTCTGTTCTTCTCCTCACATGGGCAGCCATAACAATCTAATCAATTAAATTAAATAGAATAGATGCAATCCTTAGATAGTATAGATTTAGATTATGAAGAGGCCTGTCTCCTATTACAACTGAAAGTATTTCTTCAAAATATGTTCTTTAAAAATTCAAAACTCTTTGTTTCAGGCTATGACGTAGGCTCCTCAAGAGCTGAAGATTTTCTGTATATCTTCAAGCAAAAGTTCTACAGGGAGATATGGGTAGGTTATTTCATGTCCAAAAGACAATCTTTGCTTTTAAACAACCATATCTGGCCAACCATCTACCGGAAGGAGTTTGGGATGGCATACAAGAATAAAAATCATACTATAATTAGGGGGGGAGTCATTTAAAGCAAGAAGCAAACACACTGAGACCTCTACAAAACCTGCATGCATCTGTTAACCATACCATCAATAGGCTGGCCCCAGTGGCTGAGAGTAAACCCAGGGCTGCGCTGCTCTTTTGAAAGCCAGTGGGGTCAGAACCAGCCATATCCTGCAGAATGGAAACTCTTCCATGAGGCAGACACCATGACTCAGGAGTGATATTCAAAGCAACGGCTCTAATTTGAAAGAATGGACTATTATGGTAGCCCTGCATCCCCCCCCCAAAAAAAATGTTTGGCATTTTGATTAAATGTTATAGAAATCTCATTGTATTTAGTATTGCTTCATTGTAGTTGCACATGCAATGCATTAATTTGAGAAAACAATTTTGTTATTACCCAGAGAGAGAGAAAGAGATAAACTGTCCAATTGAGGAACTCATCTTCTTGTTATTATATTATATTGACAATCCTATAAGATTTGGGGTGGTGGTTCAGCAGGTTCTGACCAGTATTCAGCAGGTTCTGACCAGTTCTGGAGAACCGGTAGTGGAAATTTTGAGTAGTTTTGGAGAACCGGCAAATACCACCTCTGACTGGAGATTTTACAGTATCCTTCCCCAGCCACACCCACCAAGCCACGGCCACAGAACCAGTAGTAAAAAAAATTGAATCCAAAAATTGAACCACTGGGTGGTTCATGCTTATAGTCTAGAATCTGGATGTCAAGGTTCCAAGCAATACATCCCATTCAATAAGAACTCAAAGGCAGCCAAATTCCTCAAAGGCCATTTTATTGGGACATATCAAATTGGCACATTCCTGGTGGAAAACCGGCACTAAGTCCCCACCGGTTTTACACCCAATTAAAAGTAAATCTTTGTCACTTCCCCTCAGAGTCTCCAGTCACATGGTCCAATCAGCATACAGTCCAGTTGCTAGGTGACCTCAGTCTCCACCTTTTGAATACCTGCAAAAATGTCCTTGATTCCCAGGGGAAAGAATTTTATTTAGGCTACAACACCCCAGCTATCTCTACAATCCCCCCCACTCCCTGGCCCCTTTGCTCCAGGCTGTGTCAAGCCTGAAGCAGTGAGAAGAGAAACCTCCCTAAATAAAACTACTGAAAAAGAAAATGGCCATAGTTCGGCCAACTTCAGGATTGACACTGGATACTGAAGAGTAATTTCTCCTGTATTAGAATAACCTTGTTCCTCTAAGATTTGTCTGGAGAAAAAAAGGGGGAGGGGGAGGGGGAGGGGAAAGGAGGGCTAGGCATGACTCAGAGAGACCATTCTGGAATTAGAAGGCAACACTGAGATCACCATGGAGCTTTGGGATTTGGTAATAAATGGGAAGAAGTCAGGGGTGGGATTCTACCAGTTCGCACTTATTCTCTAGAACCGGTTGTTAACATTCTAAGCAGTTCGGAGAACCGGTTGTTAGAAGAAATTACTGGCCTAATCCTGTAAAGAAGGCAGGAAGGAAACATTCTGGTGTTGCTTACAGAAACTGCCTCTCTGTTAACCCTTATTACATTCTTGGCAGGACTAGTTTTCCTGTCTCTGGAACGTCTCTGGAGTTTTTCCCCCCTCCTTTGCTGGTACTTTGCTTGTGTGGAGTGACCATTCAAAGTTACAATGGCACTGAAAAAAGTGACTTATGACCATTTTTCACACTTACAACTGTTGCAGCATCCCCACAGACATGAGAGGCCAGGCGAGGAGATGTGTGCCTCGATGTGAGTGATGCTGAGTTGGCCACACCCAGCCAACAACATGACCTCCAGGCCATGTCCATCCAGTCACATGATCACCAAGCCATGCCTACCACCTAAGCCACACCCACAGAACCGGTTGTTTAAAAATTTGAATCCCACCCCTGGAAGAAATGTTTCTTCAGATATTATAGTATCAAACTGTTATGTGCTTTTATAGGCTAATAATATATGAAATTGGAATCATAAATACATTGGGAGTCAGTGCAAAATTATTTTATTGGGGGTTTTAAATTTTAATTCGGCTTAATTGTTTAATACTTTTTAAAATTAATTTATTTATTGTTGTATTTTAATTGTAAGCCACCCCGAGTCCTCGGAGAGGGGGCGGCATATAAGTTGAATTAATAAATAATAAATAAATAAATAAAATGATAAGACACTGGTATAATATAATAATAATGCCTAATTTAAGCCCCTTACTTATTTCTACCTATATGCTCTTCCAATAAATTCATTCTTGCCAGGATCATTTGGTTTCATGAGTCATTTCAATCTATTTGGTGTGTGTGTTTCTCATTCAATCTGTTTTGAATATATTACGGTATGGATTGCATGAGCTAATAGAGCCTGAAAATTAGAAACTGTGGATTAGTGCATGAACCCAACTGCCAACCAAGCAGAATATATTGTTCACCTGAACTTGCAAGTTTATTTACATTCCATTTGCAAAATAATAAAACAATCAAATGACCTGCAAAAGCATTACAAGAACAAAGATCATTCTGATACACGGAATGAAGCAGAATTGCAAAAGAGACACTCACAAAATATGGCAAATAATAATAAGAGCAAACAGCCACATGTCACAATAAAAGCAATTCCAGTGAAATCAAAGTCAAACAAGCCTTACGAGGAGGTTGTAGAAATGTGAAGTTCCCCTAAACAGGGCTCTTCCCTCCCTGTCCCTCCCTCCCTGTGCTCTGCCAAACATGGTAATCCTAAACCTACTGTTTCTATTAATCTTCTGTGTTTGCTCTACTTGCTATGGCTAGTCCAGTCGCTGATTCTTTCTCTGAAAGTCTGAATGCACAGGGACATGCAGTCAATGGAGGAAGAGCAGAACAATGCAGTCGATAATAATAGCTGCAGCAAAAACTGAAGCAAGAAAGAACAAGTTGTAGAAAGTTAGCACCCATCCTTCTCCTAGAAAAAGGAAATATTTTGAGAAACATTAAAAAGGCAGAATATTATACTTCCCTGGATGAGAAATCGAAAAACATGCTCTTGGAAAGCAGTCACCATCTTTCTTAATAGCCCTCACCAGATGTCAGCACTTAAGAAATAAAGAGATAGATAGCTCTATTCATAAGCAAATAACCTTACTCATGATGCAACAAAGGTAGGATTAGCTGTCAGCCACAATAGGAATTGCCTCAAGCCCCTTCTTTGCATCATCTCAGTTGCACACACCCCCCAGCAGTTCAAAGTTCAACCAAACTTAGCTCAGACAAATTACTAGGATTTGCACATGGCCCCTGGGAGTCTGACAACAGCCAATAGAATACATGTTCTTGCACAGGAACTGGAAGTTCAAGTGCACAGCCCAAGGTAAGGTATAAATACACCCTTCTTCTCAACTCCATGGGTTCAGCTGCCCAGAA
>CM019148.1:84327101-84361317 GCA_009733165.1 Naja naja | reverse complement strand
AAAATAACTAGAGTGAAGAGAGAAAATAAAGACTTAGCAAGTACTTCTAGAAGTTGGCAGATTTTCAGAGCGATAGATTTTTTTGTGTGTGTTCTGCTTTCTTTGTGAACTGAAATTGGGCAATTGCTACAGCGGTTAATGTAAAGTGTAGAGGACAAAGCAAAAAAAATAGCATTTCAAAAATAAAAGAAGTTTCTGTCTTTATGCCAGGGGAAATATAGCTCTCTGCAAAAAAAGAAAGAAAGAATTTTACTTTCTTTTTTCAACATGGAAAAGTACTTCGATTTTTTTTCAATTTAATTTTTTCAACATAATTTTACTCACAGTTTTAAAAACAAAAGTAAAAATTGCCAGAAACCAAAATAAAATCAGAAGGAAAAAAGTAAAAGGAGAAAGCTCATAGAAGAGAAAGCTAACCTGCAAAAACACATAGAACAGAAAAAAATAGAAGAAAAATAGAAAAGAAAGAACAATATATGAAGAAGTGGCTTTTGATTTTCTAAGTATTTATAAGTACAATTGTACATTTGCCACTGTGGGAAGCCCCCTCTAGAAGAATGAAATAGTTTGAGGAATATTTTAAAAAGCTGAATATTATATTTCCTCAAAGGGAGAAACGGAGAAACATGTATTTTTAGAGACAGAAGGCAGCCCCCACTTTTTCTTAATAGCCCAGAGCAGATGTCAACACTTAAGAGATAAAGAGCTTAATGAAAGAGGAAGACCAGAATCTATATAGCTCTATTCATAAGCAAAGCAAATACTGCAGGCAATAATCCATTCAAGACAGGATATTTTGAAACTCCCTGCAACAAAGTCTGAACAAAGGCAGGATGGTAGGATTAGAAGCAGCCCCTCACCCAAGATCCAACACAGGACAAAAGCCATTAAGCCACAATAGGAATTGCCCGACCACCCTTTCAAAACACATCCCCTTCATTGCACCATCCCAGAGCAGTCCAAACTTCAAACCTCGGAGCTAAGATAAACAATCCAGAGACTGACCAGATTAGCTCAGACAAGCACCTACGATTTGTATTTCCTCTTTTGCCTATAGAGCCAGCTAATCCCTACATGACTCCGTAGGAATCTGACAACAGCTAATAGAATACATGTTCTTGCACAGGAACAGGATGCTCAGATACAAGGCCCAAAGAAGGTATAAAAACCCCCGTCTCAATTCTATTTCATCAGCTGCACCATAACCATAAACACTGGTGGTTCTGTTCATCATTAAACCATCTTTCCAATCAGTTTCCATGTTTCTTTTTCCTAGCTTGGAACTGTACCAGATGGATATTTCTTCCAACACCACTTTTTTCTAAATTGACATCACTGCTCTCCTCTTTCTATAATCTATCTCATCTAACTGCCAAAATAAACAACTGTCAAAACAGTAGATCATAAATTCATTTTTTCTCTTTTATGGGCATGTGAGATGATTGGCTATATCAATATGATAAATAAATATGTAAACAAACTCCCTATGGTGTTTCCAGTCATTAATAAACATAGATATTGTCTTTTCTCCAATCAAACAGATTAATTTTGTGATTTCAGGAATTCTATCGCCACCAATTCCTCTGCTGTAAGTTTTGCCAAATCTTCCCCTCTTTGTTCATACAATAATCGCACTGTGATTATCATACATAAAAACAAAAACATCCCTTTTTTTCTCCATACTGTTTAACCATCAGTCCTAGGAAGAAAAGTTCTGGTTTCAGTTATAGCAAATTTCTATTCACTCTATTTCTTCTATATAAATCTTTAATTTATAGTACAGATTCTTTAGGTATTTCATTTATTTATGTACAGTAGTTTTTGCATTTTATTTTGTGGTGTTAATCTAGGGATACTCCAAACTGGCTGATTATTATAGCAATAGTTATAGCACTGATACGTATATACCACTTCACAGTGCTTTTAAAGCCCTCTTTGAGTGGTTTATAGAGTCAACATATTTCCCCCAACACTCTGGGTCCTCATTTTACCAACCTCGGAAGGATGGAAGGCTGAGCCAATCTTGAGCTGGTTGGATTTGAACTGCCAAACTGCTGGCAATCAGCAGTCAGCAGAAGTAGCCTGCAGTACTGCACTCTAACCACTGCACCACTACAGCTCTAACTACTAATTATGTCCCACATTCTCTAATTACTCCTGCATTCACTATAATTACAAGGTTAAGAATGAATGCTTCTCCCCGTACTGCTTGCTGTGTTCTCTTATGAAATAAAACATCTTTGTTGAGAATGCAAGTTTAAGATTCAAATAACTATCTATTGCTTTCTCTTGCTCTTCTTTTTATGGCTCTTGACTGTTACATATGATTGCTTCACTCTTTGCAATTTGCAATACATAACCTTTGTTTCCCTGTACAGTTGCTTTTTTATTATTGTTATTTGTTATTTGTGGCTTGAGGAAGTATTCCATGCACAGAAGATTGCACATTTTGTGGGCACATTACTCCCAAACAAGCAGAACAAAACACTTATCCTAAATGTGTGTCTCCTATCATTGAGAGGGGGAAAAATAAACCATTTACCAGACAATTATTGTATATGTATAGTTTTTGAGTAGCAGTGCACAAATGCAGTGTTTTCAACATTCCACTATATAGTGAGAACTTGATTAGACATCCCCGTCAAATTAAAAATCTAAACATGCATTGGAGTTATAAAAATAGTTTCACTGTTTGGTTTCCCACATGGTAATATGCACATCATGGTACAAGTAGCTGCTCAGTGAATGCCATATCTGTATCCCATTCAATCGATTTGACACTGAGAGATTTCACTGCAGAGATTGGTTTTTAAACAAACCTAAGAACTCAATGGTGAGCATGTGTGTGTGTGTGTGTGTGTCTCTCTCTTTCTCTCTCTCTCTGTACATGTATATGAAACTACCTCCTTTTGCAACTTAAATACTTAGAAAGTTATTGTACCATAAAAGTAGCTTTTGTAGATTAGATGTCAAAAGAAAATTTCTGATTGCATTGACTGTATCTGCTATGACCTTTATGTCTGTTACAGTATTTCTCTTGAAGGATTTTTAAGGGGCTCATAATTCAATGTCAGAGCAAATAGTGGCCCTGAAAAATGTTAAAAATTAAACAATAATTCAGAGATTTTGAATTTAAGTACCCTCTGTGTGAGCAGATTAAGAGAATATAGTTTATGTAATTCAGAGGAAAGCCAATTAAGCCCCCTCTGTAATGATGTGTTCTCTCACATCTGCCAACAAAACCAATCAACATAATATATTACAGAGTGATGGGCTTTCTGTTGTCTGTATTATGGGAATGATTCAGCACAATAAATTATGTAAGCATAATCAACATTTGTTAATATGATATCAAAGGACAGAATTCCTCTTACACACAGATTCACACTGCATATTAGTCTAAACAGGACCTCTAATTCTGAATTTATCACCTGCACAATTCAATTTGTTCTGCTTCAAAAGTCCAACACTTTCAAAATGTTGATACTATGATTTTATGACTATATGAAGAGAGAAAGGCAGATGTAAGCTTTGATATCTCAATAAATGTCCATGTTCATTGTTCCAAGTGCTTCTAATGCCAAGGTGCCACTACTGCCATCTGGCACATCTCAAATACCTTTAAATCAGGCCATCATATCTTGTTGACAAGTAAGGGTTTAATTTAAGCCAGGACTTTAATTTAGCTACTCTTTTCAGTTCCAAGGACTTATGCTGCCATGTATTGTTACATACATTCCACTTCACTCAGTAACTCCATGACAAAGCATTGATCTGAAATTAGATTATTTTGGAAGGTGGTCAGTGGAAATTTCCACTAGTTGTACAAACAATTTTCATCCACACATATTTTGAGCCATATTCTTCTTAGTATTATAGAAAATGGCAGAACCTAGCAGTCCTTGGCCGATCAAGGACACCACTAAGAATCTCAGGGCTGCAAGCTACCCTGGATAATTGAAGGGTGCCATGATAAATCACTTCTATATCACTGGAAATAAAAGTTCATGGAAATATGTGTGAGTCATCTGATGAATTAAATTTGAAGACTTTGTTTAAAAAAGAATTATGACATTCAGAAAAGTATGGATAGCGCTGTAACACTACATTTGTGATTGCATATATATAGTAAATCCACACTGAACAAATCACGCTCTGTTTCTACAAGGGTGCTTTTTATGAGGTCTGTAAAAAAGATAGATTTGCTTTAGCATTGTGGTTTGCGTTATGTATGTAGGTTTGAATGACATTGGTTTAGTTTGAATTGTTCTTGTAAAATGTCAAATATGATTGGTTTGAAAAGTGCGGGAAAACCCTGCACTCTGATTGGCTGGCAACTGTGGCTGCTGGCTATAAGTAGCAGCCGTAGCCCAGCCAAGACGGGTCCATTCGAGCTGTAGTCACTAATCAACTCTTCACTGAAGCTCTTCGCATCTGACTCTTCATGCAAACATAACACTGGAGACAAGGGTGGGATCCCCCTGAAGAGAAGACGACACGGAAGACAAGCAGAAGAGCGAGATGGCTGCGCTGAACACCCCCCCAGCCCCGTTCGATCCAGCGGCAGAAGACTGAGAATCGTATGCAGATCGCTTCCAAATGTATTTGGAAGGAAACGACCTCGCCGACATTTCCAAGAAGTGGAAGAGGGCAGTCTTTCTTACGCACTGCGGTCCGGCAGTCTTCAAGATGGCGAAGGCATTGGCGGGAGCTGCAGGCGTGAAGGTAATGGAATGGCCTGATTTAGAGAAGCTTTTAAGAGCCCATTACGCCCCACAAGTATCGTGCCTCATTAAGAGACACGAGTTTCACCATCGGGATCAAGGGAAAGCAGCGTTAACGACTTCATGGCAAGTTTAAGAGACATTGGGGTGCATGCGAGTTTAACAACTTGGAGGGGGCCATACGCGATCGATTTGTTCTAGGCCTCAAAGACAAGGTGCTTCAGAGCAAATTGTTGTTAAAACCTAAGATCACGTTGAAAGAAGCCATAGAAGAGGCCTCCTCAGCAGAAGCCACTAAGTCCTCAGTGGCAGCCATGAAGAAAATTAACAAGGCCTCAAGCCATTCTGATGTGGAAAAGTCCACAACAACTCATTGCGAGCAAATAGATTCTGATTCAGACTGTAGTGAGGTGGAGGAAGGAATTTTTAGACTCAGAATGGAAAAGAAAAAGAAAGACCTGGGGAAAAAAGGCAAGACTTTTATTGCAGAGGTTGTGGGGGCCACCCCACTGAATGCAAGTTTTTGATACCATCTGCCTTCGTTGTGAAAAAAGGTCACTTAGCAAGAGTCTGCAAATCATCCAGAACTCCACCACACAGAAGAAAGTTTCCTGACAAAGATTTCAAGCCCAACAACTTCAGTGAGAAAATGGGGCAACTCAGAAGCAAATGGGAAGAATGAAACTCATCAAACAGTCACCATTGGTCATTCTTCACCTTTAAGAAGCAGAAAAGTACATGTGAAGGTACTCATTGAAGGAAGGCCTTGCCAAATGGAAGTGGACTCAGGCTCCTATTTATCTATGGTGTCATGGGACACTATTCACAGGCTACTTCCCATCATTCAGAAGAAACATTTCAGAAGCAAGCACTGACTCTTAAAGACTACCAAGGGAACAAGATTCCAGTAGTTGGAACAAGAGAATTCAATGTGAAGTTCAAAGGCCACACCAAGCGTTTGCCCCTGACCATCGTGGACAAGGATCGCCAAGCTTGCTGGGACTTGAGTGGTTCAATCCACTAGGCATCGAGGTGACTGGCATCAATCACGTGAGCAACTCTGAATGGGAGGAGGCCTTGAAGTCTGAGTTTCCAGAGGTCTTCAGCGAAGGATTGGGCAAGTATATGGGGACCCCTATCACTTTCAACCTAGATCCCAAGGTGCCCCAATTCGTTTAAAGCCCAGAAGGGTCCCATTTGCTTTAAAGGAAAAGATTGATGCACAATTAGATAAACTAATAGCTCAAGGAGTTTTAGAGCCCACTGACCACTCCAGATGGGAGACACCCATAGTCACACCAGTCAAGACTGATGGGTCAGTAAGAATCTGTGGAGACTATAAGGGGACACTGAACCATGCTGCAGCAGAGCATACCCAGTTCCAGTGGTGCATCATCTGTTACATTCACTTGGCAGGGGTACAGTCTTTGCCAAATTGGATCTGGCCCAGGCATATCAACAACTAACAGTTGATGATGCCACTGCAGAGGCCCAAACCATTGTGACTCATAGAGGTGCCTTCAAATGTAAAAGGTTACAATTTGGAGTAAGCATGGCACCAGGCATCTTTCAAAGCCTTATGGAAAGAATGCTCCAAGGACTGCCAGGGGTAGTGCCTTACTTTGATGATGTGTTAATCTCTGCTGAAAATGACACTCAGTTACAAGAAAGACTCAGAGAAGTCCTTACCAGATTCAAAAAGCGGGTTAAAAATCAAGGAAGAAAAATGCACTCTTAGAACTGACAAGGTTGAGTTCTTGGGCTATATGATTGACAAGCATGGTATCCACCCCACAGATGCCAAGGTTCAGGCAATCAAAGAAGCCCCTAGACCAAAATGTAAAACAGATTTGCAAGCCTTCCTTGGACTCATTAACTTTTATCACATGTTCCTACCTCAGAAGGCAACCATTGCAGAACCACTGCACAGATTATTAGACAAATGTCTGCGTGGGTCTGGGGCAGAAAAGAACAATCTGCATTTAACAATATTAAAAGACTAATCACGTCTGATGCTGTACTGATACAGTTCTCTGAGGATTTGCCTGTTGTACTGACTTGTGATGCATCCCCTTTTGGAGTGGGGGGTTTTGAGCCACAGGCTTCCCAGAGGAGAGGAAGCTCCTATTGCATTTTACTCTCACACCTTGACCAAAGCAGAGAGGAATTACAGCCAATTGGACAAGGAAGCCTTGGCAATTGTTGCAGCTGTCAAGAAATTCCATGAGTATTTATATGGGAGAACATTTACCATTGTCACAGATCACAAACCTCTGTTAGGCACTGTGGCAGGGAGACAAACCTCGCCCACTATCCTGTCACCAAGAATGCTGAGGTGGACTGAATTCCTTGCTGCTTATTCATACAAACTCATCCACAGGCCTGGCAAAGACATTGGGCATGCAGATGCTTTGAGTCGCTGCCCACTTCCTTCTCACACTGAGGACTTTGCTCCTGAGACTTACACCTTTTTCCTAGAAACTGTTGCCAAGCTTCCAGTACATGCTGCTGAAATTGCCAGAGAGACTGCCAAAGACACTTTATTGGCTCCTGTTATAGGCTGGATTAAGAAAGGTTGGCCTCTTCAAGATCTACCTCACCTGGCCCAACCTTTTAAGTCCAGGCAAACTGAATTATCTGTATTAAGAGGATGTATTTTGTGGGGTAACAGGGTGGTTATTCCTGCAAAACTACAAAGAGAGGTTTTGGAAATGTTACATGAGGATCATCCTGGTATTGTAAGGATGAAGGGATTGGCCAGGAGTTATGTATGGTGGCCAGGTATTGACAAAATGGTTGAAAACTGGGTTGCATCTTGTCCCAACTGTCAGGTAGTCAGGCCTGCCCCACCTCTCGCCCCCCAGGAATGGGAATGTCCTAGGGGCCCATGGTCCAGGATTCACATTGATTTCGCTGGCCCTACCAGAGGGCACACCTTTCTTATTATAGTAGATGCATATTCCAAATGGCTAGAGGTAATCCCTATGGCATCCACCACAACTGATGCTGTCATCAAGCAGCTCAAAACTTTTGTAACCCACGGGTTACCTGATGTTCTTGTCTCTGACAATGGCCCTCAATTTACATCCAACCTTTTTTAATCCTATTTAGCACAACAGGGTACTGCCCCTGGGCACCCTTCGGCCAATGGCCGGGCTGAACACATGGTACGTTTTACCAAGGAGAAGCTTCAGCAACTGGGTCCTGGGGACATCACTGAGAAAGTTGAAAAACTTCTTAGTGTTCAGCACATCACTCCTAACCCATCTAATAACTTATCCCCAGCAGAGTTGTTGATGGGTAGGAAACTTAGGTCTTCCCTTGATCGCCTTCATCCCACTTACGCACCCAACACTCCACTAGATTCCACTTCCAAAGTTCGCACATTCAGTGTGTGTGATTCTGTTTATGCTAAGAACCTTATGGGTGAACCTTCATGGATTCCTGCTGAGATAACTCAAATCACAGACCCTCGTTCTTACAGGGTGCAAACAGAGGATGGAGTCCTCTGGAGCAGGCACATTGATCAACTTAGATCCAGGTTTTCTCAGGAACATCACACTTGTTCCTCTCTAGTTCCCTCACCTGATGTCAATTCTAGGGGGGAAGGGGAGGAGCAGGAGGATAATCAGCAAGCAAGAATCCATCCCATGTGTAATGAGCCATTACGACAGGAACCATTCCAAAACCTGTCACGATGCCAAAATCCATCCTTAGAAGTGGAAGATTGTACATCACTACCTGACTTGGGTGCTGACATTGGGCTGGAGATGGGTTGGGAGGAGAGACCAGATTCTAACAATCAAACAGTGTCTACTATTACTAGAAGTCCAAGTATGGAAATGTCAGCAGACATATTTCCTCTCTCACTGGGTGAGAAGGTTAAAACTTCTGAACCACGAAGGTCTCAACGTACACGTAAGAGCCCCACCTATTTAAAGGAATACATTAGATAGGTTGGGGTTTGGTATGGACTGAACCTAGTGGGGAGGGGTGTTATGTATGTAGGTTTGAATGTCATTGGTTTAGTTTGAATTGTTCTTGTAAAATGTCAAATATGATTGGTTTGAAAAGTGCGGGAAAACCCTGCACTCTGATTGGCTGGCAACTGTGGCTGCTGGCTATAAGTAGCAGCCATAGCCCAGCCAAGAAGGGTCCTTTCGAGCTGTAGTCACTAATAAACTCTTCACTGAAGCTCTTCGCGTCTGACTCTTCATGCAAACTTAACACTTTGGGCAATGGGGAACAGTATGATTCATTGAGTGGAAAAGGCCATCTGCTTTGCCTTTATGAAACAGTTCAGGTGGCTTCAGTTGCTTCCAGATTGTGCAATGGGAGAAATTTTGTCTCATCCTTTTCTGAAAACACTGGCCAAAGTGTGTTCAAGCTAGGAACCTTCAAGATTATTTGAAGGGCTTAACAGCATTACCCATGTTGAAAGACCATCAATGCATATGGACTTCCTAGCCAAGCCATCTGCTATATGTTGCAGGATGGGTTCAGGACCATAGTGGATCACCTTAGCCTGAAATAATTCTGAGACCTGCAAGGTTTGTCAAAAGCTCTGACCATGGAGATGTTTCTTACCTTGTAATGGTGCTAGGCGCCATAGGACAGAGTCTGCTGCACCCCAACCCCACCCCATACTTGCAAAGGGTTTTAATAACCATCAGGGGCACATCCCACATCTCTCCTCAGCTACACTTATAGTTTAGATATTTCATTTAAATGATACAATAAAAAAACAGAGATATGTGGAGCAATGTTTCATTTCAATTAAGCTTCAAATTAAGCCCCTCTCCCTTGGAGCAGCTTTGCAAGCAGCAACAAACTCCATACTTCTGAGAGTTAAGCAAGGTGACCATTACATTACATTTCCATACAAATGCTCTGTGTGTAAGAGAGAAAATGAGAGAGAAAGAGAGAGAGGGAGAGACAGATAGACAGACAGAATTTTCCATTTGTAATCTCAGATTCCATACTGCATGACCCTACAACCTCAAGATGGCTTTTTATTAGGTTTACTATCTGCAGCAACTGCTCCATGTTTTTACCATTGAGCTATTACTAAAATTAAATATCCTATAATGCTTAAATTTTACCCAAGTGAATGATTATTATTATTATTACAACAAATGTGCATATTTTAATTTTTCCAATAAAAGTTACTAAAATGGCCCAAAATCATTGAACATTTTATAAATACACAGGATAATCTCTATACTAAAAAATGTTCTAAGTAATTCTTTAACGTATAACAGAATTTGGTTAATTTTACACTACATTATGATTTTCTGTATCCCTGATAGTGGTATATAATCTACTTGGTATTACTGAAAATAATTTCCCCACTTGTATTAAAATTGGTAATTTGATGTCATTACAGAAGTATCACAATTGTTTTACAAAATTGTTGAATTAACATGAATGAAGAACCCTATCTTTAACAAGCAGATGGCAAAAAGAAGCTAAATTCTGTTACATCGTACTGAAAACTGCTTCATAAACATAATTGAATATCATATGCTGAATACAGAAATTTTACACTCACACACACACACAACTTACTTTATAGACATACACGCTCCAGACTCATGCCTGAACCCAATAAGGGGAGAGGGGAACTATAGGGGGTGGGGAATTAAGGAAAGGAGACAAAAACTTATTTTGTCTCCAGACTGGCCAAATGAGACTATGGGAGTTCTCTTTCAATCCCTGGAGGTTGTACAAGCTGAACAGGGAGGAACTGACTCTTAATCAATCCTACCAAAATTGAGTAGCTATAGAAATTAAGGCTCCCTAAAGACTCTTAGTCTCTATGACCAAGGGCATCCATGACCAAGGGCATGACCAAGGGCATCCCTTCCTTGATCAGGTGGCATTTAGACATTTACTTATGCCCTAATCACCTCATGACAATCCTGAGACTGGGAACCTTTGCTCACAGTTGCTCATGCTCTCATGATTTCTCTCATCCCAACTACTGCAATCTGCTCTACATGGGGCTGTCCGTCCATGAAGAATATTCAGAAACTTCAACCGGTGCAGAATGTGGTTGCATAGGGAGTAATGGGTGTCAGGTATTTTACACATGTAGCACTACCTTTTCATGAGTTGCATTGGCTGCTAGTGAGTTTTGGGTGCAATTCAAAGAGTTGGATATTATCTTTAAAGCATTTCATGGCTTGGGCTTGGTTACTTAAAGGATCATCATCTGCCAGTTGTTACTACCTGTCCGATATGGCCAGGGAGGTTGGGGATGCTGCAGATCTTACCAGTCAAGGAATATCAGCTGGCAGAACAAGGAGATATAGCCACTCTGCCATAGCCCCTGCTTTCTGGAATATTCCCCCTTCAGATATCTGGATCACTCCAACTCCTTTCACAAGGCCTTGAAGGCTTGGTTGTAAGCTTGGGCCTGACCCTCAAATTACTCTATGTTGGGGCTCCCCTCAAAACCCACTGGTCCAGAATGTGATATATTATGGTGGGAAAGATTATAAAAAATATTATTTTTTCCTCCTTTAATTATTATTCCACTGTGCTGAAGCCGACCTTCATTGTTTAAAACAAGTAAATACAAATTAAGTCAGTAGCATGGAAACAAAACACAAATGATTTGGGGTAACTACCCTTATAACACAATCTGGAAAGAAGTTTTTTTAGCTGAGTGACTTCTTGAGCCATTTTCCAGTTCTCAGTGTCATCTCTCCTAGGGTTGGAGGAATAATAATGGAAATGGAAAAAAATTGAATTAAATAATAATTCGCAAAACTTGGAGTTCTACCATTCTTACTGCCTTCAAATGGCTCCTCCATTTCTTTCACTATGAGAAAGTTTTAATCTAGCATCCAAGCTATTTAAAGCTTGAACTTTTAAAGTTTTTGAAACTAAAATAAATACACACTATTTCCTGCTCCTATTTTGCACTGTACTTCTAAACTATCGACAGTCTGTCTAATGGAAACCTCTCTCATATTAAGACAGGAATTTGGAGTTCTTTGATCAACATCGTGCTGCTCCACTCTTTCCACTTTGTTCAGAATATGAATAGGAAATTGTCTAGACTAGGAGTCTCCAACTTTGGACAATTTAAGACCTGTGGACTTCAATTCCCAGAATTCCCCATGGAGCCATGCTGGTCTAGAACCTTATAAAGCTTCATAAGCATACTATGTTCTCCTTGACAGATAGCTCAGATATTTTGTTGTTCCTGGGTGGTCTTTTGTTAGGGTTTCCAAGTTTCTCTTTGGGACAAGTGACTGATTTAACTGTTGAGAATCCTATGCTTTTCTGCAAGGTTTTGAGCAATTCCACATAGAAATAAATGAGATCACATTTTGAAAAGATAAATGGCTGCTTTTTAAATCACTGCACAAGAAGTCACTTGGATGGCAATTGACTAATCCTCCTGAGGTGTTGCTTTTTCAATCCAGAGATAAAATCTCTTGTTTGCTTTTTGCGGTGACTTGTTTTCTTCAATAGAAGCAGGCACAGAAAAATAATGAAACTTTCCATATCTTTTAGTCACATTCATCACTGACTTCCCTTAAATGTCTGCAAAGCAGGTACATGAGGGGCAGGTAAAAAGAGAAGCAATTATGTTATTCAACAATTAGCTATGACTATTTTAAAAAATTTCTCCGGTATTTAAACAAAAATGTATGGATGAGGGAGAGGAAAATCTCTACTTACAAAACAGGGAAAACATTTTAGCTCCAATTTCTGACTCTAAATGTTTCAGTTAGTACATCAGGAGCAAATCTATACAGAAGAATCTTCATCCACACTATTCAGATTGTTAAAATGCAGTATATTATTATGTATTGTGTGAATGCCTACTGATAAATGGCTGATTTGCTGAGATCTAACTGAACTAGGAAATTGCCCCTGTTAAGAAAAAGGAATATAGAAAGCTAATACATAGAACTCCACTGATTCTTGATGTGATTTTTCATACAACAGTGACAAGCCATTATTATTTTCTTGCAATTTTTAGCTGCTTCACCATCAGTAGGAGTTCTTGTGGCATTTATCTGCTCATGATGTATATTACTACATTAGAATCCTGTTCTAATGTAGAATTAATGTTAATTAGTACCTGCTGATAGTAAAGAAATTATGATTTATTCACAGTGCTGCAATGCAGAGATGCATCAGAATACTACTACCAATATTTGTACCCATCTCTTTCTATAACTTTATACAGAACAAGTCAAAGATCTCTCCCGCTATAAAAATGGCTTTTGTGGCTAAATTGTATATGTTGTTCTGTATATGCTACGGCAAAAATTGTGTGGTCAGCATTTTAAATCTGTTTTGCACCAAGCAAAGAAGGAGTACTCACCAAAGTACAAGTGTTCACAGAAAGCCATATGATAAATTACTTTTCTTATGGATTTTTGTGAGGATGACTGCTTTGTCTGTGTCAAAACTGGAAGTGAGCCAGAACAGATGTATGGTGAGAAAAAAACGGAGACCTTACTAAACTACCCAAAGTTCTTTACGATCCATTTATACAATGTAAAATGAATCTGTAGTAAAATAATTAACCAGGGGAACAATATCAAAACAGACTCAATTCTTAGTAAGAAGTTGTAGATTTGAGGGGCTGCCACAAGGAAGCGGGGAGGGGGGGTTCAACCTATTTTCCAAAGCACCAGAAGGCAAGACAAGAAACAATGGATGGAATCTAACCAAGGAGAGAAGCAACCTAGAATTAAGGAGAAATTTCCTGACAGTTAGAGCAATTAATCAGTGGAATGGTTTGCCCCCAGAAGTTGTGAGTGCTCCAATACTGGAAGTTTTTAAGAAGAGATTGGACAACCATTTGTCAGAAATGGTATAGAGCAGTGGTGGCTAACCTTTTGGGGCTCCTGTGCCAAAAATTGTGTGCACGCTGGCGCTCGTGCAGTTGTGTGCGAGCACCCAGAAGGCAAGTGTGCCCCCCATGCCCCCTGCGCATGCGTGTGCAATCCCCACCCACCCCTTACCTGCACTGCGCCTCACAGCTGATTTTCGGCTAGTATGAGGCCTTTTTCGGCCTCCCAGAGGCTTGAAAAAAAACCTCTGCAGGTCGAATAGGCCTGTTTTGTCACTTCCGGTATTACAGGAAGTGACAAAATGGGCCTATGCAGCCTGCAGTGGCTTTTTTCAAGCCTCTGGAAGGCCACAAAAGGCCTCAAACCAGCTGAAAATCAGCTGTGATGCACACGCATGTGCAGTGTAGTAAGTTTGCCTGTGGCTCGCGTGCTGGCACAAATGGCTCTGTGTGCCACCTGTGGCACGTGTGCCATAGGTTCACCATCACGGGTATAGAGCTTCCTGCTTGAGCAACAGGGTTGGACTAGTAGACTTCTAACACTGTTATTCTGTTATTCTGATAGTACAGTAGTTCCAGCAAATATTTGAAACCCACACACAAATTCACACATGCAGCCAGAAACATAAACACCTTAGCAGCACGATTCATGAAAACACGGTAACAGTTAATAGTAGACAAGCATGAAAATAAACAAAAGAAAATTGTTAAAACACAGAAAGAATTAAGATTCATTCTATAGAAAGCCAACAAAGGCAAGGAAGAAAGGGAGAGTGCTTAATTTGCTCAGCATGAACCAGCAAAGGTGTGAATTTAGTGACTTTGACAGCTAAGCTGGTTGTCCCCGTTCCCTGAGAGGAAAAAGAATAATGTCAGCTCCAGTGATGGATTCTAAGGATTGTGGGTCCAAAGTCTCCTTAATTCAGATCCACCATGTCATCTTTTTGGTCATCTATTCTGGAGAGATTTTCACTTTATATCCTGCTCCATCGAGAAAGGGACATCTTATTTCTCTCAGATACCAAAGCATTCTTAGTCTTTAAATTCAGCGTTTTCAAATATAGGAGGTTTGTTACTCCATTTGGGGATAGAGAGAAAAGGCACGTCATTTTAGATAACCAAAGAAAATGAGGAGACAATACTTATTAAGACCACATAATTATTTAAACTGCGAGCTAGTGAGCCATACCAGCCCCTTTAGCTGCCAAAGATATTTAAACCAAAGAAACATAAAATTGATGTATTGTTGCTTCAGTGGTGATATTTGGTATCTTCTCACACAGCTGGTTTCACGGCTAGGAAATGCTTAAGCAAGATGCTGTTAATTGACTGGCATAAATTATGCTGACTCGGCAAAGAGATGTTGCGAGGTTCATGTATTTTCTAGGCTTTCTACTGTTCAGAAAGTTGAGCCAGTTTTATTGAATTTTGTTTCCAGAATTTGTTCTTCTAAAAAACCCTTTATTACCCAAGAAAGTTTAACAAATATCAGATAATTAGCATTTCTTTTATATCTTCCAAGATTTCTGAGTGACCCTAACTCTGTCACCTTACAGAAATTACTGTCTTCAACAACGTTTTCTTATTACTATTTTCTATTTTATTCTACATTTTTTCCCCAAAATTACTTTCATTTCCATATCAGATTGCTACTATTTCTTGCCCATTTTGTTTGGCACAAAAGTAAGCTTCTATTTACATTTTCTTTCATTTTTAATGGTACTTCTGCATGTTATTGTTTGAAAATAATAGGACGTGCAAATTGGGGTTGCACTGCTATTTATTGTTCTGCAACATGCATGCTTTTGGTCATCCCACCCAGATCCAGTGATGTGTTATCCTTGACTCTTGAAATGAGAGCACTTCCCCAGATAGAGCTTACACACAACTTAGGACTTGCAGCTCCTGCTCCAGGAGTAACTGACAATCATAGTTTGGGGTCTTTTGCCCAAATGGGGCTTGCATGCCAATTGCACCTATTCCTGAATCAGAAGGGCTTGCTCACAGTCATTCACCCCTTGGTCATTTCCTAGTTGGACTATTACCATTCAGTCTACATGATATTGTCCTTGAAGACTGTTAATAATTTTATCAATCAGTCCTATGACTGATTAATGTTTGAGGATCTTTTAAACTCTGTCTATATATTTAAATTATGTAAAGAGTCGAGCCCAGGTGTTTTCAAATCAACATTTATTGTAATAAGCAGCTCAAAACAAATAAACACACAGAAAGACTATTACCAGTGTCCTTTCTCTTTTGTAGTTTCTTCCCCTCAGGTCTTCTTTAGTTTTACAACTACCTATGTAGTTGGGGTTTCTCTGTCTCTTCTGCCTCAAAATATAATAGAAATTATCTTTAGCCTAGGAATGTCTTTTTCCTTTCAGCTTGAGGCCTTCTTGAGGCTTCTAGATATTGTCTGCCTATGCAGTACAGATATCTCACTGACAGCTTAGTACTAAGGTACAATAGAGAACAAAACAGAGCAGGTACAGCAGAAACCTGAGGTAAATGGCAGTTGGGCTGCCCCTTTTATACTAAAGGGGCGTGGCTTGTGATACCAGTACAGGGTATGTGGTGTCACGCTGCCATTGGTGGATTTGATCTTTCTCCAAATCCAGACAAATTTTAAATTGCATAGCAACACCAGAAAATCTATTTTTCTGACAAAGACCATCTAGAAGTTACAATTGGTCAAGAAAATGGAAGCTTTAACAGTACTAGGCACCCCTCAGTGTTCCCATGTTGTACTGCTGCTACACAAACTGCACTGCCTCCCAGTTACTTTCAGGACATATTTCTAGGTGCTAGTCAGAGGTGGTATTCAGCAGGTTCTGACCAGTTCTGGAGAACCGGTAGCGGAAATTTTGAGTAGTTCAGTGAAACAGCAAATACCACTTCTCACTGGAGATTTTACAGTATCCTTCCCCTGCCATGCCCCCAAGCTATGCCCACAGAACCGGTAGTAAAAAAAATTGAATCCTACCACTGGTGCTAGTTATTACGTTTAAAGCCCTACATGGCATATGGCTGTGTAATTTGTGGGGTTACTTCTCCCTGTGGATATCTGTCTATTCCATTAGACTAGATAGGGTAGGCACACTCCAGATCCCATCCCTTTAAAATTGCCATCTAGTGGGATTTTGAAAGTATGACTTGTCTATAGCAGCTTCTTCCCTATGGAGCACCATCTTTTGGGCCTTTCAGAAAGTCAATAAAGGGCTGGCTTTTCCCTCAGCTATGTCAGGTATTGGGATATGGTAAGATTGGGGTCAAAGGATTGTATGGATTGATGGTCTGAAGATAGTGGATAAGGAGCCTGCTTCTCTTGGTTTCCTTTATTTTCCTATTGTTGTGAGCCACCTTCTTATTGTTGTGTTTTACAAAACAGGCATTAATCTAAATCTTTTTAAATCAATCCTTTGTGGTTCCCCTCCCCCACTCCATTCAAAAAAGCACCATGATAGATGTTCTTGGTCAGCTCTTGGGATTCTGTAAGAAATGTGAGAAAGTGTAGATTACCAGAGAGATGATTTTTTTTAATTACATTTATATGCCTCCCTTCTCCAGAGACTCAGGGTGGCTTACAATTTTTGGGATACAACCTAGTGTGCTCAGCAATAGCCTTCATTCCATTGTATATGCCTGCTTATTACTAAGCGGCATTTTTACAAGGTCAGCTAATTGCCCCCAACAATCTTGGGTCCTCAATTTACCTACCCCGAGAGGATGGAAGGCTGAGTCAACCTTGAGCCTGGTGGGATTCGAGCCTACAGCAGTTGTAGGCAGCTGGAACTTAAGTGCAGGCAATTAACAGCCTGAGCCACCAAGGCCCTTGATTGAACCCTATGATTGAACAATAAAATACAGGACTCTCACATACACTTTTCACTAGTGACAATATATTCTGAAGATCTCATAGGAATTCCATCCTCTTTTGGTGATTATACAGTTTGCTACCTTGCAATCAATGTAAAGGTATTTGTATATGATTTACAGAGATAATACTTCGCATCCCATCTTTGATAGGTATCTTTTCAAGTCTCCCTTTTTATCTAGGCTCTTGAAATAATATTCCGTTTCTTTATGCCGGAATTCATATGGATCCAATAGTTTTCAATATTGTGCTTATGCAGAATTTACTTTTATCAATAAACACTTTGTCTCAGGCAGTTTTCCTTTTACAGTTTATTCTAACGTCTGGGAAACACTATAAATACCCTCAAAATCATAATTTTATTTTTTTATGCCATTATAACTTTTATAAATAATTCAAAGCAGTGAGCATACCTAATATTCCTTCCTCAACCAGAGCATAAGGCGTTACTTCAAGCTCAGAAACAGTTATATTGTAAAAATGTATGCAAAAATATATTGCAGTATTACTCAACATTTTAAGAAAAGGTGATGCTCTGATTTTGTCTATCAACCCTATATAACTTAATATGTTATATTTAAATATAAAAACTTATTTCTCTGCTAAATATTGTACTAGAGCATGTTTTGATTTGCTTCATTTTTGAAAGTAGCATGCCAATATTGAAATTTTCAAAACTCTTCAATTAAAAAAAAGGTAGGAAAGAACCTTAGAAAGCTTTATGAACTTGAAGAGATATTGGCCTAGGGGAACTACTTGAATATGGAAACTGGTACTACAGTGATGCATACATAATTTAATATATTAAAAGGAGCGCAATCTTCAACAGACAAGCAGCACCTTATTTCAGAACCTAAGGGCCTTTTAAATGTATGAAGAAAATGGTACCCTTAGTTCATGTATTTTGTCAGATTTAACATGTCACTTCATTTGTAAATAAATTCTGTATAATTTCCACCCTCCCTCCCTCCCTCCCTCCCTTCCTTCCTTCCTCTTCCATTCACTCATTCCTCCATCTATTCATCCTAGGATTGTTCTCTAATTTCTTCAAATATTCTTAGGAGATTATCAAAATTCCTATTTTTGTAGAGTTTTTTTTAAAGTTTATGTCATAACAACAGTTCTAGCATTCAGAACAAAACAGAATAATATTCCATAAACAGGAACTTACTCCTTCATGAGACCACTGTTGCACTGGTTGCTTTCGTTATCAGGAAAATTCTTCCTAATGCCTAATCTGAATTTCAACTTGGCTATGATGCAACAGGAAACAATCCACTTTATATGGCAACCCTTTACACATAAGGGGATGCCTGTCATTATTTCCTCAGTCTTTTCTTCTGCCAAATACCCAGTTTCTTAAACAGTTCTTTACAGGGAATCTCAGTCTAAAAAGGACATTAAAAAAAACATGTTCAAAGGACAGCCATCTGTCTGAAGTGCTTCAGCATCCCCTGCCTGAAGTAGAGGTTTGGGTTAAATAATTTGAGATCCTGTCTGACTTAATGAATCATTTGAGGAGACTAATCCCTAGCAGAGACAACTGTATTGGTAGTCCCTGTTATAGAAGCCAAGGGCATCAGCAGAGCTAGGTTCTGCAACTATTTAATTAACACAATGGCTACAACACTACATTATTCTAACCTGTTGTGGAAATGTAAAGGGTGAGGAATTCTCAGTTTCAGGCCTAATGTCCTAGAATTGAGATAAGTGTGACAGCCAGTGGTACATCTGATATCTGGACCTGGATTCTAGTAGCTACCCTGAGGTACTGTGCCAACAGTGGCAGCAATTCACAAAAAGGTTAAGCTATATTAAATCTCTCAGATTTTAAGCAACTATAAATCTTTTTTGCTTTTTTCATGATAACGTAACCCAAGCTACCTTTCTGAAAGTCAGCAAACAGCTCCTCTGCTTTTATACTAAAATACAGAGGGAAGTCATTTATAGATCTTGTAGTTGGTCTATGAGCCTTGGGGTTGTCTAGCTGACCGAAGTGCAGTCCCCCCCCACAAAAAAATTAAACCCTGCTATTTTAGGACACCTAGTTTAGATAGGAAGTTCCATTCCATCCAAACTTTCCTGTTTCTGTTATTGCTGTTGTGGTGCATTGCTCACTATGTGCAGCGCTAGCCTAAATCTCGCACTGAATATTTAGGAAAAGAGAAAACTGCTTTTTAAAAATCCTTCTTGTTGATAACTTTCATGGGCTTTACTGCATTTCATTATTGTTTTAGAAATAAGCTCTTTTCATTTAGTTCCTAAATTAATAAATAACATGGCAATAGCTGCACCATTGTTGAAGTTTTCTCCAAGAATTCTTTTTCCCTCTCTATCTCCTCCTTGTCTCTTACATTAGGACTATTGTAAGGACAATCAACAAGTCAGTTAATCTTGTTCTTTGCTATCCACAGTTCTATAAACAGAAGTCAATAATGTATTGCCTTGATCTCAATCTCTACAAGTTTTTTATACATACTTGAGACAAACATGACCAACATACTGCCCTTCAAAGTAGGATGCATTGAAGATACAACTGCACATACATGCACACAAATACACAGTGTTTCCACTGGATGATCATTTTTGGAAGCTTATACTACATTGTTAGTCTTGCCATCACCAACTTCTACTCTGATCTCCTGCATTAGCCCACATACTTGGGATTTCCTGCTTCCTGCTGTTGTAAAGGTAAAGGTAAAGGTTCCCCTTGCATATATGTGCTAGTCATTTCCAGCTCTAGGGGGTGGTTCTCATCTCCGTTAAAAGCCGAAGAGCCAGCGCTGTCCAAAGACGTCTCCATGGTCATGTGGCCGGCATGACTAAACACCGAAGGCGCCCAGAACGCTGTTACCTAATAGTGGTCCTTATTTTTCCACTTGCATTTTTACCTGCTTTCAAACTGCTAGGTTGGCAGAAGCTGGGACAAGTAACAGGAGTTCACTCCGTTACGCGGTGCTAGGGATTCGAACCGCCGAACTTCTGACCTTTCTGATTGACAAGCTCAGCATCTTAGCCACTGAGCCACCATGTCCCTTCTTGCTATTGAGCCTCACCCCCTAATTTCCTACAGATCAAAGAGACTAAACAATTCTCCAAGAGCAAAATTAAAGAGTCCATCTTGGGTATCTCACAAGCTCTATTGGATCATATTTTTACACCAACACACGCATGTCCATTTGCCCTAACTTTAAAGACTGACACATCTGTACACACTCCTTCAAATGATTCCTTCCAGATGAAGCAAATTTCCTGGTTTGCCATTGTGTTAGGCTTATATAGTGTGGCAGTTGCCATGGAAACTCAATTTTTGTTGAATTTTTTTTTAAGCAGTCAGTTTTGTCAATAAGTGCACATACTAGATTACTTGTCTCAGTTGTCGGGGTGAATTATGCCCCTTTTGCTTCAGCATAAATTCTCATATTTATTGGAAATAGCAAAGTCTGTTTATTGCTTGTATGAGAGCCTCTGCCCTCTCTGGCACACGATGCTCTCCTGTACAATCAGGTGACGCAAATCTATTTACCCTCCCAGTAATGAAGAATGAGTTTACTTAATCCGAAGAGTATAAAGAGAACTACATGGGAAATTGCCATCTTTTCCTGACACCTAGGAAACCAACACGGCAAATGTAATTTCCCACCATGATTTAGGAAAGAGGCTCTTGTTTTAGAGGAGATTTTAAAATCTGCCTAGCTAGCCTTTGCTGATGAGAGAAAATGAAAAGCAATCGGCTACAGTGACATTTTGCAGTGGGAAGCAAAGAATCTCTCTCTCCAGCATGTGCCTTCACCAAAGTGAAAATGGAGCAGTAATACACTTAGGGTAAATGTGCGACTGGCAAGTTTTTCAATGAAGTGACCTATTAGATGTCATGAGCTATTATTATAACACTGAGAAGAGCCCAAAGTGAGAAATTTCTAATATAATCAGAAGTCTTTGGGCCTTCTGATACGCAGAAAGGAAATTGGGTTCTACTGTTACATTGCAAAAGGCTGTTAATATCGAAATCTATATTCAGAGCCACTTCTTCAACCTTATAGTAGTCTAAACCATGTCCTGCAGAATTCATCTGTCAATATAACAAGTACGGCGGATAATAACAGTAACTTTAACACGGTATGTAATAACAGTGGGCAACTGGCAATAGAGAAATGCCATAATACAGAGCTTTCTCTCATATTGATGAATTTCTATAGAAGAAAGTGCAATGTTTGGGAAGATCAGATACTAAAATTGCCCTGTGAAATGACTTGGAAGTTCACACATGCTCATAAGACCAGGAAAGGACTTCAGTGGCCATGTTGAGCCTTCAAAACATGCGACTGCCTCAAGATTCTAAGGATCTGTATTAATCCTATCAGATATTGCAACCAGAGTGATCCACTTTAAAGGAAGGTTGTCCACTTTTGGAAGATTGGCTCACTCCAGATTCAAGATACCCCATTAAGATCTCTGCAACTGTCTATCATAGTTAATACCTGGACAGCAGATGTGCAATGCTGCCATGGTAAGATGTATTTTATTTCTATTCAAGATGTAATAATCATTCATACATCTGTGTTCATATGTTAAAACTGACAGGTAACAGTGGATGAATTAGGACTTTTCTTCCTCTTTATGATGCTGTTTGTTTCTGAAGATAGGGCTATGCATTAGAGTTCACTTCCAATGTTGTTGTTTTTTTTAACATAACAGTCCTGAACATCTTTGCTAAAAAAATTACTTCAAAATTGCATGAAGGGATCAAGAATTCTTTGGGAACATTGAGATTTGACAGACTTCCTGGTTCTTCTAGCAGTTATAGATGTAGATAGCAGTTACCTTTCTTATTGTACCTTTGCTTTTCTGTCTTTGATTTCATAGAAAATGAAATGTCAGTACTGTTTGTAGGAGAATAAGAACATAAGAAGAAACTTCTATATAAAGCCAAAATACCATTATGCTGGTTCATTGGGGCCCATCAGAAGCAGACAAAAAATCCATATGCAGGATATGAAGACTGTCACACCTTCCAATCTGCCTTCCCCAATATACGCATCTGCCAAGAGAGATAATATATAGATGTCATGACTAGCAGTCATCAATAGCACTATATCCCCTGAATTAGTTTAATTTCCCTTTAAAGCTATCACAGTTGGTTGCCATCATTTTACTTGACGTCATGGCTTAATTATGTGTCCAGTGGGGGAAAAATGCTTCTTTTTGTTTGATTTAAATCTCCCACCTTTCAGATCTAAGTGCTACTATTATGGATTATATCATTAGGCTTTAAATGCCTTTTTGTAGCACTTATATGAGTTACAATATTATCTTTTAAATTGCTGGTGCATCTTGGGTAATGTTACACCTTTTATCTTTGGAAAGGAATTACATGGCTGCATATATAGCACTGTGCAACTGGGAACTTTTCATATCATTGCCAAAATTTTGTACATTATTGTTTTTCTGTTTTGTTAAACTGATTTGAATTTATTTGGGCTTGCTTACATATATATATATATATATATATATATATATATATATATATATTTGTTTTCATAGATTTTCATGGGTAAAGGTATGTACGCTATAAACACATAGCCAGACCTCAAACTTGGAGCCAAACCAAGGCCCAGAACGTCACATCACAGCCTTCCACCCAGGATACTACATCACAGAACTCAGGAGATTACAACATAAAACATCAGGAGGTTGCAACACAGACAACGACCCAGGAGACTACAGCACCACACCCAGGATGTCACAACAATAAAACTCAGAAGGTCATCACACAGCCCATTACCCAGGTCGTTACAACACAAAGGCTGAGACACACATCCAGCACCTCAGCCACTCAGGGTCTCAGGAAAAAGCCATCCAATCTGCATACATCAACTCCATCAACCAATCAAGAAGTAACAACACAGCCAACTCTGGAGTTTAAAAGGAAAAACAGCCACGATCCACTTCTCCCAGAAGAACGAAGCTGAAGACACCAGCCTGAAGATGACGGATGAGATTTGCGAACGTTGCCAAGGTATTCTCAATCTTACATGGGACAAGACCCGAATACACCAAGACCTACATTATATATATATATACATACCTTTACCCGTGAAAATCTACGAAAACATATATATATATATATATATATATATATATATTTTCGTATATATATATATAAAATAAATATAGATGTTATAGATATAGATATAAATAAATATATAGATGACATAGGTACAGTATAAATGAGAAAAAGAAGATAGAAATAGATAGATAGACAGACAGACAGACAGACAGATAAATAGATAAACAGATAAATAGATAAACAGACAGACAGACAGATAGATAGATATAGCTATGTAGGTGGACAGACAGATGAGAGATGAGAGATGACAGAGAGAGAGAGGAAGGAAGGAAGGAAGGAAGGAAGGAAGGAAGGAAGGAAGGAAGGAAGGAAGGAAGGAAGGAGGAGGTTTTTTGCTACTTTCGACATCAACTTTCCAATTCCTCCTGTATATTATTGTGCTCTGTTCCTTGGATATTCTGCTTATTCAAGGATAGTCACAGTTCATATTGGTGAATCCCTCAGAAGTTGTGGGAGCACCATCACTTGAGACTTTCAAGAAGATATTGGACTGCCATCTGTCAGAAATGGTGTAGGGTCTCCCGCTTGGGTGAGGGGTTGGACTAGATGACCTACAAGGTCCCTTCCAACTCTGATTATCTGTTATCTGAATCTGTTACTCACAGGTGACTTATAAGTATAATTTGACAGGTATAAAGACTTTCTCCAGCCAGTAAATGCTCAGCTCTATTTGGTTGCTCCGACTCCAGTTCTGTGCAAGGGATTACAGGGTCGTTAAAAGAAAAATAAAGATATTTCTATGACTTACTGTGTCCTAAAGAAGTTTTCTCTGGGAACATGTTACGACTTTGATTTTGAAATGAAATATATTTATATTTTTTTGCCTATCTATGAAAAGGCCAGAATAGGGGGTGTTTTTGAGGGGATAGAATTGATATGATGGATTTTGTTGTTTGTTCTTTCTGATTGAAGTAGCAGAATGACATTTTCTATAATTTAAACCAATTGTGAAATTAGGATTATGGAGGATATGCTAACAGTTATTTATGAGGGTAGAAAATGCCAACATTTAAATCCTTCCCTTATCTGTTTAAGTCATATTATTTCAGGATTTGTTTGCTTAGTGGCCAACTCGTGACTTTAATCAGAAGATTGTGCAGTTTCATTGTCACTGTATTTATCAGATCTTTGCTTGGTTATATGAAGCTTTCATCACATGACAATAAGAACCCCTTTTATTCCAAAACTCAGTAGTTGGTGGCATTTATGTTCTGGGAAATGCCATTATAATATCTTTTCAAAATTTCCTCATTGATATGGAAAGTTTAGATTGGAGTTGCTCATTCTGGAACTTGCATCTTCAGTTCCCATCCATCCTCAAAGTCACCAAATGCTGAAGAGAATTTGAGTCCCTTCCATATGTACTCCCAGACTGGGGGAGGGAAGCTGTTGCCCCTTTTCTTCCTTTCTCAGGCTATTAATAAAGCTATTTTTGAGGAAATAGAAAATTCAAAATCATTTCATTTTGCCATTCAGTGGACAGAGAATAGAGGTAGTCTTTGGCTTATGACCACAATTGAGCCCAAAATTTATGTTGCTAAATAAGACAGTTGTTAAATGAGTTTTGTTCCATTTTTATGACCATTCTTGTCACAGTTGCTAAGCAAATCACTGCAGTTATTTAGTAAGTAACATGGTTGTTAAAGGAATCTGAATTCCCCATTGAGTTTGCTTGTGAGAAGGTTGCAAAAGATGATCGCATGATGCCAGAACACTGTCGCCATCATAAATATGAGTTAGTTGCAGAGGTGGTATTCAGCAGGTTCTGACCAGTTCTGGAGAACTGGTAGCAGAAATTTTGAGTAGTTCAGAGAACTGGCAAATACCTCTGACTGGAGATTTTACAGTATCCTTCCCCTGCCATGCCCACCAAGCTATGCCCACAGAACCGGTAGTAAAAAAAATTGAATCCCACCACTGGTTAGTTACTAATATAAGGCCTGTGTCATGCCCCTGTTGGAGTCTGACTCTGAGGGAGAGGAGGAACAGCCATCAGGGAGTGGAAGGGTGGCTCCGGAGGTTGTGGAGGAGGCTGGGGAAGGGCACAGGCTGGCTGGGCAGTCAGAGGAAGACCCAGGCCCATCCCCTCTTCATCCTAGGGCACACAGGGAGGAGAAGATAAGGGAGAAACGTGAATGGCAATGTCTATGGGGGAGGAAAGGGCCTTGATCCCTTTCATGGGCTGCAGCTGTGAGGACTGTTTAAAAGGATGGACTGAGCATGAGCCAGTGCTGGAAACAAAGTGTGAAAATATTTCTAGTCTGTCCGTTCTTATCTGAGTTTGGCGTCCATCCCAGTGTGTGTATTTTGATATCTGTGGATGTCTTCAAGCCCTTATCCTGCCTTGTCTCAGTAGTTGCTTCAGTGTGGTTTGTATTGTTTTTTCTAGTTACAATTTATATGTATTTTGAGCTTGAATGGAAGTTCTTCCTTTCCGCAACTGTTTGTAGGGGAGTTTTTTGTCTCCAGTCAAGGATATTTGGAGCTTTGAAGCCAAGTTGAAGGAATTAAAGAGACTTCACCTGTTTTGTGACCGTGTTGCTTTTGTATCCTACTCTGGGTCATCACAGCCTGTGCCAAGTGTCTGAATTCTGGGCACATGGGGGATTGTCAGCATGAAAAACATACGCCACTTTTTTCAATGCTGTTATATCTTTGAACAGTCACTAAACTAATTGTTGAAAGCTGAGGACTACCTGTAATCTTAGTGAAAAATTGAGTGTTTTAGAAGCCATGATTTAGATAAATAACCCAATATTTACATTATTCCCAATCGAATTTCCAGCTCTAAAATAACTATTAAAGTTGGCCTCACAAGTTTTAAGCCTTTGTTGCTATTTGTAGATACTGCCTTTCTCTTGCCTTCATTTTTTTTCCTGCCTGAATTAGAAATAAAGTCATTTCAACAAAAGATTTATTATTTTAGGACAATCTTTAAACCATTAAAGACTTTCACTTAACTTCTGCTATGACCCAGAATCAAATTAACCTCTGTCACATAAAAACAACTATTGTGCTTTTCATGTAAAATGTATGAAATGTGTCACATTTTGCCTTAACATCAGTGTTTATGCACAGCTAGTCCATAATACTTCAGAGCATTTGTGCTGTAGCAATATTATGTATGTATGTATGTATGTATGTATGTATGTATGTATGTATGTGAATGTCATTGTTCCCTAACCTCCCTGACCGATTTTTAATAGAAACTGCAAAGAAATTGTTTTAATATTTGCTGGCTGTTGAAAACTTGAGGAGATACAATAATGAATAATAATTAATGATTTGCACCTGCTGTTTTTATATAGCATCATAACATTGAACAGGAATAACTTTGAAGTTGCACTCTTCCAGCAATGCAAAGAATGAATAAAAAAGGCTCTCTAAATAACCTTGCATCAGAGCACATTAAACCTTCAGGGGTCTATAGTTCCTTTCAAATTATGCACTCATCAGATAAGTTTCAAACTGGGCATCACTTCTGAAACCTTCCTACACATTTACTGGTTTGAGTCTAGCTCTCAATTGGAGTCCTGCACTTCTTGGGGACTTTACCTGTTCCCCAAAAGAGCTACCCTTTTTTCTTCTCTGAAATTCTTCTCAAGCTCTCAGGATCAGTGGTGGTATTCAAAAAATTTTACTACGGATTCTGTGGGTGTGGCTTGGTGGGTGTGATATGGCTTGATGGGTGTGGTGTGGCTTGGTGAGCATGGCTTGGTGGGCGTCGAGGGGAAGAATAATGTAAAATCCCCATTTCCACCCCACTCTAGGGGAAGGATACTGCAAAATCCCCATTCCCTCCTCACCCCACTAACTTACTTTCCAGCTCCATTCTCCTGTGCAGGGCAACAAAAGAAGACCCAGCCGATCAGCTGGGGCTCTGATCAGCTGGGACTCAGGAGGCAGTGAATAGATGGGGCCAGGGCCAACCAGGGGTGGTATTTACCAGTTCTCCAAACTACTCAAAATTTCCGCTACCAGTTCTCTAGAACTGGTCAGAACTGGCTGAATACCACCTCTGCTCAGGATGCACTTTTGTCAAGGTTTTTGTAGTGCTGAGGTGATGAAAATGAGACCGGAGAGAACCAGGTTGAAGTTCACCTTCCATGGAGAGTGGTTTCTCCTCTCCTCTCCTCTCCTCTTCTCCTCTCCTCTCTCCCTCCCTTCCCTCCCCATACACACACACACACACACACACACACACACACATGTTTATGTGATACATAAATTGACTCTAGAAGAAATCTCCATTTGTTAGCAATAGTGTTAGTACAGTAGTCCATTTGTTAGTGTTAGCAGTAACTCTATTTCTGAATCTTTTCAGCAGTAGAAAGGCCTGTTCAATATCTCTTCTTTTAAAATCCCCTTTTTTGACTTCATCCTCTTGTCATAAACCTCCCACTCTTGGACTTACTGAACTTTCTGCTATCTGCTCTTAATCAATTCTCCTCCGCCTGGACTTTCTTTTTCACCCCATGGCTGACTTGCTTCAATTACTCTTGATCTTCCTACGTAGAATAGGAGTTCACTCTCTTTATCTGCAGAGCCGTTGCCCCTCTCACTTTCTCACTCTTCTTTCTTCTTTTCTTCTTCTACTTGGCATTATTACTGATAGGAACTTGATAATAACTCCTAGTCCTTCTTGACAGGTATATGATCGCTAGCAATCAAACTAATGGTCAAACATTCTCATTCATAGCTGTCCTGATTCAAGCCTGGTGGCAATAGGAAGAAGAGAAGGAAAGTAATAATGGCTCATTACAACTTTTAGTGTTGTAGATTGTGCTAAAGAATATCTGAATTGGAAGGGACCTTTGAGATCTTCTAGACCAACCCCCTGCTCAAGCAGGAGACCCTATATTATTTCAGACAAGTGGTTGTCCCATCTCTTCTTTTAAAAGTGATTGTCCAATCTCTTCTTTAAAATTTCCAGTGTCAGGGGCATCCACAACTTCTGGAGGCAAGCCATTCCACTGATTAATTGTTCTAACTTTAGGAAATTTCTCCTTAGTTCTAGGTTGGTTCTCTCCTTCATTAGTTTTCATCTATTACTTCTTCTTCTGCCTTCAGGTGATTTGGAGAATAGATTGCCTCCCACTTCTTTGTGGCAGCAATGCCCTTGCCCTCTTCAGAATTAATGAAGAGCAAAATTGTTCCAAAAACAGCATATAACCATAATGTAGAGCTTAAGAAAGATGATCTTGATTGAAATATACACAAACTGTTATTTAAATGAAAGGGATTATTTATTTATTATTATTTATTATCTAATCAGTGTGAACTAAACAGACTAGCAACTGCTGGCAGCCAGACTACTCTGTAGACTTTCCTGGCTTTCAAAATACATGGCAACAAAGACAAAAGGGATTGAAACCTTCTTCAAGTCCAAAAAAATAGGTTAACGTTTGGAAGCTGCTGAGGCAAATACCTCCTTAATTTGCTGCTATATTTGCACTTGCAGGGAATAAGCAGCCTGGAAGTGAAACAGAAGAAGCACAGATAGGCACAGATCCTTACACTGGTGATGTGAGGAATAAAGGAGCTTTAAATGGGCTAAACATCAGAGAGGAGAGGTGCTGCAGCTGGATTAAGAGAGAAAGAGACAGAGGAGGAGGTTGTCAAACCAATAAAACAACATTGTCTGCTGAAGAATTATATGTGGTTCTGAGGGGAAGCAAAGAAGATCTGCAGGTTGTCAGATGAATAATTATCAAAGCTGGTGAAGGAGCAAGCTCTGAGGATCAGACTACCCTGTGCTGAATTTCCTAAGGGAGAAGAGCTCAAAAACTCTGGTAGAATGTTTCAGTCCAACAAATGTTATTAAATGACATAAGCAAGTTTGTAGATGGTTAAGACTCACCTGGGAAACAATCAAGAAACTTCCAGAGCTATTAACTGGGGGGAAACCCATAATATCTAGCAATGAAGCAATGTGAATATTTCTACAATTTCCCTAGAAATAATATAGCTGTGCTTATGATGTTCCCAGCAGCCCAACTGAGACTATCATTTTGATCATTACTGGAATATTTAGCAACCCAGTTGCAAGAAAGCAACACTACTGGAGATCAAAAGCATAAATCCAGGATGTCCAAGCTTGTAATCAAACATATCCAATTGGAAGCTAAATCATGATTGGGGTGACTATGTAAACAGGTCACACCTGCAGTTGTTCGTGAAATTTTTTTTTAAGTGATCAAGATACATATCCAATGGGGAAACCCCCAAATTGTTTATTTACTTATTCACATTTCTAAGGCCACCCAAATCATTAGCAAAACTGTACATTACAAAACTCAACAGCTATAAAGCAAATGATCTGAATAAATCCAATTTAGATTTTTTTTTATGTTCCCAATCTCATGCAATTTCAAAGTGTAACAATTTATTTCGTCAAATATAACTGATCTGCAATTATAAAGGGAGGCTAAAATCTTTTCATACCTTGATATGTGCTGCTCCCGTAAATTCTGGCAGTTCCATAACCAGACAGACTATAAAAGCTTTTATGAGAAAATATGGTTGAGGACAGAGACAGCTGGCATTTAAATTAGCCAAGTGAGAGAAATTACTCTTATTCATTCCCCAGATGCTTTTATTCATATATATACATTTTTACATTAATAATCCTATAATTCTATGCAATCCATGCTGTTCTGCTCACTGACCTTAACAGGTTTTGATACTCCTTTTCATTATTTCCAAAGACTATAGCACATTTTGCCAATTTTTGATGAAACCATCTATTGTGAGGGAAGGGGGAGGGATTCAGACACCAAACATTTTTGGTTGCAAAAAGTTAGGGTTATGTTTTTGCTGCAATTGCATTGCTTGCTTTCTTCTATTTATTAATGTTTGAATTCTTCTTCATCTTCTTGTGCCATATCCGTCATCAGACTTTGGCAATCATGTTGGCGATCCTATTTTTATCAATAGCCGCACAAAAAAGTGCTGCTGAGTTTTGTCCAAACCAGTCCCTTAGATTTTGAAGCCATGATGTTCTTCTTCTGCCTGGACCTCCTTTGCCTTCAATCTTTCCCTGGAGGATTAAGTGAAGTATGATGTATTAATGTGTGAATGCTTTACATCAAGAGCCCCTAAATTACCAAGCCATTTCTGTAATCTTGGATTGTTTTTGCACTCTTAAGTGCTACAGATTCTGTAATGTGCTAACATATTAGAAGGTGATATATGCCTCCCCATCTTTATGTGAGACTACAACCAGTCTTACATACCATGTTATCTTTTGCGATGATTACAGCAGAGGTGGTATTGAGCAGGTTCTGACCAGTTCTGGAGAACTGGTAACGGAAATTTTGAGTAGTTCTGAGAACCAGCAAATGCCACCTCTGACTGGAGATTTTACAGTATCCTTCCCCTGCAATGCCCACCAAGCCACGCCCACAGAACCGGTAATAAAAAATTTTGAATCCCACCACTGGATTACAGGTAGTCCTCTATTTACAAGAGTTCATTTAGTGACTGTTCAAACTTACAACAGCACTGAAAAAAGTGATTTATGATTGTTTTTCACACTTATAACCACTGCAGCATTTTGGATAATAAGAATTAGGATTAATATTATTGAACAATGAATGGAATAATAATATGCGATAAATTTGCAAATGTGACAGATATAAGTAAATATGTGTAATGAGTATAGAAATGGAACAAGAATTTAGATAATGTTGTAAAATAAGGCACGCGAATATTTAAAGAAAAATGAAATAAGCTATAATATGAATAGAAATTGGATAAAATGTGTGTAATGAATATAACAATGTATGAGAATATTTAAAGAAAAATTGAATAAGTAATAATATGATATGAAATTGGATATGAAAGGTGAATATGTTATCATGGTCATGGACAGTTTTCCCCCGAAAACCATCACTCTGTTGAGCAAATAATTCCCTCAACACTGTTCAACTATTACAAAGTCTGCACTACTATTACTATTAACATTCTCATCACTCCTTATAACCCATCCCCTCCCACTTGTGACTGTATGACTGTAACTTGTCGCTTGTGTCCTTATGATTTATATTGACTGTTTCCTAGTATGATTTGATTGCTGATTGTACCCTATGACTCTCATTAAGTGTCATACCCTATGATTCTTGACTCTTTATGAATGTATCTTTTCTTTTATGTACACTGAGAGCATTTGCACCAAGACAAATTCTTTGTGTGTCCAATCACATTTGGCCAGTAAAGAATTCTATCTTCTATCTATCTTCTTCACCTAAAGAGAAGTTTTTTAAAATATAAAAATAAAAAAATTATTGCAAAAAAAAGGCATTGCAGCACCCCTATGGTCACATGATCAAACTTCAGATGCTTGGCAACTGATTCATTTTTTTTAATTACATTTATATGCTGCCCTTCTCCGAAGACTCAGGGCGGCTTACAATTTTGGGATACAACCCAATGTGCTCAGCAATAGCCTTCATTCCATTGTATATGCCTGCTTATTACTAAGCGGCATTTTTACAAAGTCAGCTTATTGCCCCCAACAATCTTGGGTCCTCAATTTACCTACCCCGAGAGGATGGAAGGCTGAGTCAACCTTGAGCCTGGTGGGATTCGAGCCTACAGTAATTGTAGGCAGCTGGAACTTAAGTGCAGGCATTTAACAGTCTGAGCCACCAAGGCCCATATTTATGATGGTTGCAATGTCCCGGGATCATGTGATTCCTTTTGCGACCTTCTGACAAGCCAAGTCAATGGAGAAGCCAGGTTCATTTAATAACCCTGTTACTAATTTAACAACTGCAGTGATTCTCTTGACAACTGGGGCAAGAAAGGTTGTCATATGGGGAAAAATTCACTTAACAGTTGTCTCGTTTAGCAACTTAAATTTTGGTCTGAATTGTGGTCGTAATATCTTTCCCATTTGGGGAAAGCTGGGAAATATCATTATTTATTTATTTATTTATTAAATTTATGTGCCACCCATCTCATCAGAGATGATTCTAGGCTGCTTACAAACATAAAAACAAGTGCATGAAATAACATTAATAAATAATAAATATTATTAAAAGATGGGAAGGGGAAGCATGAAGAATACAGGGAGATGTGATGGATTATTTGACAGACATTTGTTTGGCTGGCATTTTTATATGAACCAGACTAATTTGCACTTCCCTGTCTAATGTAAGAACTACTAGACCATAAATTTTCTTCCCTTTTCATATTTGCCCAAATTTTGAAGTTTTGATTTAAAAACAAACTAAAACATGGTAAAATGTCCACATCTGCCAAACTAAGAAAAACTATGCATGTTTTTGGAGAAGGCGTAACATAAGGAAAGTCTCTTGTTTAAAAATGTATATATTCTGAAAATTATATACCGAAGTAAGAGCTCACCTCTGTTTATATTAAACAGTAAGCTGTTGGTTTTAAGATTGATTGCTTTAATTACAGATGGATGCAGAAACAGACTGTGAACTGGACAGATTTGCGATTCCTACCACAGTTTATCAGGTATCTATTCTGAATTCCAGTCTGTTTGAAGCAATGGAATTTCAGTATCCCAAAGATGCTTTTTCAAGAGACAAGTAGACTTTCTGTTTTTTCTTCGAAGATGTTTCACTTCTCACCCAAGAAGCTTCTTGGATGAGAAGCTAAACGTCTTCAAAGAAAAAGAAGAAAGTCCAGTTGCCTCTTGAAAAAGCACCTTTGAGACAACCATGACCTGGATGACTGAGAATCTCCATAGAAAATGAAATTTGAGGGAATTTTGGAAATACTCAGAAAATCGTTGCTATTAGGGTGTTGGGATGATTGTAGTAACCAGTTACAAAAATCCATTTAATACAATAAATTAAAATAAAATTAACTTTATTTATGTATTTATTTATGTATTTATTTATGTATTTATCTATCTATCTATCTATCTATCTATCTATCTATCTATCTATCTATTTATTTATGAGACTTATATGCTGCCCTATCTCCCGAAGGACTCAGGGCTGACTTACAAAATAAAATAATACAAATATACAAATATTAAAAAACTATTAAACCTAAGGTCTCATAAATATGCCAATTAAAACTATGCTAAAATCCCTCCCCCCCAATCAGTCTGGGTAGGCCAGTTGGAACAGCCAAGTTTTTAGGTCACGGCAGAAGGAGGAGGTCAGGGGCCACCCGAGCTCCAGGGAAGCTGGTTCCATAGGGTGGGTGCTCCCACCGAGAAGGCCCTACCCCTGGGAACTGCCAGCTGATATTGCCGAGTCAACGGCACCCGGAGAAGACCCTGTCGATGGGAGCACACAGGATGCCGGGAAGCTGTTATCGGCAGCAGGGTCTCCCGCATATATCCTGGTCCAATGCCATGAAGGGCTTTATAGGTCAACACCAACTTGCCTCAAATCCTTTTCAAGCCAAATGGGATTTATGCCTATCTCTGCCTATAAAGCATTATGTGCGTGCGCACGTGCAGACACACACACACACACACACACACACAAAGGATGCATGCTATACTCTTCCTCTTTTCACACATGAACACCCAATACCAAAAACACATCATGCATATATGCATCCCATTCAGATATTCTTTAGCACAAATGCAAAACTCCAGTTGAACAAAGAGGTCTATCTGTAAATGTCTGTGGGAAAGATTTTGGGAAACAGAAAGAAAAGCTGCAACCTGCACA